>CM021765.1:71189410-71313365 GCA_011076525.1 Nettapus auritus
GAAAGAAAGAAAGAAAGAAAGAAAGAAAGAAAGAAAGAAAGAAAGAAGAGAAAAGCCTTGCTTGACTGTGTCTGAACACAGTACTTTCACGAAGAGCAGTGAACTTAATATCCCAAACTTATGCTAAAATCCAAGCGTATCCGTTTTTTAAAGGACTGGGAATGTTTATTGCTGTGGAAAATGAAATCAAATTTAGTGACAGGCATTTTTAAGTGCACAACAGGGTTGGATGGCCAAAGAGAAATAGCCTGGACACACACACCACGTTTTAGGATACAGAGCTACAAGCAACCTAGGGTTAACGCCTGCCTCTTTATGATTAAAAAGGAAAATAATAATAATAAATTAACAATATCTTTCAGGAAGTCAGTACATTACAAATGCAGTCTCGTTACCATACTAGAAGAAATTAAAAAAAAAAAAATGCTGCAGCTTGAGACGACGAGTCTTTTATTTCCCTTCTTGGATACATTTCATGTGTTTTCCCAAACACTCAGGCTTAGGGACATGCCTACAGAAACACAAATACGCACAGAACTCGCACACACACATACGCACAGACAGATAAGATATGTATTAGATTCTGACACATACAGGGTGGGGGGAAGAGCAGGAGAGAGAGAGGGGGGGAGAAAGAGAGAGATCCTCCTACCTGGAGCCATAGATTGCAAGATACGTAGTGTTACCTGGGGAAGTCAGAACAAGTAAAAACACATTGAACTTCAGGGCTCTATGAGGCAGTTGATCAAGATCAGTGCTTGCTCATTTTCTTCCTTAGACTGTCTGTCTTGGGTTTTTGTTTTACCTTTTTGAGCAGCTTTCTATCTTCCTCCCTCTTTAGCTTTACTATCGGAGCCGGTTTTGGTCACCATGGCTCTGGGAAGAGCTGCTTATCTGCACGTTGTTGATTTTTTACAGTTTGGCCGGCTTTGCTTCTGGGCAGCTTCAGAAATGCTCTTGACTGGGATTTAATCGACAAGATCACTTCAACTTTTTGTGCAGTTTTTATGGCTCAGTCCATTCCCTAGATCATGCACAGAAACTTTCGCAAGTGGATTTTCTACGTGTTTCTATGCTTTGGAGTCATCTATGTCAAACTAGGGTAAGTCCTTGTGCACCACAAACCTTTTCTTTTGGGTCACGTTAGCGCGGAGCAAGCGCAGCCGAAAGAAGAGAAGCGACCGAACAACAAAAGGACGGGAAGCGATCGTGTCTCGCCGCCGGGACCCTGGGGCAGGGTCGCGTTGCGGGGCCCGGTGGCGGCGGGGTCGCTCCGGTGTCGCGGAGCCTGGAGGGAGCCACTCGCCGGGGAACGCCGGATCCTCGTGTTTTGCACCGCTCAGCCGGGCTTCGGTACTAGCTCTGGCTCACGGTACCCTCGGAGCCAAAAAAAAAAAGAAAAGAAAAAAAAAAAAAGAGCCCGACAGAGTTAACTTAGCCGCTGCTGATGAGACAATAGAGCGGAGCTTAAGTATTAAAAAGGAGAAAGGGGCGGGAGGAGGGGAATCCCTGCTCCAAACCTGCACTAGGGGATTTGTTTTATGCAGGCCTAGACACAATTTGCACTCCTAACCATCACGCCGACGTGGTGAAATTAACTTGACAACCGCTCCTGCTGCCTCCGCATCCCGGCGGCCGGGCAGACCTGGGGGGGTGGGGGGGGAGGGGTGGGGAAGGCCGCCAACAGGGGCGTCTCGGGGGGCCAGGGGAACAGGGGGGCAGGGGGGACCCGGCCAGCGCTGCCGGGGATCTCGGCGGCGTCTCCGCGTTGCTGGACGGCAGCGGCCGAGACCGCGCTGTGGTATCAGTCGCCAAGTTTCTCCCTCTGCCTCTCCCCCCTTACCTGGGTGCCCTTATTAATATTGCTCGTCGCAGTAGGCTGACTTGAGTTGAATTTCCACATTCCTGAGCCCCAGCCGAGTCCTTACCTGTCGAGCTACAACCTCTTTAAAGATCCTGTCTTTGCATAGCTGTGGGATTTTTTTTTTTTTTTTAATGATCAAGAATGCATAAGGTGAGTTGCAATCCGAAAACGCTTGCTTCCCGCCTTGAAACCAACACGGGAAAGAAAGGGGCGAAGGGGCAGCTCGGGCTTGTGTGTGTGTGAAGGGGGAGCACGTCCCCGGGGAGCCAGGCCAGCAGCACGGAAAGGGCCGGCAGAGACAAGCGTGGAGCCGGCCGCCGGGACCCTCCGAGTCGCGCAAAACTATCGCCCGCCGCCACCCCCCGTCCCCTCCTCGGCCACCTCCCCGAGCAAAACGGGCGGCGGCGGGGAGGAGGGGGGTGGTATGCATCGGGGGGAGGGCAGGAGCCGGTTGCACGAATTGGTGTGGGAGTGGGGGGTTTGGGGCTGCTGAACCAGGCTGCAACGGGAGCAGAAGGGAAGCGGTGCCCCCGCCGGCCGCTGCTCCTGCCAGCTCCCTCCCGGCCCGGTCCTGACCGGAGGGTCCCCAGAAGGTTGCACTCACCTTCGCTCGCCCATCTGGCTAGCCACCTAATTCGTGGCCAGGGCACTGCGGCAGGGCTCCCAGCCCGCCCCCACGGCCGCAGGTGCCGCGGAGGTGTCCCCCGCGGATCCTCGGGGGTGCGGACAGGGCCGGGTACCTGCACCGCCGTACTCCTGATCCCTAAATCCATCCAGACGGTGTCTCCGTCTGCCTCGGTAGCTGACCGGTAGACTCGGTGCAAAGGCGTCCCTCGCGAAGGGGCAGACGATCTGAGAGAAAAGGGTTTGCAGAAGAAGGTGTAGTGCTAGTGCTGTTCGCTTTCACTGCGGTTTTAGTTGTAAAGGGAACAGAAGATTGGGCACGTGTTACAGTCTGGAAGGCAGATTTCTTTTCGAAATCGATTGTGGCTGTTTTAGAAGGGGATTCGGGAGGAAAAAAAAAAAAATCGCAAGAATGCTGTCGAACTGAGCCTGGAAATAAAACTGAGTGGAGGGCAGGAACAGTAAAAGCCCTTACAGAAGCCCCATCAGATCCATCACTGTGCTTGTAGGGCGATGAGGATACTTCACTTTCCCTGAACAATAGGAGATAAATTTGCTGAGATCCAGGGCTACTTCTAGGCTAGGCATGTGGGATGCAATTATTTCCTCTTTCATCAGCCACTGGAACTACCATTTTGTTGAAACCATATCCTCTAAGCGTAATGATACCTTTCCTAGTGAGCTCAGCGCGTAGCAAAGGCGGGGGTGGCGGGGGAGGGGGGAGAGGGGGTGTTTGCGATGAAGTGAGATAAAACACGGTTTGCCTCCCAGTGCTTTAGGTTTAATTTGCAGGGTGAAGGAGAGATGGAGATAGCAAAGAGCTTGGCTCATGCAGTTACGTTATTTGCCGCCGAGCACGTGTTTTTGTCTTAATAAAACGTGAGCAGAGCTGGGCTTTCTGGCTGGACAGTGGCGAAAGGGAGCCCGTGGGTAGGGAAAACAAGACGATACCCAGCTGATGAGAGGCAGGGCTGCTGCTGCGGCACGGCAGGGTCCCAGCGGCGGCTTGGAGTGGAGAAGCCACTGTCCCCAGTACGGAGGAGGGAGAGAGACCCCACTCAGGTGGTCCTCCCTTCCTCCATCCCTCCCTCCACCCCTCTATCCCTCCTCCATCACTCCCTCCCACGGAATTCCCGTTCTTCCCACTTCAATTTTGCATTCCCCGTGTCGAGCCTTTCTCCCACACCGGCTGGCACAGGTGAGGGGGGTGAAGCCGTGGTGACCAGCAGCCCCCCTCACCCCCGGCGCGGGGGGTCGCCTCTCGCCGTTGCGCCTTGCAGCCCCCCTGGCTCCCAGCATCTAGCGGCGAAAACAGAGGCAATCAAACGGCGAACTCCGCTACCAGTTGGATTGAAACAGACACGTTTCCTGCGAAGATCGCAGAGCAGCCAGCTCCACTTTAATTAATAAACGCGTCGGAAGTCCAAAATCGCAGCTGTGCCACAGATGCAAATCGCAGTGGATGCTCTGCGGATGAGTGGTGGGACCCTCTGGAAAGACGGAGCGGCTGGCAGTGCCCAGATCGGGGCTCGGGGGGAAAGCCTCCCGTGTTCCCTGTCGTATTTCCCGGACGGATAGAAGGAGGGCAGCCAGGGGGAGCGGAGAGGAGGCCCGCGGGGAGGAGGCCGAGGTGCGGCTCAGGAGGTGCAGGAGGAGCTAGCCCTGCCCCAGGGAGCCACGGAAAGCTTGTCCCGGCGGCTCCTGCCCCAAATGCCAAAGAAATCCTGCTCCCCTCTGAGCCTCCCCTCACCTGGGCGCAGCCTCGACGGCGGCCACCATGAGGGAGGCAGTGCCGGGAGACCCTGAGAGGCCCCGGGAGGAGACGAGAGAGCTTTGACCGTGGCCCCCCTGCCCCTCGCCACGATGCCCTTGGCTATGCTGCCGCGGCCAGCCCACCCGCTCCCCACCAGCCCGACGTCGGTTCGCGTCAAGGGACGCATCTTTGACCCTCTTCTTTTCCCCTGCACTAGACTTGCACCTCTGTGAGATACAAAAAATACCTGGTTCCGACCTGAAAGGAGTCCAGTGCGTTGCCTGCTGGACGTGCGGACAAAGCTCTTTCCGTCTTCCGACGTGCTCTCCTGCCGGACACTGCAGGTTTTTGTGTAAGAAAGAAACCTCAGCTGGGAATACATGAAAGAAAGAAAATGGAAATACTTAATTAATGCCTGCTCTACTTCATCTGCCTTCTATCGCACGGTGCCGGCAACTATTTCGGTGCCGTCCTGCCCTCATTTTGTCCAGAAAACACGTTTGTGGGAGAAGAAATGACAGACGCTGAAATGCCCATATTAGGTGCTACCGCCAGTACCGGCTCCTAGAGTGCCACACCATTTTATGGGGGTTGTATTCGGCTTAACAAGTCGGTTTATTCGACAAAACAAGTGCACTTTTCGCTATTCCAGACTGCCATACATATATATACAATTTGCAGATAATTTAACGGGTTATTGTTATCACCGGCATCATTGCTATTAATTTTCCGACGTAATAATCAGCCCGCGTTTATCAGCGAAAAGAATTATCTTCCCAAAATGAATCGGCACGATTTGGTTGATTTTATAAGACTTTCCTCCCTCTACACGACAAATCTTCCTCCCGAAGCTGTGCTGAAGGGCAAAGCGTCTTCGTCTCAGCCAGGCTGGCTCAGCCCCTGCCAGCCTCACTTCGAAGTTTTCCAGCGTTTACTTTTCATTTTTAGAATTCGATTTCTTCCCTTCCCCCGCCAGGCACATCTTTAAAAGCACGTTTTAAAATATATCTGAAGCCGAAAAAATGCTAGAAAGAACCCATCAAAAATCGCTCCCCGTTCTCCCAGTTCGCATTCAGCTCTGCTGCCCCAACCACTTTTTACATGTCTGAGAGGGGCAACGGGCATCACGGGAGATACACAGCTATATGTCTCTCTCTATATATACGTGTAGACAGATGCACACACAAACTTAAAGAAGTATAAATACGACAATTTCAGAATCTTAAAGAATTACAAATACATAAGACGATTCTAGGATGTAAGTAATCGTTGAGAGGCTTAAACTTCTGTCCCTCATTAATCGAGAGTAGTGTTCTCCAAATGACTCTCACTGTAGCAGCGCATGCATTATTCAACTTGTAGATGAAAGTCGTTAAATGAAACAAACACTCGAGAAGACTCTTATCGGATATTCGGCGGGACATACTGTTTTTACACCAATTCTGCATTCGCGATTCCGTCCAAAGGATTATTTCGATGTGCCGCATGGACAGCTGCACCGATGTGCCGGGACTGGTTAACTCGAGGAGGTGTATCCGGGGTGTCTGGAGAAGCTCTCGGCCAAGAAAGCTCCTTCGGTCATTAGGCAATTAACCCGAGACGAACATACAAATCCTACGGACCAAGGAGTCTTCGGAGCCCAGTTCTTTTTAGCTTCGGCTGCACTTCAGCTAAACTCGCCGCGGCGCACATTTGTCTTCGGGGCTTCGTTTGAAGACCCGAAGCCCACGTCCCTACAGAAGGCTCCCACCAGTGGGATTTTGTTTCCTTACCCGAAAACCAGACGAATCCAGGGCTCCGCGCAGCGAGGGGCTCCCGCTGGCCGCAGCAGGGTCGGGGCGAGCTCCCCCCGGCCCGGGGCCCGAGGGGCACGCAGGGGAGAGGGGGCTGATCCGCCGGCAAAGCGCCTAGCCCGTCCTGCATCCTCTGGGAAAGAAGGAGGGAAGGGGAGAAGCGGCAGCTCTGCCCCCGGGGGTTGCGGGAGAGGCTCCCGGCCGGCCGGGCGCTGCGGCCCCCGCTGGCCCCCGTCCCTCCGGCTGCCCACCCATCCTTTCCCCCCTTCTCTCACGCCAAAGTCAGCCCCGCCAGGAAGTTACGAGTGTGCATGTCTTTATTTCTCACTCAGGCGGGCTACGACAACGTGCACGTCTTTTTTTTTATTATTATTATTTTTATTTTTTTTTTATTTTTATTTTTATTTTTTTTGTACAGATGCCCCCCCGAACCCAGAGCTTGATTGCAACAGCAGGGGCAACAAGAGCCCTTCGGGGGAGCTGGAGCAGCCACCCATCATAAAGCAATTAACCGGAAGCTGCCGGCTCCTCCAGGATGTCTCCGAGCCAGAGCCCAAGAGCTGCCTTCGCCGAGGCACGGAGCGAGCCGCCCCAAAATGCAGCGCTGAGCATGCTGCAGAGCTGGGCGTACAGACAGGGCTGGCCCGGGGAGAGAGCCCATGGAAAGAGACATTGAAGCCCGGGCGAAATCGGTGTCTCTCCATTGTCAGACTTCCCTTAAAAAAAAAAAAAAAAAAAAAAAAAAAAAAAGAGAGAGAGAGAGAGAGAGAGAGAGAGAGAGGGAGAGAAAAAAAGTAGGCGGATTGCAGTGACTGACTGCCCAATGGCAGCCCCGAGTCTCAGGAGAGTTGCAGAGAGAGGCAGAGAGAGAGAGAGAGGCACTTTCTGCCATCCAAATCCCTTAAACCATCCTCATTCCAACACGAGAACCCACTGTAACAACTTCCAACCACTGAGACATGACAGGCAGGAGCCCAGAGGCAGCAGCAGCAGCGAGAGCAGCAGCAGCAGCACATACTCTGCACAGGGAGCAGCATTAGCACCAGGGGAATACTAGACACAACAATACAAACAAACAAACAAACAAACAAAAAAAACAGACAAAGCCCCCCCAAGCCCAAGGGACTGGATTCCAACTCAGATTCAAGCCACAGCTGACACCAAAAAGGGTGGGGAGTTACGACCAGGGGGGGCCAGAAAGGAATAACCAAGGAAGCGAACTCCAAGCGTGTAAACGGGATTCAGCCATGATCCTTTTTTCTTCTCGCAGTGTGTTACTCTCAGTGTATTACCCTCAGATATTCCTCATCCTTACCAGTGGGAGTTACCTGTAAGTGATCCAGATTTTTTTTTTTGATTGTTATTTTTTCCAAATACCGTTTGAAATGCCCCCGCTAGCTACCTAGGGGCAATGCAAGCAGAGGGAGCCGGGACAAGCCAGCCAGCCCGGGCGGCGGCAGCTCCGCGCAGAGCATGGTGGTGAGGATGATGATGGTGATTGATGATGATGATGGTGGTGGTGGTGGTGGTGGTGGCGGCGGAGCTGCAGGAGGTCGGGCCCCGCCCGGGGAAGGTGCACCGCCAGGTAACTCCCGGGGCTGCCCCGGCGGGGCCGGCACCCTGCGCGCCCCTCAGCGGGGCGGTGGCACCGGGAGGGCGGCGGGCACGGGGCGCGGAGCGGAGCGGCGTCTCCCGAGGCCTTCGAGCCCGACTCCTCCTCCTCCTGCCGGAGAGGAGACGGCCACGGTTCCGTGCTCGCCAGGGGAGACGCAGCCCGCAGTCCAGGGGGAGCCGCGGCCGCGCTGCGCGGAGGCACAGGCTAGTCGGGTGCTTTTGCTCAGGAGGGATCAGCAGTCCCGCAGTTAGAGCTGGCTCCAGGACCTTTTCCTTGTGAGGAAGGGGGTGGAGGTAGGGGTGGGGGAAATGAGAGTCGGTGGGTGGGACTGCAAGTAGTTTCGGGCTCGTTTTTTTAATATCTATATCTGTATCTAACGTTGCGGGGGAGAAGTAGCGGCCAGGCTACTCGGTGCGGGCTGCGAGGAGTGGCGGCCGCCGCGCTGCTGTGGGTCCCGGGCCGGTCCGGGGCGCCGGCCCCGGGGGCCCGGGGCTGAGGGCCAGGGGTCCCCGCAGCTACCCGCCGCCGTGCCCGGGAGCGCGGCGGGGGCTGCGCTCCAGAGCCCCGAGGGGCTGCTGGAGGGGCTGCCGAGAGCCCCTGCCCTCAGGCGAGGCGCGCCCACGTTTTGGGGCAGCAGCGGGGACAAGAGGGCGCCGGGGGCTGGAGGAACTGGTGTAGCGCCTGGACCCGCTCCCTCCATTGAGCATACCAACGGGACCCGGCGCGCCCCTCCGTGCGGGGTGCTGGGCTCGGGGGGGCCCGGGGCTAGCTCTGAGGCGGGCAGGTCGCTGGCAGTGCCCGGGGTGTCGCCTCGGCTCCCGCCTGCGCTGGGAAGAGGCTGCTTCTGTGTCACCTCCCCACATTTCCCTCGGCTGCAGGGGCCAGCCGGATTTCTCCTCTATTCCACCCCCGCGGCGAGCACAGACCTCTGTTCCACGGCGGGTGCAAAATTGGAGCTCCTATCCCTGAGGTGCATGTTGTTTTCTATCTATCTACCTACCTACCTACCTACCTACCTATCCATCCATCAATCCATCCATCCACCTATCTATCCTATCCATCCGAGTATTTTTCTTTCTGTGCACGCAGGCGAGCAATACACATGCACATAAACAAGCACATGTGCGTGTGTTCTTCTGTGTGAGTATTTTTTTTATTATTATTATTTCTGTGGGCTATGGAAAAATACAGCCCACTGCTAGGCAAGGAAAGTAGGAATAAACACAGACGTAAAAAGAAACTAAACGCCTATTCCTGCATTCTTAATTCTTAATGAAATGCACATGCCTTGGCTACCGATTTTTAAAGGCGCTTGATTTATGGTGCCACGTTAGGTTTAATTCGGTGGGATGTTATTGATTAGACCAAACAGCCGGGGCTGCCCATTTCTCTTCCTAGGCGGGATGCGTCTGCTGTCGGGTGACCCAACAGCCCGTGAAAAATTACAATGCTATCTTCTTTTTCAAACAGAAGGAGGGAGTCCTGATAAATAAATAAATATACACATTTAATATAAACGTAGCCATATTTTTCTCAAAACCGTAGGAAATTACTATCCTACAAAGTTTGCCTTCTATAAATAGTTCAAATCTTGAAACAAAAGTTTTAAACCGCACACCAGATGCTGGGATGCTAGTGGTTTCCCTTGCTGTGTGACATAATTATAAGGTCCGAAAGCAAAAGCTATAGAAGTATAATAATAATACTAAGGCGACTGCTGAGGGGAAATACAAGGGGAGAAATGCCTGCTTTATTTAGAGCGAAAAGCTGGGGATCTTTTGAGCGTTGCCCTGCGACAATGCGAACTTGTTGCGGGGAAATAATGCTGCCTCGGTTCATCCCGCCGGCGGCAGGTCACCGGGAGCTGGACCCGCGGAGCGGGAGCCGCGGGGGCTATTGCAGTCCAGCAGAGCAGAAGGGAAAGGGATCAGGAGGTGAAAGCCAACAAAGCGCAGCCCGAAAACAGCGCGCACGTCCCTCCGGCCATCCATCACCCCGCGGGGACGCAGCCGGCCGCCTCCCCGGGGCCCCGCTCCCCCCGGCCCCGCTTCCCCAAGGTCACCCCAGCCCCAGCCCCTCTTCCTCCATCCCCTCTCCCCTCGACCCTCCTCCCCTAGACCCCTCTTCCCCCGGCCCCACTGCTGCCCTCCCAGCAGCGCGGAGCGAGCTGGACACGCTGCGATGCTTCGCCTCGCTCCCGCTTGGAAGTGAAAAGAAAGAGGAGTTATTTCAGTGCTTAATGGATAGTAGCCTAGAGAACTTGTGGTGTTTATTTTGTGGGTAAATATACTCTTCAGGCTTACTAATGGTAGCTTTTAAAGATTAAAGAATAGTAGAGCCTGTTTGAGCATTATCTTCTTGTGTCTGGTTCTGCTACCCTTGCTCTGGAGGGGAGGATGCTTCCCAAGCTGCTATTTACGAAACTCCCATGGACTGTCAATGATTATGTTAATTGTGCCCGCGATCCCTATCATCTCTTGGCCGGGAGAGCAACAAATCGTCTTCCGAGCTGCTGGTACTCAGGGGATAAAGGCGAAGCTCACGAGGGCAATTTTCAGCGGACGAGCAGAGGGAGAGCGGCGCGTCCGTGACGCGGCTGTCCCGCTGCCTGCGAGCCGGGCATGGCACGGCACGGGTCGGCACAGCTCGCGTGTTCTGCCAGCAAGGCTGTAACACACAGCCCGTCCTGGTCAAGTGCAATTCTAACCCGAGGCCTCGGTGTTAGAAGCGCGCAATAGCCGGGAGAAGACACCCAGATTTAAAGAACAAACTCCTTTATAAAGTCGATTTCTGTACTGTGAGCGTGCTATCTCCTAAAGCAATCTTCTCCGGCGCACTCACCTACCAATCTCTGGCCCTCTGAGACACTGTAAACATCTTTACAACCAGAAGCAATTAGTGTCTGACTTTTCGAAAAAGAAAACCGACTTCATGTAGAATGGCTGGTAGTAGGATGACTGATACATGTTAATGCACTGGACGTATGTTGGTAATCCAATTACATATTTATAGTATACAACTGACATTTAATAATATCGATGTAATTAATACAAATGTCTAAAAACAGGATTAGATATAACACTGTTTGGCATTGTTTTTCGCAGTGTGTGTTTAAGTGCGCATGTATCTGTACGCATACACATAATTAGCTTCTGAAAAAGAAGGGGCTGTTCTGGCTTTCCATTTCTTTACTGCCTTCACTGTTCATCTTCTTCAGGGCTGGGTGCATTCACTAGCAACATGAGAGTGTTCTTAAGAAGCATATTTTGGGGATTATCTGCTAGTACATAGAGTTAATTCAGTTATTTGCTAAAAAGTGATTGGGAATAACTTGTAAGAGAGTGTGTGTGTACAAGGTAATAGCAGCATAAACCTTCAGAGCAGCTAAACATTCTGACACCACAGTATAGCAAATTATTTTTATTAGCCAGTAGGTATTACTGGCAGATTATGAAACGTAGGAGAAAAATGCCTCTGCATGTTTTGTATCTGTTCTGCTGATGCTGTCACGTCCTTACAATTCCACTTCCTTTTACAACAGGGCATCTCCATGCTTGTGGGAAGTGGGTTAGAAGGAGCATGTATTTTTCATATGCTTACAGGAAAGTACTCATGCCTAATCCCTAAAGATTTGAACTGCTGGATATGGTCCCTGAAGATTTTCTCTTAATCTGGGCAGTGTAGGAGGGAGCTACACAAACAGAGAAGAGCAAGCCCGCCCTGTGTTGCAGCTTCTTCAAGAGGAGCCCACTCTTCCCATCCTAGTTAGATCAGAGCTATGTCGACCTCTGTGATAAAATTTATTATTGGAATAGGATTGTCTCTGGCTCATTCACTGGACTGTGGTGTAAATCTGTTTTTTTCCCTGCTCTTGTGCCTTGTTCATCTTTTTGCTGAGGCTGTGTATGCTTTGGGGCAAGCTTGTTCTCTCACCTTCTATTTGTGCAGCATCCAGTGTGCAAAGAGAGCTCTGCTGGGATCTTTAGATAATCCTGTTCCATAGAACTTGATAATACTCATTTATAAGAGGATTTGGAATAGGACTTCAACTTTATTTTGGCTCCACAGATGTGTTGGCTTAGATACAGAACAGGTGAACCCCCGAATTATATTGACTATTTTTTAGGATCACCTAAACCACCTTTGCTTAGGAGAAACAAGAAAAATAAAGAAGATTTGCATGCTGTGCTGCCATAATCACTGTAAGCTTGCTTTACCTGTCTGATAGAGGCTATTTACATCTGTTGAAGCTGCCACACAAAGACAGGAAAGTGACTGTGATAAGACTTCGCAGTAGCTTTAGAAGATCAAGTCTACCATTTCTCCAAGACACCCAAACTAAAATTCTCTGTCTAAAACTATAGGGCTCTGTTAAACATGCCATCCTTCTCCCTGTTTGGTCTAGGCCAAACACTGGATATCCCTGAATTTAAATGCAGATGGATGTAGCCCCCGTTCTCAATAGTTTGTGGCAAGAACGTTCTGGGGATTAGATTTGTAGCACACTTTACATTTTAAAAACTCAGGATAAGCAATTATAAGGAAAGGTGGTAGCATCTAGAATTTGTAGAATGACAGCCTGCAATTATTACATGTGTTGCATTACTAATACAATATTACCATTCTATATAAAGCATCATTAAATATACAGATGAGCAGGTCAGGTTTAAAGAAGATAATGCTAGCGTATTAAAGAACAAGACTAATTCCTCAGAAGACAATCTTTCAAAGGAGGTGTTAAAGAGCTAGACTAAGAAAGCTGCAATTATACTGCTAGACTGACAAACACATTTTATGCAATGGAAAAAATATACCATGTGGACCTGGCAATATGGCACGGTAAAGGTAGAATGGTGTCAAGTGTTTTCTTTGTGCATGCAGCTGTATAATTTGGGCTGAAATACTGTCAGAGAGATTCCCCAAAACACACCTTAATGCTGTTGTCCTCCCATGTCGCTACAAACAGTAGGAAGCTGGGACCAGCTCTAGATCAAAGGTATTCTGCAGACATGCAGACACCACGCATTACAGAATTAATGTTCCAAGGGTGATTTCTTCAGTCCATAACCTTTGCACATCGTTTAACCTACAGTGGATTCTCACCAGTGTTTTTCGGACACATTGGCAAAACACCTCTACCTGCTTGCTACCTGACAGTTGGCTTTTTGCAGCTCTAGGTTGTATGCTTGACTCTTCTCATTATCTTCGTTCCTTCCTCCTTGATGCTTCATTGCCCTCCTGTACAGCATTGCCCCAACCTGTCCCAGTTCAGGCATATAACTTTTATTGTATGGCAATAGCACCCTTGTGGTTTAACCCGGCCAGCAGCTAAACACCACACAGCCGTTCGCTCACCCTCTCCACTCCCTCTCTGGGATGGGGGAGAGAAACGGGAAAAACTGAAGCCTGTGGGTTGAGATAGAGACAGTTTATTAGGACAGAAAATAAAGTAATATTATGTATGAAACAAGTGATGCACAATGCAATTGCTCACCACCTGCTGACTGATGCTCAGCATATCCCCGCGCAGCCGGCACCCCCACCCCGACTAGCCACCCCTATATATTGTTTAGCATGACGTCAGATGGCATGGAATACCCCTTTGGCCAGTTTGGGTCAGCTGTCCTGGCTCTGTCCCCCCCCGGCTCTTGCTGCATCCCCAGCCTGCCCACTGGCAGGACAGAGCGAGGAGCTGAAAAGTCCTTGGCTTAGTGTAAGCACTACTCTGCAACAATTAAAACATCACTGTGTTATCAACATTAGTCTCATCCTAAATCCAAAACATAGCACCCTACCAGCTACAGGGAGGAAAATTTAAACTATCCTAACTAAAACCAGGACAACCCTACATGGAAGAGTTGTGTGGGAACCAGACAGGCCTCTGGCCATGAGAACCATGACCAAAATATCAATGCATGAAAGCAAAATATCCATGACTTCTGGAATTTTTCTACGTACACAGGCAAAGAGCTGAACAAGCTTGTCACTGAAAGTTGTGGATTTACAAGCCCAGAATTACTTGGGAAGCTAAGAAAGATCAGGAGCTCAGGCATGTTCTGGAAGAAAAGCCAGGGAAAGAAGGTTCCTCCAGAATATCTTTCAGTCCTTTAAGGATTATTAGCACCTTCTCCATCTTTTCTACTTTCCCTTCAGTCTTGCCCCAAAGGTAAAAGGACACATTTTCCCTCCTTTGTGAAAAAAATGCATAGGACTTGGTAACTGCTTCATGACAGCTTCTATGTATTTGCTCTTGCTAAAATACATGCATAAGGAGCTTTGCAAATACTTCAGCTGATGCAAATGTGACAAAATTTTAGCTACAGAGACACAAAGGATTTTCTTAGTAGAGTTCTCTATCTACATGCAATGTATTTTTGTGACTTCTCTCTTCTGTTACTGCCTGAATGGTGTTAGGACAAACTGTTATCCAAAACACTGATTTTTTATTTTTATTTTTATTTTTATTTTTTAATTTTTCTCCACATTTCTCTTGGGCTTTGTTTCTCCTCTAAAGGCAGTTTTCTCAACAGTCTGAGGAATCTGCAAGTTAGCTATCTTGCTCAGTACTAGCAGAGTATAGACAGGTTCTGCAAAGTTAAGATAGCTATGGCCAAAGCCATTGCCTTCATTAAAAATAAACAAACAAAAAATCCACAACATTAACAACTTTCTTCCATTAGGATTTGACAGCAAGATAATTATTACCTGTTAAATATTTTATTGCCAATCACACCTTCTTTAGAAAATCTGATGGCAGGCTATATTAGAGAGCTAATTTATCTTTTTTCTGGAAATAATTTTAAAAGTGGATACAATTTGTACCCATGTTGTAGCTACAGTTTTGTACATTGATTTTCTTCTCATCCTATGCCTGTGGATCAGATTTCCCTCATGGCAGAAACCCACAAAAGATAAAATTCACGGTTAAGCAAAAATCCCAGTTAATCATCATGGTGACATAGTCTTTGTTCCAGCTCTTTGTCCAAGGTCAGATTTCACCCTGAGTTCCTAACTAATTAGGAAAAAGGACATCTAGTGGTATAGCAAGTGTGCAACTGTGGGCAAAAGCTAGCCTCAGACGTTTAACATGTGGCACTAGAATTTTTCTCTGTGAAGTGGTAGCAAGTCCACTGGTCCCTGTACTGTGTCCCAGATTGCTTATCTGAGGTAGAGCCACCCCGGTGCTAGGTGGACTTTACTGGCAGGTTTGTGGTTTCGTTACAAAGCGTAAAGATTTGCCTCTTCCTCCAGAACATACCTGGAATGCACAACAGAAGTGTTTTCTTCTGGATGGCCACCACCAGAGGTTTGTGCAGCATTTTGGGAAGCTCCTATATCTTGTCTTTTCAGCATGAAGACCTACAGCTTCTCTCCCCTGGAGTTGCATCTGCAATCCAGTAGCTTAACAAAGCAGGAATAGCTGTGCTGAAGCTGACGGAGTGGTGCAGGTAAGAGGAGAACCAAGCCCAAAGCCAGCACAAGGCTTGTTCTCCCAGCATCCCTTCTCCTGCAGCCTTGGCACAGGCATGCAGTATTTCGCAATTTGAAGGGAATGTGGCCATACTTCCCAAGAACATACAGCAAAAGCAATATTAATAGGAGGCTATTCCTCCATGTCAGACAAAACCCAGACTCAGTTCTATGGACTATTGAAAGAATCATTATGGCCTCTGGTGCAAGTAAGAGCTGACATAAAAACAAAATGTTATTTATTTTTTTGAGGGCAGAAGCACTTCAAAAACACCGCGGCATTTGCTTGTTCACAAGGCACTGTGGGCAGCACAGCTTTCAAATGTGGAAGCAAGAATAACTCATAAAGATATAAACCACTGTCTGCCTGCAAGTAGGGCCTGGAAAACAATTTGAGGTATACTTAATTTAAAACTGTTTAAGCATGGTAGGTCTGGGCCTGGTTATCATATCCACCCTCCTAATATGGCTGAAGTGAGACATAATTATAAAATGTGACTACTAGTTAATAATAGTTGCTTTCATACAAGGGTTGTAAGTGCATTAATCCTCCCGGTACTCAAGTGAACTGGGCAAGGATCATTTCACTCATGGCTAGGGCAGAACACGGCAGCTGCCAGGCAGCACATGGCAGAGCCGTGAACATATGTGGGGCCAGCACTGATCCTAACATCCTCCACAGCAATGCAGGAAAGCATCTGCAAAAGCCCAGGTCCATCTCTAATTGACCTGGACCCTGGCCAGGGCAGCAGGTTAGCCTCTCTAAAGATGAGGCTTTTCTGTGGTGGGTTTTGCTCTGTGGTGATGACAGAGGAAGTCTGAGACCAGAGGAAAACATCAGATGCTGAATGGCCTGACTTCTGTCTGCCTCAGTTTCTCACAGCTTTAACAGGGCAATGACAGTGCTGGCATGGCTTGGAAGGAGGGGAGGAAAGCAAAAGCTGCCACAGCACTTTGGAAATGGAAAATGCAGTGTAAGTGCCATGTAATTACTTTCAGTGACTCTTCTTGGACCGTGACGAGGAGAGTCAGCGTGACTGTGTCTCCTCAGAAAGATGGCATTACACTCACCTGCTTCACGACCATGTCCAGTGTGGCTACTTCCCAGGGTCACGAGCATCACTTCTGACTGTATCTCCCCATCCTGGGAGGCTGGCCAGACACCCATGGGTGCAGCCAAGCAAGGCTTGGCCAGGGAGAGCTGCTGGGCATGAGGTGGTGGCCGGTGGCAGCCTGGGCAGCAGGCAGGACAAAGTTAAGGGAGCTCTGGGGGGAATACTGTATCTCATGACTCCTTTGGCTGCTGGCCAGGGAGCCATGTGACGCCTTGGTTAAAAGAGTCCTCTCAACCATGAGACACTTCTTTTCCCCTTCTGGTTGTACCTTTTCTTTTCTGAAGTTAAAACAAAACATACCCACAAAACTTTCCACATTAAAGTTGTACTGTAGTCTGATGACTCAGGGTGAAAAATTCAAGGGGAATAAAGAGTAACATTTCTGAATCAGACCTGTTGTGCTGAGTCTTAAAGGAGAGGAGGATTTTGCTGGATGGAGAACAGCACTTCGGTAAAGCACAGTGAGTAAGGAGCAGAAAATGGGACTTAAATTGATTCCCTGCTACTGTGGGCTACAGCTAAATCAGTTGGGGTAGCTTCATATACAGTGGACTTTGATGCTATCAAAAGGGCCAAGGGTGAGGGTGCAAATACATATGGCTTCATCTGATTCACAGTAAATTCCTTTTTCTCCACTCCCATGGCCTTAAGGGGTACATAATTTAGCTTTATGGTTTTTGGTTGTTTTCCTTTATTGGCAACTCTCCTCATAGTATCTGAGCACCGCCCACAGCAATTAGATTGGCACATCTCTCGTAGACTTCCTGGAGTCTTTTGTTATCCCTTCTCTGTCCCTGGGGAGCTCTGCCCAAGGTAGGTGCTTCCAAGGGCTGGGATCAGGATATTGTTGTTAATGTCACTCTGGTTATGTTGTAAAAGATATATCAAAGAGGAAGCTCTTGCACTATGACCCAAAGGTCATCAGACTCTGGATTAGTCTAATCTCTGAAGGTATGTTCCCCAGACAGATAGATCATTTTGACCAAGAGTAACTTACCTCTGGGCTCAGAGCTTTGTCTTGAGTTTTATGATCTTTGTTGTTCCAGAGGAGCTCAATAGGCCTGGCAGAGCCAGAAGTTTGGTCTGTCTTCTGTTGCTGGGCCATGATCCACTAATTGCTGTAGGGGTTAGGCTTTACACCTTGAACTGGGGATGCAAGAGAACAGGAGGAATGAGAAAGACATGCATGCAGAGACAACATGCAGAGCACAGCCTTAGCTGGTCATACTTTGAAGTCAACATGCTGTTTTCATTGTCAGAACGTGTTTGAAGTCATAAAGCCTATGTCTCTCTTTGGCTTTGTCCTCTTCTAGGAGAAAAGGGCAAAACATTTTGAAACCCCCTTGCAGGGAGCTTACCCATCTCTTTTGGTCTCATGTAGGCCACACTGTGTGGCTGCAGAGCAGCAAGTTCAGGGCTGTCCATTAACCAGTGACACATGCTAAGCATGTGAGGGGTGCAGGGCAGACTTTAGAAACAACACCTTGTTCCTTTGTAAACGCAAAACACGGCTGTGCTTCTGAGCAGAACCAACGCATCATCTCAGTGTAAATACTCGATTTTAAGGAATGTGCTGGGACGAGCACTTGTACCTGCTGCCCCTGCGTGCTCTTCTTTTCTCCTTTCCCTAGCCCAGCTCCATAGTGTGTCAATGCCTGCTCCTTAGCAACAAGACTTGGCAGGTGGCACCTGATGAGATAATCGTGCCCCAGGGGTAGAAGGAGGCAGAAGGTGCAGCCAGGTGCTCCTAATCTGTCCATGGGTGTGATTTTCTGTGGTAACCACACTCTCAAGTGTTGTCTTACTGCAATTAGGAAATTTGTTCAGTTTAGGTCAAGTACTTATATCAGGGTGCTCTTCACATCTAGCATGTGTTGGCATGGCAGGAGTGTGTAGACATCCAGGGTCAGGTGCTGTACTGAGTGGTATCCCTGGCACTATGAGCTCCTACTTCTCATCGCTTTGTGCTTATTTCCAAGCCTCGACCTTCCCTTTCTGTTTCAGGTGCAAATGAAAACAAATGGAAATGCACCCCTGGGACTAGGCACAAGTTATATCATAGGCAAGGACCCTTTTAAGAATTCAGCACTTTTCCTTTCTGGAGTTTCCATTTTACAGAAAGGGCTTTGAAAACCAAAATATATGAGGGCTGTACTGCAACAAAGACCTAATGTCAGCTCCTTCCTGAAGGTAGCAAATGCTTTGCTTTTGCAGGCTGACTTGCATTTCAGTCATGCTGCAGGCAGGTATGGCAGCTAGATATTATATCAGTCAGGTAATGAAGAATACCTGACAGGTAGATACCTTTCTACTGTTTTATTAAAGACTTGGTGTAATGACATCTGACAGGCAATAAGGTTCTCTGGCTGCCAATTGGTGAACAGGAAAGGGGGTCTCATGCTGCTCGCAGCACTTGTTCCCTGTGTCTTTACTTGGGCAGAACTGTCATTGCTTGCCACAAACCGCACACTGTGGTTCTTGTTCCAGCCTTGCCTGCTTAGGCTGCAGGAAGGGGAGATGTCTCCACACCTTCACGCAGGGAAGCACGTGCAACGTTTTTCCTGTTTGCCCTTCATGTAAGCTTAAGTTTTGGTTCCGTCTAAACTTTGCCTGCGTTACTACAGGATTTATCTCACAGTATTTTGTTAGGACACTGCTGTTTATTGTAAAGACATGGCAAAATACATCAACTCAGAAGAAGATCTCATATGCTGGGTAAGGGTAAATCAGAGGCCTGGTATATTTTACGTCTCTGAAAGTGGAAAACACTTTCAGTGCCAAGAAAAGTCTCATTTGCTTTTCTTCATATTGCACAGATTTTTATTTTTATTTTTATTTTTATTTTTATTTTTTTTGAGGTTTATCAGATCTTTACTTACATGATAGTTGCTATTGTATACCTAATTAGAAATCAGTGTTAGCTTGCTGACAGTAGCTGGCATGGTTTGTGTTTCCCCTAAGACATCTTGTAAGATAATTAAAGTGATGACTGACAACATAGCATGGTGAAAGTAATGTTTTTCAAAGTGATGCTGCTTCTGCTTCTACAGGTTGCTTGTACACATTCTGTTAAATGCAACCCTGTTATAACTATGCTGGTTGATGAATTCCTTGGAAATTAGACTGACTCCCCCCCCCCTTTTTGTATTTGAGAGCTAATCCTGCAAGTCTCTCCATTTCTGACTCCTTTTTCAATTCATGTTTAAACGTATGCCTAGGAATATAGCGTTTACGAAGGGTGCCTGAATCAGAGCCCTGGAAAATGAATTCCTTTCCTTACCCACAAAACCAGTACAGCACAAGCAGAGGGTGTGTGAGCTTCCCCACTCCACCCCATCGTTGTGTCTCGTCCATGACCTAGAGAGGCAACCTCTAGCTAGGCATAAGTGGGTGGCTCAGTCTCTGTACTTATTTAATCCTTGGCCAACCTGCTAAGGCTGCCAATAAGGGTGCCAATTGTGGTGGTGGTTTCTGTGATGTGGATAGTTGTCCACTGGGAACTGGATTAAGATGATCAACTCATTTCAAATACTCTAGGCCACAAAGCATCTGCCAAACGGTAACCATTTTTTTGGTCACTACTGACTTGGGTCATGTTTGGATCAGTGATGAAAGGCTCCATATCCCAGTACCAATCCCCTGAGCAATACAGTTTCCTGGAATAAATTTTTAAAGAAGGAAAACATTATTTATTGTCCTAAATTCTCCTTTGATCTGCTGTTTTTAGTGTGCATGATGGCTCTTTAAGGTGCATAATTTTCATTGCCTCACTTTAGAGGATTCTGTGACTGGGAGAGATTTTGGAAGATGGCAGGTGGCAGATTCATGGGGTGTTACCTAAAGTGAGCTCTCAGGGAGAATGGATACACACCCTGGCACCTCAGCTGGCATTGCTTTAGGACCTATAACTTAAACCTTCTTAAAACTTACACATACTTCTTACAGTCTCTCAGTAGGGAAACTACCATTAAATTGAAGATCACATTGCTTTCTTGTTTGCTCTTGTTCTTTCTAATATATCTATATATCTGTATCAGATAAATGCAGTCAACCAGATTTTCTGGTAGCACTTCCAGAAGCTGATTATATTGTCAGGTATTTTTGTTACCACGGTCTCTGAACCCAACACAACCTTGTGTATATGCCCGTTAACATGTCATTTTTTGGGGGATATGCCCTATTTCACATGTATTGAACTGTAGGATGCAGGGACTAAATAATTTCACTCAAATCACACAGTCCAGCAGGGTGAGGAAATGAAAGGGAGCTTTCCTGATCTCTTTGTAGACCCCAAAGCATTAACAGTTCTTCTCTTCAGCAAACCTGAAAGCGGAGCTAGGGTCAGCTGAAATTCGTAGTGTAGTTGGCAATGAATAATACTGCCTTCCGTAGCTGTGTGTGTTGTACAGAAGAGACCCCATCTCAGAAAATGCCTGGGTAGGAAGCACGTTGTCAGCATGCTGAAGGAATGTCGTTGTGGCTTTTCTTGTTTAGTACAAAGCTGTGCAATATTCCCTATTTCCACCAATTCTCCCTTGAACTGAGCAAAATACTAAGAGGTGACTTTTATTTTTCCTCCTTCCCTCCCTCCCTCCTTCTTTCTTTCTTTGGGGTAATTTACATTTGTGCTAGTATGAAGGCACTATGCTTGCATTAGTTCCTTAGAACAATGACAAATCTACCTTCTTTTCTATTACACCTGGAAATGATGAATGTTATGATATCAAGAGAGTGGCTGTTAACATAGAAAATTCTTGGCAGATCCATTACAGTAATGGATGGTCAGATGCAACAGATAGGGTAAAAAAACAATGGTATTTAATTAATTGTGAGGCTGTGATAGTATCTGCTTTCTATCACACAAGCAAAGTGTCAGGATCATCATATCAGTAGATATCTCATGGAGGTTTATTGATACTAGACTGCAAAGCAGATATTTTGGATTTCCTTATATTTTGGTTAAAATAATAAACAAAAAATTATGTTATTCCATGTATGCTTTCAGTGTGAAAAGTTGTTTCTATTAAGAGAAATAGAAGATGGAAAAAGTAGGGAATGATTGTGTTTGTAAGACTATATGCAGAGATATAGATGTATATAGAATTCATAATTCTTTAGTTCTTAAAAAATAAATGTATCACTACAAAGCTTTCTTTTTTTTTTTTTTTCTTTCTCTTTGCCTTTTTTTAAATATAATTTAAAGTTTCTCAGCTTATTTGAAGTCCTTTTATCTTGAGTTTCTGTTTCCAGAGTAGAAGTTTCCCTTTTAATAGCAGCCGAGGCTTAAATCAAGAAAACACATGGAGAAAAAGCATACTGGCTTAAGAGAACTTGTAGTTACATGCATATATTTAAGTAGACCATGGCCTAAACCTAGAAAACATGGGACATACACAGGGCCTACCACCCTCCTATGTTTCCAGAATACAAAGGGATTTCAACACAATTAACTAATCAGGTTATTAAGTTGGGTGATGGCTCTCAATTTTATTTTCTTATTAGTATCAAACACAGAAAATGAGCTGAAAACACAAAGTGCTAGTGAAATCTCAGGTTTTTCCTTTCAGCCTCATGGCTGTGTGCAAGGGCTAGACTTGCTGCCTGAGGTGCTTCAGGACATAAGGTGGGAGAGAGTGAGGGGTAGCTAGGGAGGGACAGCAGGGACAGGCTGTGTATACCCTGTAGAAGAGAGAACAGAGAGATGTAGGGGGTGGAAAACCCAAAAGGAGAGAGAATGAGCGAACTGGGAAGACAAAAGGGGAAGGAGTTCAGCAGCAGGAAGGAAGAAAATCAGAGGTCAGGAAAGCATGAATAACAGAAGAGATGGAGCTGGAAAGTAAAGCAGACTTTAGGATCGTTGTCAGAGGAAGAGTTCTTGGGAGGTTCAGCGCTTAGCCAAATCATGGTTTAACCTTTCTTGTTGATCAAACCTCCATCAGCTGATAATAAATGTAACCACCTGAGAGCACATTTTTTTGCAACTCAGCATGAGGACCAGAGCTGGGAGAGGAGCATAGTCTGGAACTGGGAGGCAAGTGCAGAGTTAGGAGAGGTGATCAGAAAGCAGGAGCAAAGCAGCCCAGGAAACCGCTCTCAGGCAAGAGACACTCTACTGTGCCTCTGAGGCTTCTTTGTCCCCCATAGAGGATGTGACTCAACATCACTGGTCAGGAAGAGGCACAACAAAGAATAGATCAGGACATGTTGATGGCTAATGTCAGCAGGCAAAGGATGATCCCCCTTTTGAGGAGAGGGCATGTAAAAGGAGTAAGAGACAAAGCGTAGTTTACATCAATAAGAGAATTTGGTTTTGGAAGAAGATTTTCTTCATGGCTGCTCCACATAAATTGTGTTTAGCTCTACAGATTTTGGGGTTTCTGACAAGGCTCTTGAATGTAAACTCCTAAGGACAATTTTACTATTTAGCATCCCAATATGCTGTCATCCACTGAACCTAAAGCCTTGTGAGAGTGCAGTTTTAAGTTTAGAAATTTGGTGATGCTCTAATAATAATGGTTAATAAGCACATAGATTAAAGGCTCTCTTTATGGGATTTCATTTGTGAGTATTAGGGTACTAGGGAGAAAAGGCCTGTCTGGCCTGTGATTCCACAACTGTAGTGTGTAATATATATATTAATAACATAATATCACATTTCTTCAATGATCACAAATGCTGTGTAATACCGGCATGCAGGAGTGAATTGGGACAGTCACTTGGAGGGGATGTTCAGCTTTTCGTTGCTCTAGAGCATGAGTTCATTTCAAAAACCAGGCTTTCAGGGGGTGTAACATTGTTTGTGTTAGCCAGACCATGAAGGATTTTCTTCTCAAAATATATTCAGCTCCTTTCTTCTCAATAACTAACTCTCTTCAATCTTTCAGCAGACTAGAATGTAGTTTTTTGAATATATATAGGAGCTATTGCTTGGCACAGAATAGAGGTTGTGGCTTTTATAGTATCCATACACTATCAAGGTTCAGTGTATTACACTGTACTTTGGAATATTTCTTTTTTAAATATAGAACTAAGTCCAGTACCATGCATATTTCACATCTCTTTCTTCTTTTCTGTTGTCTTCTTCATGAACACAGATATATAAAGGGTTTAGAAGCCCTTTAGAAAGACTCAGGAGAAGGTCCTTTAAGACTTCAAATGATTTTTGGATCTCACTTTTAGCCTTCTTTAGAGTTCTCTTTCCAAAGTTTCCCCCAGTTTTAATTGAAATTGGTTCCTCGTAAACACATACACATACGCACATGATTTCAGTGTAAGTCACACAAAGTGGTCCCTAAAGTTTCACTCAACAGTTTTTGCTAAAGTATAAGTAGATCTAAGACAAGACAAGTGTTAATGTGCACTGGCTATTTTATCTCATCCTTCTGAGGAATTTAAACTCATGGAGAAGAACAGAGTGACATTGTCATCTGAAGTAAACTATTTTATCGAATCTTAATCTCAGTGCAGCTATTCTGTTTTGAATCTTGTCTCTGGTCTCACAGTCACAGACCTGCATTTTTCTTTTTATGACTCTCCTCTATTCCCTTCATTATTGTTTTCCTAAAATATTTTATTTTAGGATTAAGGAAGGAGATAACTGATAGAGAAACACAGCATTGAAACAAGGCTCTGAAGCCACTGATGGTCCTCTTGGTGTATTCTGCTCCTTGGAACAAAACTGGCATCACCTGCTTTCCATGAGATGTGCAGTTAGAGAGATGCTACCCAGGGAGTAGGAAGCACAGAAAGGTTTGCTCACAAGCTTAGCAACACATGCTCACACACGTTACCCAGGCAGAATAGTAAATGCTAGCTACAGTGCTTCCAAGCTGAGAACACGTATCTGGGCAAACATAGATTATTAAAACTCTGGACAGCAAACCACAAAGGCATTCAAAGAATCACCACCACAACATTTTACAGAATATTATTACAAGTGTCACGAGCAGTTCTGTCAGAAATCTGAAAATTGCAAAGGACAAAATTTAGCTACTGAGGAGCAGAGAATTCTCAAAAATTCTCTGTCAGTATGCTGGCACAGTTTGGACCAGAGAGAAAAATGCTGGGATTTGCTATTACATTATCATCTATACCTCTTCCTTTACAATCCTCCATGCATTCTTGTCAGCATCTTTTTGCCTGCACTCTCTCTCCTTCTAAATTGCACCACCTCTGGAGCTGGACTAGCTCCATGGACCAACTAGAAGGCAGTTCTTTGTCAAAATCTCTGATCTCACCATAGCTCTCAGTTTGGAAATGGGTTTGAATTTTATAAGAGAGGAAGTAAAATGGAGTTGTGCTCATCTGTTCTATACCTGTAGCAGGAGAATGTGTCACATTATTAGTGGCACACTGCAGTTAAATTATACTACTGATGTCACATAAAGCACCTGGTTGGTACATGGTCTCTCTTGTTAAAAGACTTACTTTGTGCATTTATATATTCTGATATAAAATACCTGATATTTTGTGTTGCTCAAGAACTTAATTATACATTATTGATTGTCAGAGGAGAAGTAGAGATTTGAATACAAAGATCTGAGAGCTGGAGCTTCTGGAACTTGGGAAACTTCCACAGGGAGGGATTCTGTGGGGGGAGTCTTTAGGCTATCTTGATAGGAGGTGGAGCAGGGCTGCTGTTGAAGAAGTGGAGAACTTGAATTCCTGCTTTCAGACTCATGACTGACAATGGCTTTAAGGAACCCTCTCCGCTCTGCGTCCTTTTCAGCTGCTCCTTCAACCAGAAGTGATCCACCAGTGCGTTGCCTAAAGGCTTTGGTTGAATTATTAGAAGTGAAATGGTACAGTGATTGCCATTTTCACCAGATTTCAGTAAAAGCAGATTTGTAACACAAACCATGCAGCTTGAATTTCTCCCAGAGCTATAGTTCCAGACTCCTTGCAGACTGAAAGGGACAGCAGAGTTACAGTAGTTTGTATGTTGAAGGGCTAAGGGATTTTTTAATATATTCAGGATCAAGATGTTGCTGCAGTTTCTGAACCATAAACAAGGACATGTCAATGCAGTTGGCCCCAACTACTATCTGTGTGAGAGCCTGCCAATGTATGTGCAAAGTGTTGCTGAGCATGTGCAAACCCGTGCCACCAAAGCCTTGTTGCCTCTCTCATCATGTATTCCAGCAATGGCTCTCCTGGAGCTCCACACACATGAGCACATTCCGTATGCTCCTCTATGCTGGGGTGTGAGCACAGCCAGGGTGGTGTTCAGTGGTGCATACTTTCTGTGCTCCTATGTGATGCCCTATACAGGAGAGGATATAAACACTTGAGAGAGTGTTTATATGCCATGTCTGTCTCCCTCTAAAGCCATCTGTTTTAACAATGAGAACTGGGTGACTTGTCTGTATTACAGCACTGACATGGTAGAGTTGTCGCAGTGTCCCATTGTGAAATCATCCCGTTGTGAAAAATCCCTTCAACTGGCACTGCCCTAATGACGTGGCAATTGGTGTTGATCTGGGAAGTGAATTTCAGCATCATGTCATCTCACTTGGGCCCCAGCCATGCAATGCTGGATGGGATATTTTGTTACTTGATGTGGTTGTTTGCTACCATGATAAAATGCAATTGCATTTTTGTAAAGGTAAAAAGACTTCTACTTCACAGGCCAGAGGGAAAATGACAACATATCAGAACAGGAGTACTTTTGAGGCAACCTGAGGCTGCTATCCTTATAAAAATGCAGATTGCCTCAGGGTCAATGAGTATAGTTGTATAAGGTCTACAAATGGTCAGAAAGTCCTAGCTTCTCTGTTGTATGGCACACTTGTTGCTGGTGGCAATGACTTATAAGATATTTCACATGAAGCCTGTCAATCTATTAAGACTGACTGTTGCACCTCTGATACAAGAAATCCCGTTTGTGGGGGAAATATGTTTATTTATGTGCTAGTGGTTCTATAAGTGCTCCTTATGTTTGGAGCTTCAGAAGTGGGTCCATCATGCCCAGGTTAAGGTGCTGGATAAATTATTAGTCATTTCTGCAGCTTACCAGCTGATATCATCACAATGTAATAGATATCAATGTATGTGTTGAACAAAGCAATCTATTTTATCAGGTTCCAGCCTAGCTCAGTTCAGAGAGAGGCTGATTGTGGCTTAATTTCACCAAAGTGCATAACTCTGTGAGTATCCCATTGGCTCTGATTTGAACTCAGTGGGAACATATGCAGGCTTAAAACTTTCCACACACTCTAGGAGCATGCCTAAAGCCCATGCCTGGAGTACTCTGTGGAACAAACACTGGAGGGCTGAGTGTCTTCTGCGGCAACTGGTGACGAGTGTGCTTCGGTCACAGCGTACTCCCTAGGGTGGGCAATTGCTTCACCAGGCTGTTTGCAGTTACATTTTTTTCTGACCAGGGTTGTTTAGTTTGCCCCTTTGCTCTTAGACCTTTGCTTGGACAGTCTGGGTCACTTTTAAAGAGTTGCATTTAAAGCACAAGTTCAGATCTCTTTCGGAAATCTGCCTGCAGTCATCAAAATTGAATAGGACAAATGTACGTATGTAACACTCTGAAATGCATTGCCACTCGGTTGCCTAAAGGAGATATGAGATCTTGAGGAAATAGGACTGCTTCTGTGCTGGAAATCTGTCTTTCAACTCCCTGGAAATCCAAGTGATGGACAGATGTCATTTCAATAAACTGGCTCCCCAGCACTGTTACAAACTTTACTGAAAGCCTGGAGAATATAGTATGTACTGACTCACACATGTGTGCCATTGCCCATACATCCAGATGAAGATGTATGCCTTGCCCAGCCACCTGTATAGTGCTGTCTTCCTTCTCACAGGGCTGCATCCCTGGCTGCATCACCACCCCATCTGCTGATCTAGCAGGGAAGGAGAGGGAAAAACATGGATACAGGCAAGGTCCTGAGCAGAATGGGAATACTAAGATAGCAATAACGAGAACTGATACTGCTCCTGCTTTCCTATGTACACATTGCCAGGCAACTTCTACAGTGAGGACAATCATTTCTCTGGAGTCTTCAGAGACTCCTGTGGACTTAAGCAGCCTTTAGCACAGGCCACATTTGTTTGCTCCAATCATTTGCTTTAACAGGATGAGTCAAATTGCTCCAGTTCCCTCCCTGTTTGAGACATGGTTGATTGGCAGGGAGGGTGTGAAGGTTGCAGCAGGAGGGAGAAAGAGGGAATAGTCTCCTTTGAAAGCAAATAAATGCTACCACTTCTGCTAATTGCATAAAAGTCAAAAGCTAAGCCATAAATGGTAGTGCAAGTCTGAGATTACTCAACAGCCCTGTTATTCAAATGCAGAATGCTGTATGAGGCAGATATAGAAGAGCTTAGTGTTAGAAAAGGCTCTTATTTTCAGTTGTTAAACCACTTGTGTGTTATGACAAGCCATCTCCAGCCTAACAAATGAAGCTTAGTGCACCACCAGCAGCATTGAAAAGTACAGATACTGGGAACTCTAACAGTGGACCCAAATGGCCCCTGATCTTTGAAGAACTGACAGCTCATTTCTGCCTTCACTCAGACCCTTTTCTCATGAAAGGTCTGAAACTCACCTGTCTGACACCTACAGATGAACCTGCAAAGTACTCTTTTTGATAGGAGAATTGACTTCCCTGTCACATTAATCTAGTAAAAGACTCTTATGGATTTCAATAGGCTTTGGATCAAGCCCAGAAGTGGCCAATAATGCACACAGAGCATTAACATGTGGCCCTGAAGGATGGCAGATATCACTGCTTCTGCTTGTATTTGGCAGCTCCTGTTAAAGCCAGGGCATACCAGAATGGCTCCTCAGAGATGACTTGCTGCAGAGTGGCAGAAAATTGGCCTCAGTGTTAATATCTAGAGCTGTTTTCAAAGTGAACTGGATTACATATTTGTGTGTAGGATCTTTCCTTTGAAAAATTCAGTATATGGAAACCACAATTGCTCCATGACAAGAGGTAAACAAAGAAGAACAAAAGGAACTATCGTTTTGCAATCCATTTGGATGTTTATCTGTAGCAACACATAGAGGTGGATTCACACAACCAAATTTAGGCAATTAAGAGAGTCAAGTTAGGAGTCTAGTCTCCCTGTGTGCTTTGTATAGTTAATAGAGAAACTGGCAGGTCCATGGTGTTATTCAATCCACCTCCATTGTGAATCATCCTGGGAGGTAGCTAGCTCTTTCCTTGATGGTAGAGGGAACTTAGGGTGCCCCTGTTGCCTAACTCAGGCACCTTTGGCAACACTATGAATGGTATAGAAAATGGGCCTAATGAAGAACACTACCAAATATCACCATTGAATGCCTATTAAAATGAATCAGACCTAACTTTGAGTAGGAATGCTGAGATTTAGGAGAGTTTGAAGGGAGCAAATGGCATGCTAAAGAGGCAGGGGACCCAACAACTACATGCCTATGATGCACCTTGGATCTCAAGTAGCACAGGGAAAATGCAGTTCTGGCAATCTTTCTGTTGCATGGATTTTTAGATTGATGAATGGGAGCTGTAATAATCCCACATAAATTAAAATAGTCTTGCTACATTGCAGCAGCAGCATCCCTCTTTATGCTGGTGGACTGAATGACAGCACTGTTACATAGTAGCATCTCTATGGAGGTGGGATAGTGAGGACCCACTTACAGGAACCCACTGATATTCCTGAAACAAAATAATTCCACAGCCTTTTCTATAAGTTATCAGTACCATGCTCAATGTACAGCTGAGGAGGAAGGAGAACAAACCTCTTTCTAATTCAGGTAAGGAGTTCAGCAGCAGTGCAAGCAGAGGTAACACAATCCCTAGAGCTGCTGAAATGTGTTTGGGACTTCCAAGCAGTGTGAATGAGTCACAGGAAGGAACAGCGAGAGAGAGAAAGAAAAGCAAGCTCAAATCTGGGAAGGTAGAAAGTGTGGGTGGAAGGCAAATACCATAGACAAGCAAAGGGCTGCTGTGTGAGTTAATTGAATCCTATAGATACTAATACTTATCATAAATACCAAAGAGGTTTTAGCAACCACAAGCTTTCAGAAAACTGTTAAATTAAAACTGTTTCCAGTGGCCAGAAGTACCAGAGAGGAAGATGTGAGTGGAGGAAAAAGAGATAGCAGGACTGTGAACACAAGGGAAAGGGTACTGCAGAATATGACATAATGGAACATGGATTAGCAGCAATTATGTGGCATGGATAACAAGATCAGGTGATTAGCTTTTCCAGAAAGATGCTGTTTTGTTTTTCCCAGTAATCTCTTATTAAAAGGGTGCTAGAATGCATGAACAACACAAGAAAAACCCTTCTTATTCTAGTGGCATTTTTCCTATAACTCTGTAAATTTTGCACATAAAGCAATAAAGCATTGCAGGATTATTTTATTTTATTTATTTATTTATTTTTTAAGTGATACTTCATTTTAGTATTATGTTGCTTGTTTGCTTTGGTTTTCAGATAGCACTGAAAGCAAGTCTTATTTTTAACTGTGAAAGTTGCTTTTGGGGAACTATGTCAATGTGGACATCACCATTTATTACTTTATACTGCACAACATTATCTTCAACAAGAGCCTGCCCCACTTCGTGCAAAATGCATCTTAGAAACTAAGGAAGAATTGCAATGCACAGGAGAGTACACAGAGATTTCTTTGATCCTTTCATTAGAATGTTATAAAATAAACTCTAAAGTTTAGGCATTGCCAACATGCAGAAGTGATATATATATATGTATATATATGTATATACACATACATATATATATACATAAATTTTCAGGAGGACAGAATGTGCAGTGAGTTTCAAATATAATTGTCAATGTTGGTCTCCAAACCTTCCCAGGTAGTTCCATTCACATGTTAAGTAGAACAGTATTCAGAATGGATATAACGGTGAGAATCTGGGCCATAGCTGTTGTAAGTTAGCATTATACATACAACCCAAAGCAGAGAGGGAGTTTTTTTCTTTCTAGAAATTATAGGAATGATTGCTGTGCATTTACTTTGGTGTTGAAACTTTTCCTGTTCTGTGACTGCCTCAGTAATTTCAGATGAGGCAGTTCAGAAGACTCTTAGGAAGAGGCTACAGAAAGTATACTGCCCTGACCTTTGTGGCTGTTTCTCTTATAATCTCTAGAGTGCTCTTGAACAGGAATTTGCAATTGACATCAGAGGTGCTGCTCAAAGTTGGCATTTAAAAGCTCCGAGTTTATGTTATTTTTTTTTTATTATTATTATTATTTTTTTTTCTGGAGAACTGCCTATGAATCATGAGTGTGGCTTGTTCCTAAGAGTGCATTAGCATGTTGTCTTTAACTTCTTGGTCGCATCTTCCTATGGGATGCCTGCCTCAGGAGTGCATACCCTGGTGTATTTGCTGAAATTGACTGAGGGTCTGCAGGCTTTCTTCTTGTGGCTGTGAATGAACACAGGCTGTCTGGATGAGAAGGAAGGTCCTGTGGGTCAGATATTTGCATGTTGCTATCAGGAACTACATTCTCTTTCCTGTCCTGTCCTGGCAGGGGAGGCACCATGATCAGGCAGGTGGTTTTCCCAGGGCGAAGCTCATACCTTGCACTCGGGGTATGCTGATCCCTGCAATTACCCCAAATGTGGAACACTCGACTGTATAATTTGTGGTAGTTGGGGACTGCATTTGTGCTTTCCACTGGTAAAGGAATTGTAACTAGGTGATTTTTAAGGTCCCTTCCAACCCGAGCCATTCTATGATTCTATCCCATTTACCTGTGCATTGCTAGCAAAGTCAATTAAACTTCTTTTTCAATTTTTTATTTTTTATTTTTAATTTAGTAGTAGTTGTTCCCCATATTTGATTGCTTACTTTGGGTTCCCAGCATGTGGCTTTCTGAAGTGGTGAACAACTACAGCTGCAGAAAAGCACCAGAAGTCAGAGGGATCAGTGTTTAAAACCAAAAAGTACTCTGAAGGCTGCTGTCTTAAGACCCATCAAGCTGAATTGCTCATACCAGCAAATACTTCATAGTTACATCTTACTGAAATGCTAAGGTGGGAGGAATCGTATCTCCTTACCTCAAGTGGATAGATATTGTTAAATGATTTTTTTTCTGTGATTCTCTCACACTTTAAATTGGTTGGTACTGTCCAAAAGCTAAGGTGAAGCTCAGAGTTAATCTATAAAATGGAATAAAATAAATAAAAAAATAAAAATATATGCAATAAAGCCTGGGGTGTGCACAGTGAGCAAGAAGAAAGCAAAACAGAGCAATTGCTCATCAAGAGAGTACATCCATCCTGCACACTAAGTGGAGGAGAGGTTCCTGTGGAACAAAAGGTTACATTACCATAAGCATGAATTAAAGTTTCAGTGTCAGTCCTCATTCTGTCACTTTCTAAATTTTAAGTACTTGTACTTAAGACCTTGAAATGTTAGTTTAGAAACGCTTTCTCTCCGTTAATGTTATGTATGCTTACAGTGGTTAATATGGAAACATTGATGGAACGATCCTGGACATGAAAGCCTGATGTAGATTTTTTCCCCCTTCATTTTAGAGCAACAGTGCTTGATTTTCTGAGGTTTCCTCTATGACTTAATACTGGCTCACTCACTTTTAAATTAACAATTTACTTGAAACCTATTAAATCCTAGAATTTAACAGTTTGGGATTCTAGAGGCATTTACCAAATTCATCCCTCATACTAATTTAATGACTTTGGTATTTGGCTTATTGCACCCATTTTATTTTGGAAGGTTAATCCTGCTAGCCTTACTCACAAAGAAGAGATGCATAGACTTGGCCTATTACACTGGAGTCCTTTGTATCAACAACTCAGTAAACGAAAAGACATATTTGGATGCCTTTGCAGGGCAAAAAAAGAACTACTTTGTGTTTTGCAGAAGAAACAGAGGCATTCACAGGGCAAATTACAACTTTGCCACATAGCTGATAGAAAACTGCTAAGTGATGATTTCATGCAGCAGTTTGCTGAAGATCTCTTGGTTAAATACATTCTAACTATTGAACTGTAGCTCCTAATAAAAGAAGGTGTATTTATAGATAAAGGTGTTAGAACACACTGTATTTTCTACAGCTGATTATGCTGCTGAGAAAGTATAAGCCAAACCCTGCCCTTTGCAGGAGAAGGAAAGCAAAGTGCTTGGCTGGCTGTGTTAGTGCATAGGTGCATGTGCACATGTGCATGGGTGTGCAGGTGTCTGTAACAAAGGAGGAGTTAACTACTATTTGAAAAAAAAAAAATCAACCCTGACAATTTCTGGTTTTGCTTCATTTCTTTTGAAGAAAAAACGTGTGAAAGGTGAAGCATGCAAAACAGCTTGGCTACATTAGGCCAGGGAGCATGAAGAAGGGCGACAGCAGAAGAAAGGTATCATGGAATACATCTGAACATAAGCAGCATTAGTTGGAAGACATCATCATGCCATGGCTGCTTGGTGGCTGAGGATAAGATGGATGTTGTGGGCTCCTCAGAGGCCTCACCAAGCCTGTTTTGTAACAGGCAGATGTAGCTTCCCTGTTGCCAGTGTTTGCTCCAAGTCCAAGGGGTAGGTCTGAGAAGGTGACAGTTCTTCCTCTGAGAGTCCCCAAGGTTGTGGATAAACTTTCAGTGAGTATGGCAGTTCCCTCCATCCTTTCAAAACCCGAAGACAGTGGGCATCTGGGAAGAGCCTAAGCCATGGGAAGCAATGGGTTAAATTTACTATCTCACCATTCAGCTACCCAGAGAAAAAGCAGAGAGATTGGCTTGTGAAGAAAGAGAAATCAACTCGATCTTCAGTTGCTACTGTGAGTGTCACAGTGCAGAATTAAGTTTCATACTGTAGAGGTTTCAGTTTTCTCTTTGACTGTCAGTTGCTCTTCTGTGGCATACATAATTGTCTGAATCAATTATGGGAAGCTGAAAACAGAACCATTCAGATCTTTATAACAGCAAACGTTATAGCAGGAGTCATTCATAAGAACAAACCACTAAGGGGAGAAATGGACCATTCACCTTTGTAAGTGCTCATAGAAAATCTGGATCCTTTCTGGCATGGGCTTTAGTCTTTGGTTTCTCAAATTAGTAGTTCATGGCCTCTTTAGAGGTCCACTGAGGGTTCAGATGGTATTACAAAGTTTTAGGCAGCAGCATGCAGCCACTTGGTTCCTCCAAGATGGAGGAGTGAGGGGCAGCTGTAGTTACTGACTGACTGTGGTTGCACCAGCCTGTGCATGTATTTAAATTTCTTTTTTGTCCTAATTTAATTTATTTTTGAATTTAAATTAAAATTTAAAAATGGTCCTTAAGATGGTGCTGAGCAACATGAAGGAGACATTTAAGATTTGCTATACCTACAGTCATATACCTTCTTTGGGTATACCTTCTTTGGTTTCTTGCCCCCAGTTTTGCCAGAAAAACAAAACAAAACAAAACAAAAACTACAACGTTCATTACTCAGATCAAATGCAGCAAGTGTTTAGGCAAAACGAGAATGCAATATATAGTTAATACTTGCAAGTATTTTACCCAGACAATTATAGTTATCTTATTTTTCATCAGCTTGCTGATTCCAAAAAGCACCAGCGAATTTTTAACACAAGAGATCAGGCCCTGTTTTATCTCTGGTAGGCAACATCAAAATGTAGTGCATGCATCATCATCTATCACCATCTATTTTCACTGTGAATTAGACATTTGGTATTTCCAGAGGAACTGGCTTTTGGGTTAGTATGAGATTGCATTGTTTTGTTCTACTACAAAGATGCTGATTCTTGTTAGCATTTGGGAGTTGGTTTGTGATGCCTGAATTGTATTATCAGATACTGCTCCATATGGGTTAGTTATCAAATCCTTCACGAAGTTATAGTTTTCCCAACACAAAACAAAACGGGAAAAAATGGGGTGAGGGTGGTGATTTTCTTATTTCTTTGCTTATGTAAGGCAGAAAGAATGCTTTGGTTTTTTTTTTTTTTTTTTTTTTTTTTTTTGGTTCCCTTGGGTGACAGGAAGTTTTCAAGTATAATAAGCAAGAGAGGTCTAAAGTATACTTTAAGACATGGCATTAAGGTATTATTTTGCAATATCTGTTGTTGTTGTTGTTGTTCTGAATGCATTCGCAACATTCCCTTTGGTTTGTTGAAGTTAACTTGCTGAACAAACATATATGACATTCTTGCAACTGTTTTTACCTTTGAAATTAAGACTAATACATCATTCTGTAAGTACTTTTTAGAACACATGAGAAGTCAGAACAAAAGCAACCAGCTTGGAAAACACTAGCCACCCTACGAAGAGCCTTGGGAGGATGGATTTTGAACAGCTTGAACTGTGATTTTTTCTGGGCACCAATGGGGTGGGTTTCCCCACACAGAAGGGCAGTTTGTGTCTCATGGTCAAATTTTCAAAATAAGTAAGATTTCTGTTGACCCTCCAAATGGGTGGCCAACTCATCAGAAAGAATTGTCTGTCAACTGAGTAGATTTGTGACAGGGGTGAGTGGTCCTACTTACGGACTGAACCCATGACCTCCTAATCCTGTCTCAAGTGTATTGCCTGCTAGACTGTTCAATGGTCATTAGACCTGGGTGAACAATTTGGACAAAAAAATTGAGTCATTCTGGGATTAAGGATCCAAATAAACCAAAACCCAGTTCTTAAAGTTTTGGCTTTCAGTTTCCACATAATTTTGTATTTCATTGATGTCTTGCCTGTGCTACATGTTTGTTTTGCCACGATAGTAAACTTTCAAACTTTCATGATAGTAAACTTTTCATGCTTTCATAGGCTAAGCTTGGAAAGCTCAAGCATATGGCACAAGTTCTTTGTGTGTGAGCCAGAGAAACTAGAGTTTAAGGATTCACTTTGATGGAGTAACGTGATGGTAATCCAATAAAATCAGGCAGTTTGAATTTTACTAGGGATGAAATGCTCAGAAGTTGAATTCAAAAATGTAAACACTGGTTTAAATCTAGAGTTGTTTATTTAAAGTGGTATTGAATAGAAAGTTTTATACCATATTCTATAAAAATCCATGAATTATAGCAAATTCAGAAGCATCTAATGATTTGGACTCCTAAGTCCTAGGGCCCCTTGAGCATACAGACTGACCTAGAAATTAAAGAGAGACTGCTTTTCTGTCTGGAATTGAAAGACACTTTTTCACCAACATGTGTCCTTCCTTACTAAAACAAAACAAAACAAAAACAGACAGACTTTCACTCTGTTTTGAGATAGAAGAGAATGACCCAGTAAGGCTGGAAGTGATGCTACCTCTTTTATCTTAACCAGTTCACAAATCTCTGATTACAGCAATTCACGTGCACAGTTGTTCTATATCTCTAAAGTGCAATGAAATCAAAACAACTCAAGTCCACTTCAGCTATGACTTACTGTGAGCTCTTTTTGTCTGCTGTAATTTATGCACCAAAACATTCTTTAGATTTATCTGGAAGCCAATATATGCACTATTTCTAAGACTCTTAAAATCAGTGTTTTTAAAGCATGACATTTTTGTATATTGAGCGTTTAGTAAGGGTATTTTTAATTGCCAGTTTTTTTCTGTCTCAAACACTAAAAGTTTTATTGTACATATCAAGACAAATGTATTAAAACTGTTTCCGCACCTTTTGCTACAATTCTTCTCCATCTGCCCCAAATTTTCAGTCAGAGGCTGCAACTCCTTTTAGACACAGATGAAAGAGGTGCTGATAACTGGACAATATTTGTACGATGTTACTGTTCCATTGGTAGCAGCTGAGACACAAGTTCAAAGACTTAAAATATTTTTGCAGGGCTGATTTTACACAGTGCAAGAAAGCTTTAACAGTGGGTCCATGCAAGAACTGAGGAAGTCGGAAGAAATGAAAGAAAAAAAGAAATCTTATTTTCAGATTTGGCAGTGTTTTGTTCTTACGTGGCTATGAAGGATATAAATGAAGACCTCAGTGCTGAGTCAATGTTGGTTTTGATACGCTTGATATATAAATTTTCACCCTTAATATGCCAGTACCAATGATTCCTCAGATGACTTATTCCTAGTCATGTACAACTTTCTCAGAAACTGGCAGTTCATCTAATGTGGGCAGGCAGGGTTGCTCAGTATGGCAAATGGCTTGAGGTCTCTGGTCCTTAAAGTAAGTTGAGCTGGTTGTTTGCCTCCTCCAGGGCAGCTCTACGCTGGATCAAACCTGAAAGGAGCAGTGCTTCTCTTTTCAGACTGTGATATGAAGAAAGGGGAGACACCTTGGCATTTGGCTTGGAGTATAACATAGGCAAGCAGAGGAAGTGAAGAGTGCTATCTGTAAGAAACCCATTGGGGTATAGGGTATAAAGTCACTGCCCAAATCAAAGTCAGGGGCATCCCAGGATCATTGGGAGCAGGCAGCATCCAGAATGGCACTAAATGTATGGGGTAACGAAGCTAGTTACCTTGTTCTTTCATCCTTGAGAGGAGGAGAGGGGAGAGTGTTTCAGTGCCAGCCATGATACTCAATTTAACGTTTTGTGCAAAAAAAAAAAAAAAAAAAAACATGGACCAATGGGAGGTCTAAAATAGGTCTAGGAAATATGCCTAGGAGGAAAAGTTGGATGAGGGCTGGTTTGCTCCAAAGAAGACTTATCAACAATGTAAAAGATGGTGCAATACTCCTGGGGACAAAATATTCTGTTTCCATGCATCAGAGAAAAAGTACTGAGCTTTAGTTATATAAATTAGGCTAGAGCATAAGGGAAAGTAGGTGTTTTAATGGACAATAAAGTCCTGGAACAGATTGTTTGGGGACATTTGGCATCCCCATTAGTGGTGCTTCTTATACATAAAGAACTAAGTGTGTCAGGAATGAAAAAGATTTAGCTGATCTTGCCTCAGGGAAGGTGGATGTACTACTGCCTCCTTCAGGTCACTTTCTCTCCTGTTTACTTGTTTCCATTGTTAATACTGTGCTGTCCTACCACCATTCAGACAAAAGTGATTACCACATCGTTTTCTTACAAAACTTTCTATAGGGAATGCAGCTCCTCCAGTGTCCAGGATTTGTGGTACTGTAGTATCCTAATGGGAGCCTTTTAATGTGCACATACAGTGGCCAGCTCTGCACACTGCCATGCATAAATATCTCAGCCCACCAGAGCGCTCTGGCATGCCCTTACAGATGTTTTGATGCATGGGTTCTTCTGATATGCCTAAAGACAAGCATACACTTTTTTTTTTTTTTTTTTTGGCAAGGCATGTCACATCAACTTGATGTCCACTGTAAGAAGCTATGAATGTAGGTTGCAGATTTCATGTCTTAGAGCATATCCTGACTTCCTCTGGCTATAGTCACAACCCTTTTAAACTTACCTCCCCTCTGACTAGTGGGTAAGTTTCATAGGGCTTAATGGTATTTAACTTGTGAGATTTTAGAAAAATGTTTCACAAACTTTAATATAGCCTATGGTATTATTGCTAGTTAAAGTATTTCTGTTCTAGAATGGTTAAATGTAATGTAGACAAAAAGGTTATACTACTCTATCAATTTCCATTGCACTTAAGGGCAAAATGTTTTTTAAAAAGTAGTAGCAAAAGAATGCCAGCACTGGGGAAAAAAAAAAAAAAAAAAAAAAAGTAAATATTTGTTAGCAGAGAAGACTCTTCCAAGAACACAAGGTTGGCCGAAGACAAAGACCGGAGTGCAGTGCAGAGGTAGCTGTTACACCACGCCCAGTCCTCCCAGGGAATTTTCAGCGTTGCTGACCCTCCCCTAGCTCTTGCTGACCAATGCTACATGTGCTGTGCTGTCTGCCTGTACATCCTGCAGATTGCATATGCTGCATTTTTATGTAGCTGTTGTAGTACAGCCTCTGCTGGCTCAGCCGTGAATCCCAAATTATTATTTTCACTTATCTCCTTAAATAGGTCACTTGGGAATGCATGGTCATAAAAGGACTCAAATAATTAGATTTAGAAAGAGAACTGGAGGAAAAAAAGCATGCAAAATGCAGTGGAAAAAGGCAGACCCAAACAGCATCTTCATTTTGAAGGCAGGAAGAAGCTGAAATGGAGTCAGTAAACACAGCAAAAATAAATAAATTAAAAAAAAAAATGCAGGTGTGAGTGCTGGCATATGTGTGATTTTTTGAGAGCTCTTAGAAGGAGAAATATTTCATCTGGTTGCTTTTACAAGCTTATAGTGATTGCATAAAGCCAGTCCCTAGGGACACACCCAACACAGGCCACTGGGATAATAACACAGATGCACAATGTTTACAGCTGTCTACCAAATTTAGAAGCTTCCCCTAGAAGCTTTTCCCCTAGAAAAACAACTCAAAATGTCTTTTGCTAATCCTTCTGAACACCTGGAATAAGTGCAACAAGCCAGGGACCTAGAAAAGATACCATGTGCTTTCCCAATGCTCTTACATCAGTCAAACTTAAAATTTTGAAATAAACAGCTGAAAGGAATCTTAGAAATTCATGCGCAGACTGCTGGGTGTTACATTGTTCTGTGCAGTGTTGACAGTTTGGATTATAAAGCACCATGTTTCTGGTCACAGAAAGTCCACATGCTGAATATAATAACATTTTGAGTGCTAGGAAATTGTATAGGATCTCTCTATATATTTTATATTCTACAGTTTTTAAGGGGTTGCCTCCGTTTTTTTACCCTCACTTTCTCAGGCTGCAGCCATTTTATAGTAATGGCTGACTTCTTTGAATAGATCTAAATGTTTGATGAGTCTCACAGTGTGCTAGCAACTAAGCCCTGCTTACAAGGGCTTACAAGGGCCCTGCTTAGCCCTGTTGTACACAAACTGCCTCACAACCTCATGCCAGTACATTAAGGATAAATGATCCAGTGGATCAGAATTTCTTTTTTTTACATGATTATAAGTGAGAACTCAGTGTGGAAGGCACAGGCCTGCTCCATAAAAGTGGTTTTGCATGCAGTTAGCTATGGTGGTGCAGAAGGCTGCAAATAATTTTGTCACTGGAAAATAAAGGTCAACAAACAGACTTTGAAGAGAAAAAGCAAGATTAATTAATGCATCAATAGATTAATAGGCTATTTTTTTTTTTTTACAAGAGCAATTCAGTTTGATATTTCCTCAAAAATATGTTGAAATCCTTTTGTTTGTTTGTTTGTTTTTAGACAAGTATTTATTAGAAACTTACAAAACCTACCTAATGCAGTGTTTCCATACCCTGTTTTTCTTAGGCATCCACCTTAATGCAAAACTTCTCTCTCTTAGATTCATTTTGGGATTTGGTGTTTCTTCTGTAGTCTACATGCAGGGACATATTCTGGTACATTTACTTCAGCTGACTTGCAGTTTAGTAGCAAATTTCCCATTGCAATAAATGCAACAAAATGACAAGCATGAAGTGTGGCAAATATTGAAATCAGTGGTAGATGTCATGCATTTAATGGGCTGGTCCTAACAGCACTCTCCTTCTTTAAGTCAAGGCTCTGCAAGATCTTATCTGAGCTGTGCAGGCTAAAAGGGACTTCTATGGCACTTCTGTTTTGGAAGCATGCTTACGTTGCAGCCAGTCGAGTGAAGTCATTTAAAGCTACCTGTCTAGCTGCAGCAAAATCTCCTGGTTGCCAAACCTGTTGAGGGAGCAAGACAAGTACCCAGGCAATCAGCTCATGCCGGCCTCTGTGGCGTGGTGGTTATGCTGCAACTTCTGCCAGGTCATCTAAAGCCAGTCTGGATATGTGTGCATGGGGCTGAGCTCAGGGTCAGGTGATGGTGCAGGGGTAGTCTGGTCTGGGAGGAGGGTTAGCTGTGTAACCCTGCATCTCCAGCAGCAGGAACAGGAGGGAGGCTGTATCTAAATTCTCATCCATAAATGAACAGATGCCACTCTGCTGTTTCCATTAGTTTGTGCCTGTGTAATTTTCTGTGGACTCTCTTTTCTGGTTGTGATGACCTACCACTAACATGCCTTGGTATTTTGGTTACTGGTAGCAACATGGCAGTACCAACCACAGAATATATGTTGGGTCTCTTAATCAATAGAAAAATACCCAAAGGGGGAAAAATATCTTGATTCTAAAAGGAGGCTTCCAAGGAGGAACTCCAATGTAATTTGTTGCTCTGAAAAAGGGCAAGCATGCCTTCATGCCAGACCTGGTAAGATCAATGATTTCTGCTTCTGGGATGTCATGTTTCTTTCCTATTTTTTTCTACATCCTGGAAACAACGTAAGCGCATTCACAGTAAGAGAGCATACACCAACTAATGTAATCTGAGGGAAAGAGAAGTGTTGAAAGTGGGTCTAGGGATGAAGGCTTTGTGAGCAGATTGGGAATATGTCAAAAAGTCAACAATCTGCCAGGTATATTTGGGCTCTTGTCAAGAGGCCCAGTCCTCACAATTGCTTTCTACATGCTGCACACCTGTGCAGGAGAGGCTGTCATCTCAGAGGTTAATCAGAAAAACTGAGAGAAGACCTTACGATCTTCAACCCCTCCCTCCATTGGCAGACAACTGTCTTGCTTTAAGTAAGCTGCAGCAAGCATATGGGATTCTTTTTTTTTTTTTTTTTTTTAGTTTGGTTTTAATTTTTTAAATTTTGTCTGCAGATGTTTTTCAATTTGATTTTCTGATATCTCATGGCTGTAGCAAAGATTTACCACCATGGAAACAGTGGTGAGGAAACGAGAAATCTTGAGTCAAATTATGTTGTTGTATTCACAGTACAAAAATTTAATGTCAATGACAAAGTGAATTTATTTTTTTCTGTTCTGCTGTTAATTCAAGACCAGTAAGACAGCTAGATTTGTGGTCATATATCAGTGCAGAAATAGCAACCTCCAGTGGTCATTTAGTCCAATACTACACATTTTGCATGGGGTCAATATGACCTCTTCACTTTACTTACTTGAAAAGACCTCTGAGACTGCTTTGTATGGCTTTTTGGTTATAGCTATAAGCCACATACATGCTTTCACCTTCATGCTTAACAGCCATAGTTTTAAAATTAACACAAAAGACTAAATATTCTTATAGAATGATGCATTAGTAAATTCTCAGAGTTTATTCTCATTGGCTGGCAGAAATTAGTTTCTACCTGCACTACCATAGCGCTAAAGCTAGATTATTTCTTTTTGGGAAGCAGATATCTTCCCTTCTTTTAGATCCATTATTACATGCTTTCCTCATTCAATTTGTGTAGCATGTTCATGGAAGTCCTGTGCATGCGAAGCCAAAAAAAAAAAAAAAAGAAGATATATCATATACTTAAATGCTAAATGTAAATACAAGAGAACCTGTTTTAAAATAGATTTCACCAACAGTCCATCTTCAATATTTAAAAAACACAACTGCATATCTGCTATTAACTAAATGACAATTTAGAGTGAGCTAGCCAAGCGGAATACATGTTTCTATGCATCAGAGCCATTCTACCAGGATTTCAGAGCCACACCATGTCTGACACACATCATCAGATTTCATAAATTAAACAGGATATGGTCTTGCCAAATTTTGGACTTTGCCTGAACGACTTCATCTTTCTCCTACTCTTATAACTTTTTCACAGGGGACAGCAGTCTGCTGAACTTTGGACAAAACCAAAACATACACTCCAGTTAGACTTAGTTAAGGCTTGGAGTTGATAAAGTTTGGAAAATTTCAATAGCTATGCATTTGTCATGTGTGACGGAGACAATTTATTCATTCTTATTTGCTATATGAAAAAAAGCACATAATGAAAGCTTGGGATTTTACATCTTGAAGTGTGGCATTTTTATTTGTCTATAACACTGAAACATTTTAGTGTAGACACATAATTCGTGTGGCTTATCTCTTCCAGCCATTTTGGTATTTCAGAGTTCTGTTCCCCCACAGAGAAACTGCAATATCCCACCATAATTATGCTGCAAGGTAATTTTTTTCTTCTGTAATGAAACTAGTCAGCAAACAACTCTGTAACTTTGTTAGATATCAGCATGATTCTTTCTTGTGCTAAAGGAAAACAGAAATAGGGTGGAAGGCAAATAATAGCATTTGACATCCATACCAACTGCAAATGCTTTGCAGGCATTCAGGATTGGACATTTTTGTTATTGGTAGTAGATGTTGCCTGGTACTTTACTGGGCATAATACAGGTGTGTGGATGCTTGCAGGATGGTAGGTTCTGTTAACAATGTGCTTATATAGCCATAAGACAAAAAAAGAAGTATTTCAGTGTGATTTCTACATCTGGCATGAAATCAAAGCACTTTATATCAAAAACATTTTTCATTAAACTTACTCAGATAAGTTCAGTTACATCTTGTGTACCATGACCATCATCACTGGGAAGACCAAAGCAGGGATAGCGTAGTCTCTCACGAATGACCCCTCACATGCCAGCAGAACCATGGCCTGCCTGCAGCTTGCTCAGGCCTGTCAGCTTACTCTGTTTTAGCAAATAAAATGCTTTTAGAAACCCAAATTGTTCTGGAATCAATGTTTCCCACACTTCAGGTATTTTGACATCCTGTTGTAATTTTATTGCTTATAGATATGCAAAAATGTTTTTCTCCATCTGACAAGATGCCTCTAGAAAAAAGCAAGTGTAGACCAAAAATGAAAATGCTTGTTACACAGTTGTTTACCATTCAAATATGGTATGCCTACTTTAAGAGATTATGCAAATGTCCAGTTTGGCAGTGTGATTTATCTGATAGATATATTTACATGTGAGGAATTTCTGTTTTTCATGAGCCTTCTTTTGGTGTGAACATTTTCCTACAAAGATCAATGTGGAGGAATGGCTCCTAGATTAGTACATGGTCACTAAAGATTGTCACATCCTAGACATCATCAGGACTTCATATCAGAATGGCCTGATTTCAATCAAATATTTATGTTGTTCTGTTTTAAACATAACTTAATGGGAAATAAACTCATTACTTTTTCAGAATTTTAAGTTATTTTGCAAAAGATATTTGCACTTAGATAAGGCTTCCTGGCTCTTGAAAATGAAATCTGTGGGTAATGCACAGATTTCCGAAAAAAAAAAAAAAAACAACACCATAAAGTAGCCTCATATATAGTGGAATAATAGTCTTGAAAAAATTGAATACAAGTAAACTAGAGGTGTAACAGGTCTTCAGGATATCCTGTTACATATCAAGAGTTGCCTCACTAACTGATGAGTAAGTGATGATTACAGTGGACCATCCATGCACCAATCAGATCGGAATGTCGCTGTGCTTATAAATCTCAAGAGATACCAGAACAGAAATACTTGTCAGTCATAGATGCTTATGCTTTCTTTTGCTCTTGAGCGACCAGAAAGAACTAACAAAAGGCTTGTACCAAGCACTAGTAGAATCTGTGAAATCAATTGAATAGTAGGTGAGTCATTTTTTTTTTTCTTTAATCACTCCCAGCCCTTTTACCCTGGCATAATACTATTTAGATGAGGAGTTGCTCCTGGGCCTTCAATTTGAGCTTCGGCTATTTTGCGTTAGAAAGCAAAGTGAGTACCACTCCCCAGCTTTCCTCCATTCAGGCTCAGGACCACTGGTATTTGTATGATTCTGTACAGCAAGCCAGGGGAGGTGTAAACCCAAAGCTTTGCATAGGCTTTCCCCCATCACTCCTGTGTACAAGGATGTAATGTGGATCCTTGTTCCCACTCCTCTCTAAAGCAAGCATTTTGTCTAAGGCACACCCTGCCCTTGTGAGAGCTGTGCCCTCAGGTTTATCTGTCTTACCACATTCATTCTGGACCATGCCATTAATCACACTGTATGATCCAGAAGATTCTTTTGTGGGTGATCTCCTCAGAGAAGGCACTGCCTTTCATTTAACACGAATGACCATGTTGCTATCAATGTCCCACAAGTCCAAAAACTTGGCTTTGAGCTCCAGTGGAGATGACTGCACCAAAGGACAGTATCAAACAGTCCTGTTTGATTTCTATTTCAATAACAGATACACTGAACAATGATTTCTTAAGGCCTGCCGTGGAAAACAAAATCGAAAGCATAAACATATGCAGATGGAATTCAGAGCCCACAATGCTTCCGCCAATTTGTGCAACTTATGCATGCTCAAAATATTTACTTAGGAATTCTTAATTAAGTAAACTATTCGGTAGCGGTGTACTGTTTCAGATATGTCACAGTGTCACCGCAAAATATGCCAGTGCCTCCTTCTAACAAAGATTCCATTATGGAGCTTTTTTATCAGGCACAGTGGGGTAAGTTTTCAGTACAGTGCACCCAGATTTAAGCCGTGCAGCTCCTCTTCTGTTAATGGGATTCGTGTGGCTAAATCCCTTCATTCCTTGCTGAAAATGATCCCCTGCCCGACAGCAAGCAAAGGTGAATATCGAGTAGTGCAGTCAGGGCTGACATCAGGGTAACCCTAAGCACGCCTGTTCAAAGGACTTGCAGCAAGGCTGTCTTGGTGGCTTGTGGGGAAATGTGTACCGTACCACTGTGTAGCCAGGAATACAAATGAGCAAGGGTGTTAGAGGAGATGGTACAGCTTCTGAAGCCACTCCTGGCCTGTAATAAAGTGTTATTTGCACAGGGAGCAAGGAATGATGGAAGAGAATTTTGAAGAGAATTTCAAACTAAAAGGTTAAAATCAGCTTGGTTAAGTGTTTTATCTGTATGAAATGTGTTGGTATTTTAATATTTCTTTTTCTATTTTGCCTTTCATTCCATATTTGTTGGAACAAAATTCCAAGCTCTTTGGAGAAATTTCAGTGCATGTTTGTGCCTGTACTGGAGCTTGGTGAGAACTCTGGTTAGTGACTTCTATTTGTCTATAAACAGATAGCTCTATTTATCACTTTGCTAAAAAGCAGATTCTTCTAGCAACAGTAAAAACTAGATTTTTTTTTTTTTTTTTCCTCGTGGTTGTACAACTGCCCATTATAAGGATTTATTTTATATTTGTGTATTTGCCACTTGTGCAAAGATTCTAGGCCCCTCTATAAGACAGAACTCAGGTGATGACCTTCCTATGCAGGGCATTCATCAAGTTGCAAGAACATAATGACATTTGTTATCAATGAAGTGACTAATGTGCTGAAGTCAAGCAAATGCCTGCATTTGTAAATATAAAATAGAGAATCTAGAAAAATTGATAATGAAAAGTGCATTTTTATTCTGACAAGCAATATTGCGTTCAATATGTGCTTGCTAATTGCTCACATGATTTTAGGGATTAATATTTAATTTCTGAAGTATTTTCAAAGACCTATCATTTTAATGAATTGCTGAATTGCTTGCAATATACAATAATTTTCATGGTTCTTATCTTTTCACTTTTCCCTGTGAAAATGAAGGTTATAGTTCTGTAGGTCCCAGAGGGAAGACACAACCATGACAGGGAACACATTTTGAGGGAGAATATTAATTGTTATCTGTCTTTACATAGCTAAACAAGCATTATTTTAGAAAATACTTTGATACTTTCCTCCCACTGCTGTGTGCTTTTGTTTATATCCAGTCTGACTGCAGCTGTAGATATTTTTTCAAAGAATGATAAACCTGGTATTTCAGGACAAACCAAACCTTCGGAGACACCGCTCCTCAGATTTGGCTTGTTAACATTGAACTGCAAGGTGCTATCCAAGCCCAGATTTATATATATATTTTTTAATTTATTTGAAAATTACTCTGTTTATGGCTCAATTTCAGTGCTGGTGTTTGCCTTGCATTAATGACTAGTGATGGAGAACAGTGATGACTATTCATATGCCAGCCATATTTTTTCATATGCCAGCCATTAATTGCTTTGATGTGCAATGTTATCCCACTAACACTGTTCAACTGGATAACCCATGTGGATGGCCGAACATCACACTTTGAATTGTGCATAGGCTATTGCACTGTGATATGGTTACAATTATAGCAAACTGCACCAGAAATCTTAACAAAACACTGCATTCAGGATTTCCTTGTGATAAGAATCGTGAGAGTTTGCACTACAAAGATTAGATGGGAAAGATTAGATGGGAAAAGACGCCAAAGTGTGGCGTGTGGAGTCTTTTGACAGTTATAAAGAAAAACATTCTCCATCAAGTAAAAAAAGTGTAGTCTTTAACTTGCCAAGGTCCAGGAGTAAAGCACAATCCTCCTGAATATGTGACAGATGCACAAACTGAGGGACGCCACAAGAAATAGGGGAGAGGAAGCTTGAAATGCTGCTGGATGCATTTCTTTAATACAAATAAAGTTTTCCAAAACCTCAGATTCATGATTCAGCATTTCTTTTGGCACTATAGTAACAAATTAAAGTAGGCTAAACAAGTATGAGGGAATATGCTGGTAAATTCAGGCCAAAGAGGGGGAAGTCCCTGGAAGCAGTGATAAAAAAAACTAAGGTTTTCCTCCTCCTCCTTCCTCACCCAACTATTACCCTCTCCCCCAGTAACTGAAGTTTGATCCTGTTAATAAGGAATGTCTTAAATCTCTCTTCAAACACAAAAACAATGGGAGACCATAGAATACACTCTTTAACCTAATTATGAGACAGTAGCAATGTGTATGGAGGAAGCAACTAAACTGTAAATTATACATGGGGTAGATACTGTAGCCAAACCTTTCTTACTTTTCTTTGTTTTGAAAGTCCTAAGTTTTTGCTGCTCAAGATAATTGTTAGTGGAAGCTGTGGGGGAAGCTTTCTTTTCCAAAAAAGATGCCAGAAAGTTATCTCATAACTTTTATCAGTATTTTAATGTAAAAATATATTTATATTATACATTATGTATATATATATTATTTATCAGTTAATTGGTCATGTAGCCTCAGCTAGTCAATGACCACTGGGTACCCAGTGGACCAGAATAGTGTGTCTTATGTACATATGTTAAACATCAACTTAAATTTTAAAGTCTCTTGTGTGTCCACATCTAGGACCTAACCCCAAATTCCTTCAGGATTAGGAATTTTCCTCTGCTGGCTCATTCCCTGTGCTTCCTGACAGTGTGGCTGACCTGTGTGCCTTTCAGCCTCCCTTAGGCAGAAGAGCCATTGACCAAGCTGCAATTTCAGGTCCCCTGCTGGGCACATTCAGGTTGCACCTAGATTTATAAGAGCACTGTCAAGTAAACATGGTGAGACTGCTCCTGCATCATTTGAGATCCATGTAGCTCCAGGTGTGAAACCACCCACAGGGAGGAGAAGGGGACAGTACCAGGATGGTGCTTTTATTTCTGGTGCTGGTGGTATGCAAGCCCAGAGAACACAGCTTGACACCAGAGCCCAGCAATGAATTTGCGGAGCAAGTGGTCAAAAACCTACTAATTTCTGTAAACCCCATGTACCTGTCTTTGCAATTTGCCCTGTCCTCTGCCTCAGTGTACATTGAAGCGTCTCTGCAAGCTCTTCTGCAGTTTGCCTGTGATCCATCACTTATCAATGTAGTTTGCTTAGAACTGGAACTATGATGTTTTCTTTGTCACTTGGAGAGGCACCCAACTATTACTCTTTATACCACATAAACAGTGTAATGCTATATGATATGTAGCGGTATATATACATAAGCTGAACAAGATACAGTTCTCTTGCTGTAACTTTGAAAACAGCCAGACTACATACTAACATGGTTTGGGAAAAGATTCTGGTATTTTAAAATGATCAAAGTGATACTTATCCTTATGATTTTAAATGTCTCCTTCTCATGTTACTATCTAAGTAATACGTTAGTTACTATCTAAAACTGTTGTGGAAGTCAGAGAATCGTATTATCTCTACATGACATTCACTTAATTTTTTAAAAAACATTATTGTATCTCTTAGAAAGTTTTGATTTAAAGGCATAGTCACTTAAATATTTTATTGAGTTGTTTAAGTAGAGAGGCCAGAAACAAAATCTCACCTCAAAACTTGCCTGAATCTTGGGGAGTCGAGGATTCCAGATGCTCTAGCTTTGTTGCTTAGTACTCAGAGAAACATGAATGAAAGCAACAGGTCTGAGCACTCATGCCCCAAACACTGTGAGTAGTCAGAGCTACAACTACATTTTCTTCTTTTTTTTTGTTTAGTAGGTAGTGGCATGTATGGCATGCGTGTTCTGTGTTTGCAATACCTTTTTATTTTCCATATCTATAAAGCCCCAAGCCATAAATAAAAATACAATTGAGAAATTTTTCAGGGATTGTTAACCTGGGAAAAGCTGCACAAATACCTATTAAAGGCAGAGTGAATCATCATGGAATTTCCATCCCACAGTAAAACTTGTATTTCATTTTGACCAGTGAAGAGTTCTGCATTTCACCCTTTTTGAGCTGGCTTTGCAGTAGTTTATTGAAATGGCAAAATGAAACACTCTGATTTTGTTTAAATGCAACATTTATGAAATTTTATGGTTACCTTTGAGGTAAAGTTGGTAAGTTCCTACAAAATGCTTCAATTTTGTTTAGTCAGCATTTTCCAAAAAAAGCACTTCCAATGGGAATTTTTTAACACTAAGAAGAGAGACATAAGTGAGTGTTCAAGACGGAGAGAAAAGGAATGGGGAACTTATTCTGTATCCTGTAACTAATAGGATGGGAAAATGAAACTACCTTTATGATCCAATACCAGGCTGGGAAAAGCTAAAGAGGGGAAAAAGTTTGCAGGGGTACTTCCTTGGAGCTGCCAAGAAGCAGGATGCTGTCTGTAGAGCACAAAAGCCAGCTATTCCATGCAGCAGGGGCTTTTTCAGGCTTCAGAAGGTCTAACTAGTCAGACCTTCTGAACTAACTAGTCAGGGATGTGGATCAGAAATAATGACCACGTACATCATTATGGGGTAGTATGCCTCAAGCTCTTCCCTTTTGGTGGTGTATGTTTTTTTTGGAAGACATTTTCCAAAGTGCTTCACTGACATGGGTGCTGAAGAGTGTTTTCTGAAAATAGACTCAAGGCTCCTAAGTTGTGTAGCTGTCTTAGGGTCCAACACATCGGGTTGAGAAAGGACTGTTTTGCTAACACAACTCTACTGATCTCCTTGCTTTTGCTGGCTTGTCCAGAGTCAGTTGAAGCATCCATTGATAGATGTGACCTCAGGCATCCCTGAATGTGTACTCACGTTGTCTTATTTTTTCAAAATATGACTGCTTAAAATGTAGCTTGTACTGATGTTGAAAAATGAGCCTGTAATGATGATGAAAAATGAAAAATAAATGCACTAAAGTGAAAACATATGGCAGGTGCAAGTTATATGCAACCTTTATAAATAATGATGAAAATATACTTGAAAAATGAGAAATACAAATGTTTCTGGTCTGGATAGCCCATATTAAGGATCACTCATATGTGCTCCATGATATTTGCCAGTACACTCAGTACAAGAGTGTAATAATGGGCAAGAAAGTTGGTACTGTCAAGTCATCCTCTAAATTGTGTTCAATGGTTTCAAATGAGTGATGGATGGATGGGCAGCAGTAATTAAAACACTGAGCCTAAATCTGTGTAGGCCATTCAAAGCAGACATTAACTTCAGATTCACTTACAATCAGTGATCACTATTTTCTGTTTTTAAATATAACTTACTTTCCACATCTAAACATCTTATGGCAGTGTGTAGGACTGGAAGCAGAAGTGCCAAATTTCCACTTGTTTGGTGTTTCTGGCACAAATCAGACCAAGAATTACTGCAAGATTTCCAAATCCACATACCAGACCAGCAAATTTGGGATAAGTCTGCTTAATTATAGGAACTAAACTTCCAACCCTTCCTCATTTACTTAGCGCCTTGCCTGCCACATGGCAACAAAGAGCAAAAGCAATTAATAGTCTCAATCTGGTTCTAATGTGTCTTTCTGCTTTTCTTCAGAGCTTTGTCATCTGTGGTGGCTTTAGGAGCTAATATCATCTGCAACAAAATCCCAGGCTTGGCCCCTCGGCAGCGAGCAATCTGCCAGAGCCGCCCTGATGCCATCATTGTGATCGGAGAAGGGGCACAAATGGGAATCAATGAGTGCCAGTACCAGTTTCGGTATGGAAGGTGGAACTGCTCTGCACTGGGAGAGAAAACAGTCTTTGGACAAGAGCTTCGAGTAGGTAAGGGAGTCTCTAATACAGTGCTAAAGTGGTATGTTGGGGCTGTTTGTCTTTTAGATTTCTCACTGTGGTTCTGCAATGATTTAGATCCCTCTAAGGTATTTGCTTGCTGGAGTTCAACAGTGATGCTCCCAGAGCAACTGTGGTTTGTATTTTTCAATCATCAAATAGTAATTGGCAAGAGACAAGAAATCTCTAATGAACTCTAAACAACGTCACTCATATCCATGCAACTTCATACCTAGCAATGGCCCAGATCACTGCACAGGCATTCTAGAGCATAGTCATCACAGTCCATGAAAAAATATTTCCAATTGTTATCCTGTTAGAGGCTGCCATGATAACTGTGGTGCATGTTAAGGCCAATCAAAGGGGAACTACAGTGAGCTCCAAAGAACACCTCTGCAGGTTTCCCAAGAGCTTAAGTAAAAGGAGGGTCCCAATTAACTGATGGAAGTGTAGCACATGCAACACTGGCCTTCCAATAAAAAAATAGCAATACATATCCATTTTAATGTTGCTACCATATTTTAAAGAAAATTCTGCAATTGATTTGAGGCAGGAAACCTATTCGAAGAAAATAATACCAGATCTTGCCCTGACAAACCATTAGCTGGCAGAAGTTAATTGATCAGTTTCCATTTACCGTATGTCTGCTATTATTTCATAGGGAGGATTATGCAAATTTATTTTCCAGCACTGAGATCATTATTTTCCTCATCAGCTAGCTCAGTATCAATGTCCTCAATGTCTCCCACAAGGGCTGTCCACTTACCGTACCCCACGCTTATGGTGCTCAATGTTGGGATAACATTTTGTGATGTGTGGCTCTCACAAGGGTGCTCAGAATGAAATCATCCAACTTCTCTGTCTAGCACTCTCTTGTTGTGTCACATTCTTCTCTGGGTGGCACCTCTTGAATTCAGTAGTTCAGGTGAGTTTTGTAACACAATTGAATGTGGTCAGACACAAGATATCTTTAAAACTGTGTGAAAAAATGGCATAACAATTATTCCCATCTGTGCTAAGAGGAGGCAACTTTGGTGCTTTGGTTGTTAATAGAGATCAAGGCACTTTTTTTTTCCCCCAGCATACTTGTGCAATGAATGCCAAAAGCTGAGGTGCGCTTAAGTCAATGACAAAACTGAATATTTTTTTCAAAGCACATGCAAGACTGAGAGTCTGATTGAGGTCTGGGCTTTTTAAGAGCACAGTGGACTAGTTATAAAGAATTGTAACTGAAGAAGTACATTGATGTCAGAACTGACCTATACTAGCAGAGAATTCATCATACTCCGGCATTACTCCACACAAAATCACAGAAGTGAAAAGGCTTAGAAAGCCAAACTAATGGCTAAAGAAAAGTCTGAATTTTTTGAACTTTAGAAAAATTTTTGGTAGAATTGGTGCTGAAAAGATGGTAGTGAGAAATTTGATTTTCAGTGTCTCTTCCCACATTTGACTGAAGAGATTTCTAATTCCTCTTAAAAAATACATCACACCTAACCTTTGTTTCTTAAAAGGAAGTGGAAGGCATTAAACATCCTCGAGACACCATATACAGGAAATAAACTAACACTTGACATTTGCCTTCATCTTTAAATGAATCAGAAAACTATCTAGTCACCTGTATTGACTATTAGAAGCACAGGTCTAGTCTTCCTTGGTTGGTCTTAAACCTATTTGTCATAAGATGATACCCAAAATGATGTTGCTACTAGGAAATATATAGATGCCAAGCATACTACTGTTGTATGTTCCTTTATGCTCCTTTGTCTTGCCCTGCTAAAGCCTGCAGGCATGCTCTGACAAGTAAGTCCTCTTAACATCTGTGAGATCATCTATGTCCTTGGAAAGAGACACTTGGTAGTGTTGTACCTGAGTCAGTGTCACTGCTAAACTTTCAGTTGAAAATGTTTTCATGACTTCTGCTTTTCTCTTCAAGATCAGAATCTTGTGGCACCTTATCAGCTTAGGTATGACTGTATTCATATCCAACAATCTATACCACTGACAGAAATTGTACAAGTGAGCACAGTGAAAACGCTTAAAGAGGACAACAAGTCGTGGTTGTGCTTTCTTTCTGAAATAAGAGCCATAGGGAACAGAAATTGGTATCAGGATGGACCAGCTATCAGGATGGTCAGACTATACAAGTTTTGAAAAAACAAGATTTTCTTGAGCCACTGTTCAGGTCATATTTGCCAAAATGTTCATCAAATTCTTGACCTCTTTACCGAACCTGGGTGGTTTCTTTCAGCTCTGAAATTACTGATATGGAATTTGGTGGGTTCTTTTATGGCTTAACCCCAACACAGACAAAACTTGGCAGTTGCAGCTGAGTTCTACTTTGACATTTGTTGGGTGTGAAACCACACAAACTGTAACGGATGGAGAAGGTTTACACGACCCCTGCCAGCTGAGCCAGATGAGTTCCATGCAGGTCTATAAAGGATCCTATAATCCACGTCTTTATTTGTTTTATTAGTGGAGTAGCACCCAGAGACGATGTGGTCAGTATCTATGGAAAATACAAGGTTTAGGAAGTGGTGTTATTACACTAGTGAGGTGAAAACAGTGAAAAAAAGGACACAGTTAAAATAAAATAAAATAAAATGCTTAAAAGGTACAAAAGACTTGTAAACATAAATATTCACATGTGTAACAAAACACATCTGTATCTGACACATACAGAAACACTAAACCAGACATTTGGTTCTGTCTTGAACAGACTGAAGGAAGGATTAAGACAAAAAAAAAAGACGGATGTTATTCATTTCATCCTCAATAACCTAGCTATGCTGAGCTATTTTTTCAAAGACTTACTTCAGTGAATGGGTCCTGTATCACCACCTATGTAATACACAGGGGTCAATATTAAAAACAATGCAAATAACTTGTTCAGAGGTCAGAATAACAACTGTAGTAACCATGTTATATGTGGGGCACTCATATTTGTGTGAAAGAGTTATAGCAGCCAGAGATAAAAAGTGATAAGGAGATCCAAATTAGTAGCATTAACAAAGGATGTGGCATGGAATGAATTAGGCAAGCCTTGTGTATAGCTTTTTTTTTTTTTTTTTTTTAATTGTCTTTATATATATATATATATATTTATAGCTGGGAACTTTTCCAGTCATGCTAATCCCAAAGAAAAATATCACTACTGCACTTACTTTACTCATCCTGTACACATGCTCATACTTGTCACCTTCCTGCACTCATCCTTAGTTTTCACACCAGTTTCTCACATAAAGTCATCTTTTGCAGTCTGTACTCATTCCTCTTGTTAGAAGCCGTAAGTTTACCTCTTTAACAAATGGATTCACAAATTAATTGGTTAATGATATATAAATTGGTATTATACATCCAATAATCATTGTTGAAAATTGAAAAATGAAAAATGAAAAATAATTGTCCTTGTAACTTGTAGAAGGCAAGGGCCCTGATTTGGAAATGTATAGACTCTGGTTCTACCAAGCTACTGATGCAAAAGAGTGAATTGGTCTTAATTGCCCCAAATGATGGTTTAAACAATCTATCTTGTAGGTACCTCTAAAAGTTATAGATTATTAATAGCAATTGGAAGCAAATAACTCTAAGCAAATAAGTAGCCAGTGCAGCCTCTGAACTAGGGAGTTAGAATCAATATCAGAATTGAAAACTACTGTGGTTCTTTGAAAGTAGATTGTTCTGGCTAATTATCTGAACATTGACCATTTCCACTGAAATGCTTATAAACAGACTGCTCTTATAGTGTTAAATCCAGGGAAAAAATGAGGTACAGCAGACAAAACTCTTAGAAATGTAGAGCTGAAAATATATAAAGATATCAAAATAATCTGTAGAAGATTCCTTTGTCAGACTCATTATATAGAAAATAGTAATGAATTAGTAGTATTCATCTGGCTGTCTCTCACACTCATCAGAATGTCTCAAAGATAACTTTAGATATGCGTTATATGGAAAAACTTAATAATTGAACTGAACACTTTACAAGGAAGAAACAAAAAATTGGCAAAAAACAGGGGAGTTCTGAAGATTACTATTATTATTATTTTTAGTTTCTGTCTTTTTGTGTGGATCTGTAGATTTCTGGTATGTTGAAAAGATGCTTCTGATGTGAAGTTAATCTTTGATTGCTGTCAGAGATTTAGGAAAAAGACCACTATCTTAAGAAGTTTCCAGTCACCATGCATTTACCCAACTTTTATTCAACTCTCCAGGCAGAAAGGGAGAGGGATGGAAGAGAAAACTGCATTTTTAAAGATTACTGAAATATGTGCATGGATTTTATTAACTCACAGGTGAAGAAGACCTTATTTGGAGAAACAGTCAGAAAATAAAGTCGATTGTCAAGGTTATATACAAACTTTCACTTGTATATATGCACACATAAAATGCTAGGAAGACAGCATAATTTCAAACAGAAAGTGAAGAAATGAAGGGAAACACCTTCCAGAAGAAAGGTACTCATAAAAATGTGATTCTTTATATATTTGCACTGGAAATAGGTAACTAAATCCATGTTGAATCCCGCTATTTTAGCTACAGGCCTAAAAGAACATGGGAATTGGGCATGAAAGATTTCTAAGTGATGGCATTGTGGAGAAATGGTTGGCATTTTATCATGCATAATGAGGGATGTCAGTAAATTATTATTGGTTCAGGCCATATATAGGCTTAATTAAATTTGGATTCACATATGAATCCAGTCATTTTTATTCTGGGCTATGATGGTGGTTTGACCGAGATGCCAAATGTTCATAAAAACTTCCTACCAAAAATGGGAGGAGTAGAGAGGCTCATTATTCTCCAAAAATGGAAAATCACATCCAGGGAGATACATTAATCTAGTACAGTAGTGTTTAGTATGGTATGAGTTGGCCAACTTGGAAAGCTTGACTTGCAGTATGAGCAGAAAATTTCCAATACATGAAGACAGGCGGCATTCTTAGGCATGCTTTACAACCATACATATGTTTTAATGCTATCAGCAAATCAATAAAGGGAACCATAAATGAATCCAGATAGTTTGCCTAAAGTAAGTACACTTCTATCTCTTTATTTCCCTTTCTTTCCTTTTGCCATTTTTTTTCTTTCAGTTACTTTATGTTCTCATTTTCCAATTTTTAATCAATATATGTTTTTATTTAATGCTTAGTAATATTCGTGTATCAGGTTGACTGTATGTTTGTTATTCAAACATCTGTATATTTATTTATTATGGGAAAATCTATCGTTACGGAATTGTGTTATATCCAATAAAAACAATACAGGGAAAAGAAAGGAATCGTGCAGCTGGAAACAATTTAGAGGGGGAAAATGAGTTGGAATTAGATTATTTTAAATGTGATACTGAGAAGGGTATGCACTTCACCAATGGAAAGGCAGTAATTATCTTTGTCATAGCAGTAGGTGCTATGATTGGTTTAGGCATTTGTCAGTTATTGTCAACCACAATTGCACAGTGGCCTTTGGATATAATGTAGAAAAAAATCTTTTTTTTTTTTTTTTTTATTTTTTTTTTTTTTCTGTTGTTGGCATATAGCATGGTTCCAGATAACAAAGTCTTTTTAGCATTCAAGTAACTGATCAGAAAGAAACTTGTTTGTAATTTGAACTGGATGTCTGCATTGGTGCTAGGATATGGTAAAAGAAATTTCAATGTAGAAGTGGCTTCTTGGGGGATGGCAGCAGCTTCCAACTCATAGTTCAGCAGGTTATCTGGGATATCAGGAGATAGGTACACACAATGTGTTCAGTCAGTCAAGACTGTGTGCAAGACTTAGAGAAGACTGCCTAAGACCAATACAAATTGGGTCCTTGCTGCTCACATGGCTACCTTGGAATGACTGCTGATGTCCATTTCACAAAATGTCATGTGGAGGCATTGCATTTGCTTGTGTGATTTAGTTAAATGAGTACATGCTATAAATGCCATGGCAAATTTAATGAACCATGGTTTATGCAAGAATAGTTTTTAATAGAAGCACAGCAGTGTATTACAAGATGCATAATCCTCAGTTACTTAAAGAGATTTCCTATTATTAGGCTGAATTAAAAAAATACAAATAAAAAATAAAACAAGACATTCACAGTGAACTGCCACCTGTACTGGTTGAGTAACTGTCAGGCGGACAGGCAGAGGCAGCAGTAAAGAGAAGAAAATACAAGCTCTAAGGACCTCCTCAGAATGCTCATTTTGCTGGAAAGATTTATCTTAGTGCAAATACCCATTGAAAGCCTTATATTAAATAGCTCAAAAAAACCCAGTGTACTTCTTTTCACAACTGAGATGTTGTTGCTGGAAGGAGAAAAAAAAAATCTTAACTTGAAGAATATCCAGTATATTTGTGCTATCTTATTGGATATATATTGCAGTTTACTGTTACAGGTATATTGCAGATTACAGTTATATCAGAGATAGAACAAAGATAGAAAGTCCATGTTAGAACAAAATTGGGCTAATCCACCTAATGTCCCTCATACCTATACTAGTTATCCTGTAGGCAGTAAGGTAAATAAATAAAAAAAAGGCATGCAAGCTGCCTTCTGAGGACAGTTTTAAAAGGGCAATTCATTTTGATGGTGACCTAAAGAGTAGAAAAAAAATGTGAAAATCTAGTGGCTGCAAGGTAAAGTGAGAAGGCTATTTTAGTTTGCATCACCAACTTTGAAGGAAATTGAAGAAAAGATTGAAAGAGTTCGTACTTTGTGACTGTAGAAGGGTGGATAAGCTTTTTGCTATCACAAGAAACAAAGCAAGACAGTAACCCAAACCAGAATAAGAAAATAAACCTCCCAGCTGGCAGCAGCTGATGTTGGGAAGGGTTGGTAAAAAACTTACGAAACAACTACAGTGCTAAGAATTGATATTATCAAGTTGAGGTGACCTTTGTGAGAGTGATAGGTTGAGATTTTTCTTAATTTTAGTAGGATTCTGTCATCTGGAGGCTTTTAGAAAAATAAAAACATATTTCTGTTCTAATGAAGTACTGTTGTGTTAAACAAATATCCTATTTTGAGAGGATAGAGGATTCCCATCTTAGGGGATCTATTAAAAAATATGTGGACAATAATTTTGCTGTGCTTTAAATATTTCTTCAGATGTCAGAGCTCCATAATCACCCAGCGAGCCTTAATTAATGTTTTCAAAACAGACTGCAAGTCATAGGTGAAAAGATAAATGTGAATGGACAGCACCCTTTGTAAATTATTTTATTTATTTATTTTAGATTAATTGACAGTAATATATTTTGTTTGACTTTACTAGAAACAATGTCATTTTTCTACATTAATTTAATCATTTCTACCTCTCTTTCTTTGTCTCCCTATAACAGAAACTTGTCTACATATGTTATCTGTGACATAGATAATCACCTTTTTGTAAGGTATGACTGTCTAGTGCAGTGTAGCTCAATTATGTTTTTTTTTGTTGTTGTTTGCTTGTTTGTTTCTTTTTTCTCAAGGATCATAAGTTTGAAGAAAAGTACAAGTTCTCTTAGATTAAAATATTATTATTGCCATTTAAATATTTACCTCTTTGGCAGAATTGTTGCTTTTAAAAGGCAGACATCCTTATTCTAAATGCAGCACTAATATATTAATACAATTACTTCATGAACTCTGTGTGGCTTGCAGCTGGATGAGAAATGGTAGATGCTGAACTGAATGAAATCTGGAATTCCTGTTCTGAGAGGAGTGCTAACTCCTTTTATTTCTTTTGTCATATAAAAATTAAGTTTTCCTTGGAATACATTTTTTTCTTCAGACACTTTCAAACTAAAATACCTGACTCTGAACAACTTCATTCTGGTTTACTAATGCACTGCCTTTCAAACTAATTAAGGATTAATGCGCATTGATGTAAGTCAGTGCAGGGACCTGTAACTGGGGAGGCTCAAGTCTCTGCATCTCATGAGCTTTGTTCTCACCTGCTTCCGTATGCATCCAAAGTTATATAGCTCTGTAACACATCTTGCAGCTTGGTAAGAGAAATTGCAGAGCAAGACACAGTGGCTTCTTGTGACATTAAACCTCAGGTTACAAAAGGGCCATTGTGTTCTTAGAAAACAACAGAATGATGTGGGGAAGCAGTTTAATACTTTGTTTCAATGGTCCAAAACTAAATGGACCACTTTTTTCTTAAATAGAATATCTCCTTTTAAGTGTTGATATGGAAATTAACTTTTTTTTTTAATTATTTTTTTATTTTTTTTTTATTTTGAGGTGGGTAGGTACTCATGGTTTTTGGCATTCTGTGATTGTCCTAATAAATCTATAATTAGCTGTAGTGGCAAAGGACGCTGTTATGTGCAATGTGACCCCTTACATGAAGAGTCTGTAACAACCTGTAACTCTAATCATATCATGCTCAGCACTGACCAGAACAAAATCCTCATTTTCTGTTCCTTTTAACCTTGATTTTAGCTGCTCAGGATAAAATTTTCCATGTTATTGGTCTGCCTTGGGATGAGTGAGTCAGAGGTCCTATGGAAAAGATAGTATGCAAATTCTAGTCTATTATTTAATTAAATGTAGTACAACAATTTGGACACAACAGTGCTAAATTTGCACAGCAACATTAAGTATGGCATTTCCTTACTTCTAAGTGCCTTGCCTGGAATATTAATGTTCCTTTAACATCATTTTTTTTCATGTCATTTTGTAATAAAATTGCTGGCTACAAATGATCCTTAGTATGCTGACTGAATTAGTTATAGCCTTCCAGCCCTATTGGTTAGTGATTTTCAATGTAACGCACACTTAAAAAGGAAGGCAATTAATATTTAAAATTAAATAAAATCTGGTTCTGGACCTAGCCCAAAATCACAGAGGCCAAATTCTAGTCCTTTTAGAGTCATTAAAATTTTTGCTTTTGCTTTCACCAAAGCCAGGACTTTACAGCCACTAAAAAGGCACTTGCGTGTTGGGTATGAGCAGAAGTACAAATTGGAGCTGAGTTTCATATCAGGGACTCTGCTAAAGTCTAATTAGTTAAATGGAGATCAAATGTGTGACATTTGATTTTTTAGGTACAGAACAACTTTGGAAACTGACAGGTGCTGCTAAATCTTGCCACTGCAATAAAAGTTCTTTATGTAAAATGAAAGGCATTGCAGGACAGCAGCTAACCTGAACCTGTTGGTATCTGATCCTGTAATAACTTAGGCTTCTAATGACTGAAGATTTCCTGAGCTTTACTAGTGCGGTTAACTATGTTGTCAAAATCTCTTCCCTAGAATTACAGATGATAGGTTTGGTCATCTAGCTCAACCTCTACATCAAGCAGGACAGACTAAACATAACATTAGACTTCGGAGTTACATGTGTAGCAGCATCCCTCCCTTTTCTGCCCTGTTCCTTGGGATGCATTCTGTTTGGTAAACCATCTGTTTCTAAATTGAAGAGCTTGAAATGCACAGAGAGGCATGTACAAACATTACAAAAAACACAGCATTTGTTGATATGTACATTTTGTTTTGCAAGTGAATGTTACTGCCTTCATGCTCAGATTGCTGATCCATGCAGTTTGCTGTCCTGCCTCTAGTCACAAGCAATTTCTTTTTCTAATGAAGTGCCTGGCATAGTCGAAAATATTATGACTGACAAATACCTTATTTTCTAATTGAAAAAACTTTTCTTCCTTAGTATCATGCATAACATTTTAGCACTGGATTAAATTACCCATGACTGTAGTTTGTTTCTTACCAACTATGGAGTGCAATATTACTGTTAATGGTATGAGTTGAATTAAAATGAAAGCATGTAAGTAACCAAGAAAGCAAGAAGATAGTATTATCCATTGTGTGAAGATTTGAAAAAATGAATCTAGCTACTAAGGTAGCTCTTTTCTCAGTCTTCAAATTGGCTTAGAACTTTAGTTTTGCTCTGTCTACCCAATATGTGCTTATCTGTGTTTTAAATATGTGCTGCACTATGTTTTAAGTCCTATTAAAGTAAAACAGGGTTTGAAAGTACTTCACTTTAAATGCATGCCCAAATGGTATGTAGAGTACAAAAGTCATGGTGAAAGCCATCATGCAAATCAAGCTGGGGATGGGTCTTTCAGATTGTTAAAAGTGTAATACTTTTCCAATTTTGATCTACTTTGGTTTTAGGATTTAAGTAATACTAGGTGAAAACTTGCAGTCACAATTTTAATTTGTAACTCTGTCCACTACAGAGGCTCAACCTCAGATTTCTGGGACTGATAAAGATGATTCCTAAGACTTAACCAATGTTGGTGTAAGTGGGCTTGGATAACTAAGGCATATTTAAGAAAACTGCTCTAATCCCAGAAAGCCAAATTACGTGCTGGGAGAAGACATCTGTATCTCTAGATGTAAGCTCAACAGACGTGGACTGACTTTGAAGAAAATAGTTAAAGACAAATTGCTGTAGACGGAAAGCTCTGTTCAAGTTGCTAAAAAGAATGAAGTTTACTCATGGATCATTATTTATTTTTACTTGTTTACTGATTTCTTCATGACAACATGGAACCTGGTTTTCTGTCTGACTCAGCACCCACCCATTCTGTTCAAAAAAGATGTTCACACAATGTCTTATTGACAGGGCTAATGCAACCTTGCAGTTTCTGAAGGAAATGACATGAGAAGCAGTGGTGGTTTCTGTCTCTGTTGCTGAACTTAAGGGCTTCAGACAACAAAGGCAGAAAAATTGGGAGTCCCTTTCTCACTTCTTTCTTTTGGCCCAGTTTCGTACCATGTAGCTCCAGGCATTTGGTTGAGATGTCTAAGATACGAACCTAGACAGCCCATATTCCTTGCATGGAAAGGAATACAGAGAGAAGCACTTCCGGAGGGTGATTTGGATCTTAATTTGACTGCATGACAGTGTGGAGGTCTCTGTTGACTATCCTGGTAGTTTAGACTCCCTAATTAGGTATCAAGCCCCTTAATGTCCAATTTTGGTCTGTCTGTGAAATTTTTCCTTCTCTCCACGTATGTTTCTCAGGGGAAAATGTGGTCTATAAAGTCATACCTGCTTGCCTGACATAGCAGAAATTAAAACATGACCTTCATTTAAACTCTTGGCTATTCTTGGTACTCATTAGTACCTGCAAAAGTCATCTTAGCTGATGGCTTTCAGGCTGATACTGGCAAAGGAAACAAACAAACAAACAAACAACAACAACAAAAAAAACTGTAACCACAGGCATACGCTCCACCACTGCTGTTTGGAAACTTAAGAACAAGTGGGAGTCCAAAATTACCACCAGATGGTGCACCTATTTAGCAAGTGACAGAGACATGTTCCACAAGAAAGGGTAGCCACAGCCTCCAGCAACCCATCAAGTTGCTTCCCCTGCTGTTTATTCTCAGCTGTGATATGAACTGAATGTGTTTGAGACGTGGACCTGCTGTTCATACTATTCTGTTACATTTAATATGGAGTATGTTTTCAATCTCTGCAATGAGAGCTTTTCAACTGCCTGGATAGGGGAATGAGGAAGTGGGAAAGTGTGTAGCAGATCTATGAAAGTGTATAAAGGGAGGAGAAAAGACAAAGAGATGGGCTGGGAACAGGAAAAATTGGTGATGGTGAATGGTGATGGGCAGGTTCCAAAATCAGAAATGGTGAGAACAAAGCATATCTGCACTACTATTTTGTTAAGTGGAAATCTGGCTATTTTTGGTAAGTAGCTGGGAGAAAGTTGAGGTCAGGGCATTTCTGAAGTATAGCCTCGATGCATAATTTAATATTTTGGAAAACTGCCAGTGCCAGTATCCCAGGTGAAAACATATGGGATAGTTTATTAACTACATAGCAAAAGTGGTGAACTTTCCTAGACAGTAAAGTGTTTTTATTCTTTGACTACTACTCATTCCTAAGCATTTGTGGTACTCCATACTCAAAGACTAGCACCAGTTAATATACATGTATTTTCGGCCATAATTTTCACAACACAAGACCATGCAAGTCTTCAACTTGATTTGCTCTAAATCAATACACTATAAATGTGTAGGACATGAGTAGGTCTTTCTTCCCCTCATACTTTCCTTCTTGCTTTCCTTCTTACATGAAGTAGTCTGTAGGTTATCTGTAGGTTACTGGCTCTTTCAAGAACATTAGAAAATTAATCTAGAAGAAAACATTGTGAGTCTTGTTTTGGTATGCTTTAAAAGATGCTATAAATAGAATTTAATATATTGCTAGAGAATGATTAATTAGAAAAGTTGTTCTTTTGATTACAATTTGACCAGTACAGAAATGTCTAATCAGAAAATTTCCTCTGAGCAAAGAATGAAAACATTTGAATATTCTTCTACCTGAGCAGAACTCATTCTGAACAGATAAAATATTTTTTCATTCTTTGTCCAAGCTGAGAAGAAGGCATCTTCTAAAGAAGCTCAATAACATTTCTTTCCTATCATTTTTCACATATCCTGTGGCTCCTAGTCCAATGTGAGAACTATCATTATATGATTAAAGCATGGACCATGAGATAATGGACTTGGATGCTGTTCCCAGCTGTGCCATATACTTTTCTTGTGACCTAGGGCAAGTCACTTCATACCTCGCTCTCTGAAGACTAAAGATGACTAATTTCAGTGGGGAATTGAAAGGCTTAATTAACGTGGACTAATCTCACTGGGACTTAAACTTTTGTGAAGTATCCTGGGATCTTCAACCATAAACGGTCACTCTTAAAGACTTCTTATCCAAACAGGAAGCAAAGCACAGATGTGTCACGAAAGGATTTGTTCTTACAGAACATGGGTCCAGGCCTGAAACAAAGGCCATACTGAAAAATCTTGACAGGCCTGGTAAGATTATTTAGTTTGCATAAGAAGTAAGTATGGAAGCTTTGGTTAGTTGTCCGAAAACAGTCTAAATTCCAATTTCTCAAAGATAAATTATTGTCCAGTACTTATGTGTAACATTACAGAGAAAGAAAATAAAGCCCATGGGAGCAGTAACTGCTGATTACTTACTGTATGCTCACTGTATGTGTGCTGAGATTCTTTGAGTAAATCTTCCTGTCCAAGAGCCTCTTTTTATAGCTATAGCACAGTGACATCCTGACACCAGCTATGGGGCTTGAACACATTTTCCCCTCCCTCCCTTTCTTTTTCTCCTCATTGTCCCCCTTTTTATTTTACTTCAGCAGTTTGGCAATGCTGAAACTGAGTTCCCTTCTTTTGTTTGCTTTTCCCTTGTCCATTGATCAACCATGTTGCTTTATTTCAGACACTGTAGTTTTAAGTACAATATAAACAGAAGTTCTTAGCAGGAGAGTTAGCTGGGATTTCCCTGCCCTCTTACACAACTAAAGTTTCTGCAGCACTGCTCTCTTGTTTGTTTTCAGGGATTAGTGGCAATATTCCACATACTACTGTCAAAATGAGGCACAAGTTTGTTCAAAGAAGGCAAAAAAAAAATATATTTTTAAAGGACCCTAGACTGCAGTGCAACTAGGGATGACCATGGAAATCTTGAAAGGCAGCAGTCTACCCTCCAATGTGAGTGATAGTAAGACTGATGATGGGTTTTTACATGTCACAAATTATTTCCATGAATATTGTGTCCTGCTCAAAGTTAAATTAAAAGTGTCTGCTCTAAATATCTCATCTAGCAGTGTGTGTGTACTGTCATTTTGTGTTAGCCAGAGGAACGTTACATCATGTGACAGGCAAAAACACGACATGGTGCAATACAGACTAATCCAAGATTTTTCACGTGAAGCATTTGTTTTGTTTTGGTTTTCAGACATTTGCCTTTCAAACTGGTCTGTTTTAATTACAGCTCAACCTGAACCACAAAAAACATAGATTTGAACTTTCACAGAGTTCAGTGGTGTTCAGATCTGGCTTTTGGTTTGGCCCATCACAGAGATAGGGATCAGCTTCAAAGTTCAGATCTGCAAACAAGTTTCTACAAAGCATGGAGTTGTGAAGATTATTTAATGTGACCAACATCTTGTTTTAATATTAGATTTGCAGTAGAGACACTTGCTAGTGTTTGTTTGTTTGTTTGTTCGTTTTTTAATATTTTTTATAGTGTCTGGAAGACTCATATTAATACCAATCTATTTAAATACTCTTGTATTCATACTCCTGGAAGGAAATCACGTCTCCTTTCTAGGTCACAAAGCTTAGATCCTTTACTGAAGCTGGAGTACTTTAAAAACCTACAGATTTTGCTTCTGATTTCTGTTTCAACTCATCCTGCAGTTCTAGGATATCACATCTAAAAACAATGGAAGCTCCTTGTGGGTAAGAAATTTGATCTTTTTATCCTCATAGCATTTCAAATTTTCAGCTGAAAGGGCAGTTAACTCACAGGGCAGGCATCTACCCATTTTCCAAATCCTGCTGTGCAAATTCTTGCAGGTATGGACCAGCATCTTTAAGTGAACTTGTGCAGTATTTGGCAAAACACAGGCTTAGCTCCCTGATCTTAGCACAATACAAATAATAAATAAGTTACTAATCTAATAGATAAGATAGCCTGACTGGTAGCCAGACAGGTTCAGATTAAACAGTAATTCAGTATCTTTCATAAGGTCTAAGAAGATTAGAGTAATTGCTCCTTATTTTTGTGAATCTTGTCACTTCCTAACTCCTGTCAGGACTAGAAACTCCAGAGCTGAAAAAAAGACTTTGTTCTTGTGATGCTTCCAGACTCATTTTGCAAACCAGAGAGGTTTGGACAAGCATCTGAACTCTGTGTATTTATCCAAAACCCTCTGAGCTCTTTAGTCTTTTAAATCTCTTTCATATGTATGATTTGTGCTGTGTCTCATTCACTGATGTTACAAACGAGCAGCAGGCAAAGACTCTGTATATAGGAAGGAGGGCAGACATCATCACTTGAATCTTAGCTCTCCTCTCAGAAAGATTGTCAGGCAAGCCAAATCAAACAGAAATGTGAATTCAGCCACACAGGTATTGTAAAAGCATTTGGAAGATCTTTAAGTAAATTTGAAAGCAACTCTCAGTTCAGCCCTTTTCATCAGAACTTTCTCATTTGCTTTCCACAGAATTTGAGCTCTGGCAGGGAGCAGCAGTAATTTCTGGGGTTGCTGCCCAGCTATTTGCCCTATACCTGGAAGATGTGATCTCTACATCTACATCATCTACATAGCAGAATTGGCAGAGCAGAAGGCAGGCTTATTCTGATAATCTGCAAACCTAGACTCTCCTTTGCTGCCTCCCAGGAAGGGCTGGTTTGGGATGGACTGTAAGCTAAATCCAATGAGGAGTGGTTCTTCTGCTACTGTGGGTGATATCAGCACAGTGGTAACATCCTAAACAGTCATATTGAGACTCACTTCATCTCATCTGTGAAACCTTATCTTGCCAAGAATACACCAGAGAAGCACTATAAAGACTGCAAGACTAAGAGATGAGTGTTGAGTCACCAGTGATAGGGCTCATGGTAGAGGTTTGTTGGTGAAATTTAGACATTGAGTTGGTCCTCTAGGTTGTCCTGTCAGGCATCAGAAACTATGCCAGGAATTTAAGTAAACAACAGAACAATCAACATGCAGAATTATCTTCCAGAAAACTGACAGAACTTCCCTGTAAACACAAAAACCTCTCTGTTATGTTCCTGCAGGTGGATCTATAAAAAAGGCAACATTCCAGTACATTATTTGATATGATTTATTTTTCATTCTTTATCAAGCATAAGAAATTGTCTTTTGTCGATGTCTACCCAGTTCTTTGAAGAATATCTTGAAAATAGCATCTTTGAAGAATATCTAGAAGACCAGAGTCTATGATGTCTGGACAAGATGACAGCATAATAAATTTGTGCCTGGCAAGATCTATCCCAGGCATATAGGGAGAGTTTATCCATGACCAGCATTCTAAAATGCTTCTTGGAGCCCCCGGAGGGGCTATCACCTTTTTTGAAGATGGGTAGTACTTTCTCCACCTTCATTGCTATTACCACAAAAAAGTGAGCAGATGTCATTATTTCATAGGTATATGACATAGTACTCCTACATTGCTAGTGCACTGAAAGCTACAATATCACAGGTGGCTATGCCATTTTATAATATTTCTGTAATTTATACTGGAAATCTGAGAAATACTTTATATAAATATTTATTTATTAGATCCTGGCTAGACAAAGTATATGCCTTGTCTATGCTCTTCAGTTTAATAAAGGATACTGCCACTCTTCATAAACCTTACTTTATAAATGCCATGTCTAGGCAGAATCAATACTTTATTTCATATAAGAACATTCTAACTCCACACTTGATATAATGAAGTTTAATGATACTCTGAAAAACTAGAAAAATACACTAGAAGAATTTATATTGTGTTCAATTTTATTGTTATTTATATATTAGTTTATATAGAGAATAGTATATATATACACTATAGATATAGTTTTAATTTATATTGTGTATCCTAATCAGTGATACTAGCAAAGTCATCTTCTAGATTTTAATCTAACTAAATCTTTCCCAATTAGAATACAGAAAAAGATAATGGACTGAAGGTAGGATATTGTAAGGATGGGATCCCCTTTCACAGAGTTCAGTGGTGTTTTTACCCTTTACCAAAATCACCATATACCCTCAGAAATTACACTTTAATGCCCACTGCCCGCGTAGATTGAAAAGGTTTCTGTCCAGGGAAATGTGGCTTACCTCTCTGACACGATGAGTTTAGACTTTGTCCCTTTCTTTTAATTTTATACACACCGTTTTGGGGGTTCTCCATTCAGCTTGATCACTTCTGGAAGTCTTGCTTTGAGGCATCTAACTCTCTCAATACTTGGTAAGGCTCAATTCCTGTCCTTACCACATGGAAAATACTAGGAGGCAGAACATCTAAGAGACAGGCTTTAGAGCCAACACCCTGTCAGACATTTGTCTCTAGGTGTCTGGCTTTTGTCCTGCAGATGTGATTAATTTTGTATACACTGACATTCATTTTGTAAACACTGTCATCTAATCTGAAAACAGTATCTCATCCCTGCAAAAATAAAGGTCTACTCTGATACATATAAGACACCAGCTTAAAGCTGCAGGTATCTTACTTCTTACTGGTAGTGAAGAAATATCATCAACTCCAAATGGGGCATAAAAATATTTAGGATCTCTGAAACAGAAGCAAATGTAACCTCAGCAAAATCTCATGTAAAACAGTTAAATTAGGTTTTTGTTTGTTTGTTTGTTTGTTTGTTTTCCAAGTGAAAATTAAAGGAAAGGTATATGTCTAACTCTCTGCAGGTATGGCATGTGAGGAGGTGTGAGTACAGGGTGTTAGGAGCAGGCTCTGCTTTGTACTTCTTCTACGTCACAGGTAGGCATGGTGATGCTAAGCATTGCTGTGTCCAAATCCCCTTCGGGTTCTGGCAGTAGATGGACTGGTTCAATACCATGCTGGAACAATATGTAGAGGTGCAGAGCAGAGAAGCCTCAGTCTAAGGGAACACTTCTGCAATCATGTTGTCTCCTGCCACACTATGCATTTGCATGGACATCCTCCTTGCAAATGGTTGAATTTGTGTTGGATGAGAAGTCCATAGCTGCCTTCCTCCATAGACTCCCCACAAAGAGAATTCAGCAGGAGGACAGCTCATTTTCTTGCAAGTCCTTCTGCCATGTGGATAAATGTCTTAACATCCTCATGTCCCTGTGAAACAGAGGTATATAGTATCTGTTGTCCTCTCCAGTTGAAAGTCATACTCCATTTTAAGTCACAATCTTCCTCTTGCATAAACAGATTTTGTCTAACATGAATTTCAGCTAGGCATCATATGGTATATCTGTAATTCAGTAATTATGGCAAAGTGGTTCTTGCCCACTAATAGACTCTGCACAATATATTGAAGTAACATCCATGATTTAACTAAAATGTCTGAAGAAATTCTGAAGTGAGAGCTAAAATTTCATCTGTATTGTACACAGATACTCACACCCACAGATACACACCCACAGACATTCTGGCATTCCCAGTTATAGGAGCTTAGTGTTGACTTCTACTTATAATTTAGCGAACCCTTTAAAAGGTGTTATTATTTAACATGTTTCTACAGCAAAGCACAGGTATGCACAGTGATTTACAAGAGAATAAGGACATGACCAGTGCCCTCAGGGATTTGTTATCTATGTTTGAAGTGACAGAATATAATACAGGAAAAGATGACTTCATGCAAAAGGTGGTGCAGATTTATTTTTGAATAAATGTTCTTCAACATTTATAAGTCAGGCCACTGAAGCAATTCAAACAAGTTAATTCAAATACTAACCCAGCACAGAGTCCACTGAGAAGGTCTGATTCTGAAAAGTGATAATTTCTTAATACTCACGGGCATGGCAGTGGGGATCACAGAGTATTTGGGAAATTGGGTCCATAGCAAAGTCAAATACAACCACAGAATCACAGAATATTTTAGGTTGTAAGGATTCTATATTGGCAGCCATGTAGAACATACATTCTAAACTGTTTCACTCACTATGGGCTCAAGTCTATTAAATCCACACACATGAAAATCTGAGTGACTGCAATGGTTTGGTAGCAACCTACTCAGCTGTTGTATACTACTAAATTGGAGCATAATTTAACTTCAGAATAAATCTCCTTTAAAAATGTGGTAGTACTGTCCTCCATTTCTCTGACTGGTTCAGTGTTTTTTTTTTTTTTTTTTTTTTTTTTTTTTCTGTTTTGTTTGTTTGTTTTGTTTTTAATGTAATTAAAGCATATATTAATTTCTATTTCTTAAATTGAAGCAGGCAACATAGCACCACAAAGATCTCTCAGAAACCTTCAGCAGGCCATATTGTGGTGCAAGAGCATGATCAAGAACAAACCAAAAAATAAATTATGCCCACATATAGCTGTAGTATCCCTTCCCTTTTTCTTAATTAACATTTTTATTTCTCCCTGTGAAATGTTCTTCAAAAAAAAAGGAGCATAATTCATAGGCAAACCCTATGCATAAGAATTGTTATCTTGAATAGATTTACATGATTCAATTTTTATAGCAACACCTGGTTTCTCACAGTCCCATCTCCTTCAAGGACATTAGCATAGTTTAGGACCCAGTTTCTCTGAGCAGTCTTCAGGAGTCCATGCTTTATGACAGTGGGTGCAAACAACTTAAAAATAAAAAACAGTATGCTTCAAGATGCTTCCAGCTGAGCTTTTACATATTACAATATATTAAACCACTAGTCATCACTGAAAAGCAAAAACACCAAGCATTCAGTAGGGAATCATTAAGTCCCACAATGAAACTTCAGTAGGTCCAGAACAGAACACAGGCAGGAGACGATCCCTGTGCTCCAGCTATTGCTTCCCACATACTACTTTGACAGTATTAGCAGTAGCATTGTGAAAACACAGCCGGCTGTGACACTGCACAGGCTTTTCTTAATAGTACAGTGTATGTGGGAACTACCCCCTCATGCTTTGTGCACTATGTATTTTCAAGCAATGGTCTTGTACATTCTTTCAAGGAGTGCTTAACACCATGTTTTGATTAAAACTTGACAAAAACAAGCAGTAGTGCTTTTGGATCCAAACTTGATTTCCCCATTTTCTCTAAGAATGGGATACAGATTGCTTCTTAGAGCTGAGTTAGTAAGAAATACTTGCTGCAACAAGTATAGCTTTACAAGGGAGATCTTAAAAAAAATCCTGTTTCCCTAGGTACTTTTAAACATCACCAACATAAAGATCAGAGCAAGCTTACTGAATTCACAGGAGCTGTCCCAGGAAACTCCAAATGACATGCCATCAGAAGACAGTCAAATACACAATAAAATTATGCTCAATTTAGAATGGAAATGCTGACTATTGTTTATAGTTGCCAGGAGCTAACTGAATATGTTTAGGGGACAAATTAAGAAAAAAAATCCTGTAAAACATTGGAAGCCTCATTACAGAGACCACTGTGGAAAGTACCACCAAGTCTTTAGAAAATAACAGTGAAATTGGAAAAATGTTAAAAAAAATATGAAAAGCAGAGGTATGTTAAATATATATATATATTAATAGACATGCTTCCAAAACTATATAAATAATGAGAGCAAGGAGTTACAAAAAGCAAGTGTGAAATAAATGTAGCTCATGTGCAGCCCATTCTAAAAGAAAATCTGACAAACCCACATGAGCAACAGAAAACAATCCAGTTAACAGAGTGATTTTAGACTGATGGCCAAAATTCTGGTACTTACACCCATAAAAACTCAGTGGGATTCTAGAGATGAAAATTACTGAGTAACAGAAGAATCTGTAAACAAACCATTATGTCACAGCACTGCACAATCTCAGCTTTGAATATGCACCATTCATTCTCTGTCCCATCCAAGTGTAATTGAAAATAGACATTATGAGCAGTCTACAAAGAAGCTGCTGAAATAATTTGCAACTCCTGCTTTACTTCTAGTATAGCTAAACAGGCCCATCTGGATGAAAAATTATTAAAAAAAAAAAAAAAGACATAAAGCTTTTAGGCAGGAAATGGGAAAAAAATACCACAAAGAGAACATTATCCAGTATGACCATCAAAAGACTCCATCAGATTTGACCAGAAAGCCCTGCCAGAGTAGCAGATATTCAGTCTGCATCAGGTTCCTCATTCAGGAGGACTTCTGAGTGCAGGTGTTGGTTGCAAGGTGAACCTCATGACCATGGGTGACTCCTTCTGGTGTTGTTTGTGGTGGTGGTTTTGTTTCTTTTTGTTTCTTTGTTTCTTTTTCTTTTTCTTTCTTTCTTTTTTTTTTTTTTTTTGACAACACACTACACAGTAATGATTCAGTCAGTACTTTGTCAGTGAGTGGAAGACGTATAAAAAAGCTGGTCCACTGCTACCATTGCGAGTGTAAACCAAGGATAATGTCAAGAAGGTCAAGAACTTCTTGCATCGGCCTTCACTTAGAGAGTGAGTGGTGAGCAGATGGTTATAGAAATAACATCATCTACAGAGGAATATCATCTCAGCATTAGCTTGGGAGAAGTATCACTCCAGGTTGTGTGCATTCTAGTTAGCTGTCCCTCATATCAGAACATTTAATGAAGCCATTTTAGAGCCATTAGTCCTGGCAGCCATTAGAACTGAAAACTTGTGGAGAACTCTCATTAAGAAAAATTGAAAAGACAAATTTGTTGCCTTTGTCTAAAATAAACAGCAGAAGAATTATAGGACCAATCATCCTAACTTCAGTAAATTAAAAAAATAATGGGAACAAACACCCATTTGAGCTCATAACTGAAAACAAAAACAAAGAGATGAGTAACAGTAGCAGTCAACAAAGGCCTGTCAAGAACAAATCATGTTAAACCAATCTAATTTCCTTATTTTGCCACCAAAGGCCTCAGAGGGAGAGAAGAACAATTTCATACCATATATTTAGGATTTAAATGAAGCCTTTGACACTGCTTTATATGACATTCTCATGAGAAAACTAAGGAAACTCTAACGAAATGGGTATATACTGTCCAGAAATTTATTTGGAGGATAGTTATAAAAATGGAAGGATGTAATAACTAACTTGACTTGTGATCTATGCTGGTTCTGGTACTGGATAATCTTACACTCTTGATTTGACTGAAGGCATAAACTGAGCTCATTGAATTTATAAATGAAGTCAGGCTGAGTAGGACTGAAATGAAACTGGAGCAAGTTTCAGTCAAAATTGAAAATGATCATGGAAAAATTGTAGGATCTCTCTTGTATCCTGCAGAGGTGTAACTTTTCAGGAAGCTATATATGCAAATAAGACACATAAAATATAAAAAACCCCACACTGTGCACAGGTCATTCCAGAATAGTTATGATATCTGTGAATACTAAAATAAAAACTTAAAAATAGATTCTAAGTTATTTGTTTGTCTGTTTTCTCCTCTGGATTTTTTTTTTTCTTTCTTCCCAAATCCATTAACCATGCTAAAGCTTTATGTGTGGTCATTAAAGCATTTCAGCAACTTTCTGCAAATTCTTTACAGTTGTTCTTTGGCAGTAGTATTACAAGATTGTCTGTTTATCACCAAATAAACACACAGAGGAAAATAATGATAGCACTGAGAGGGGAATTTGTAGGGAAATGTTGTCAATAAGAACAGCAAAATGAAAAGGGCCATAATCTACCCCTACATTAAGTTGGCAACAGAGTGTAGACTCACATGAGAGCAGGCAGAGGTTGTAACATCCCTTTCAGTTCAAACATCTCTGTGCCTCTGTATCTCCTTGCTTATGTGCATCCCAAAAGCAAGTCATCCTATCAATGTGTAGTCAAGAAATGGCATTTATTTGTCCCTTATATACTCAATATCAATACGTATAACAAGGAGTGGGGAATGAGGAACATTGGCAAGTAGTGTCATTCATCATTAATAATAATAATAATAATAATAATAATAAAGCATAAAAACAAGGCTTTGCCTACACAGCAGCATCTCACTTGTTCCAGAGAGGAAACAATACTTCCCTCGCACTTCCATCACTCTGTACACCCACTAGACAAGATAAAGCAGAAATCAGAGTCAGTGTGGGAGTGGAAAAACTCACAGCAAAACACACACATGAGAAAGTCAGCAAAAGAGATCATCTCTACTTCACCTTGAAAGAAAACAAAACCTACCTAGCTCTTGTCCCTGTGGTCAATTCTTCCCATAGTTGACCATCAGCATCACTAATGGGCCCTACTGGTCCATAAAGGTGCAATAATAACCTCCCCCATTTGTGCCCAACCTTCTTGTGCACCCAAAAGGGTCTGGTATTTCTTAAGCTGTATGTACACTTTTTCCAGGCAGTACCAACTGTTAGAGCAAACTTCTGTTTTCCAGTGAGCATTGCCATTGGTGACTCACCTATTATTCATCCGAAATACATACAGTTCAGCTTGCAAACCTGATGAGACAATATAAAAACAAATCATATTGCCTCACCTCACCAGTGCCCAAACTCATCACCAAATTCCCTTCTGGTGCAGGGGGTTAGATGGGACTGTCATGTAGCTGGTGCTTACCTGGGGCAATGAGCCCCAGATGAACCAAACATTTAAAATACTTAAATAATTCTGCCAGAATGAGAAGCACACACTAGAAGTAATGCCTGCCTCATATTCCTACCTGACACCATTGCTGTACATAATGTGTGTACTTTCTTTAGTAAGTGCTACCTTTCTGCAAACCCATCAGCTTTTGGCTTCTCTCCACAGGAAGCAGGGAAGCTGCGTTCACCTATGCCATTACTGCTGCCGGGGTTGCACATGCTGTCACGGCCGCCTGCAGCCAGGGCAACCTCAGCAATTGTGGCTGTGATCGAGAGAAACAGGGCTACTACAACCAGGAGGAGGGCTGGAAGTGGGGAGGCTGCTCTGCGGATATCAGATACGGCATTGAGTTCTCCCGGAGGTTTGTTGATGCCCGAGAAATCAAAAAGAATGCACGGAGGCTGATGAACTTGCACAACAATGAGGCTGGAAGAAAGGTATTCAAGCAAGCAAGAGGGATGGATGGGGAAGTGTGCGCTGGAGGAAGGGGGGAGGATGGCTTGGAGGCTTTCCCCAAGAATGTACACTTCTCTATGCTGTTATCCCGCACCCACACTGCTACCTGATGGCATTTAATGTTTATGGTTTGTTGCTGTTTCTTTTTATTCATAGTTGACCGTATATTACAGCCCCCATAGCTTCTCTTCACAATATTTTTGCTCCCTAAACCACCTTTTGAGTCCCCCCAGTAACAGAGGGGACTTTGCTAGAGCTGTTTGGGATAAAGCTAAATCTTTGTCTTTCATCTCCTTTGCAAAAATCTACCAAGAGATGACAGGGCTTGTGATGGCACAGGACTGAGTTTGTGCATTTCTGAACTCCCACAGCACTTGCAGCTATTTATTCCATCCAAAACCAAAACACTTCTTAGACCGCAGCTCTAATGAAATACATACTTCATAGCAAATGCACAATTGTCCGTTCCTCACTAGCAGGCTACAGGCGGCTGCATGATAAGTGCCACTTTGGAAGAAGAAACAACTTCATGTCTACAACCATGATTGAGTTGCTTATAATCAAAACAATAAACATCATGGAGCTACACTGATTTATGTCCATTGAATAACAATCCTCACAGATCTCAAAGATGGCCCTACAAAAAGTTAAATAAATCTTTGTACATAACACACACCAACCTCAAGAGAGATTTTACTGTATCTTTCAAGGTGTTTTCATCCAGGTTAAAAAATGCTGTTTCTACCCTTCAGTGTGAATATATTTTGTTGTAGGTGACACCAATATTCTGCTCCTCCCACCTAGCCCCCAAAGTTGGACTCAAATTTTCTTCTCCAAACCAACATAAGCTTTTATTCTACACCAAGCACTTTTCTTGCTGCCTATACTCTGGAGATGTCTTAATGCTCAGAGCACGTAACAAATTCTCCAGGAAAGAGCAGTCAGTTGTGCACTTAAATGAAAGGTGTCATGTGGGCAATTGTTCATTGGGATGGAAGTGTTGCATAAATTCCAAGTGATGAAAGATATCTGTCATGGGGCATAATTGCAAGCGTAGAGACAGGATTGATATTCAATTGATGCTTGATACTGAGGTCTACAGAGCCTGACAGAAAGCCTCCTTAATAGTAGCACTATCTTTTCCCAAAAACCTGTTCTGCCAAGGGGGGTAAGAGCACCCCATACTGCTATACAGTGTCATGGAGGACTGATTCCAGGCTTGACTGTTTCACTTAGTGAAGGTGTTTCATTTTGGTGTTACGCATTGCATTTGGATGCAAAAGAAGCTGAAAGTCACACAGAGCATTTGTTACTACTAGATGCACTATGGTCCCCACTTAAACTGGCAACTCTCTGTGGTAGGCACTGTGCCACCCCCACAGAGATGCAGATGTATGTCCTGTTTTGAACATGTTACAGCCTACATATGTAAATGTGACAAAAGAGCAATAGTGGATGCATAGATTGAGAACAGTGATGTCGCTTGCTGAGGCACAGAAGGCAGCTCAGCATCTGAGCTAGGCAGTGATCCCAGGTCCCCCAGTTCTAAATATAGTCCAGTAACCACTAGACCACATTGCTGATTCTTATTAAGCAAATTGCATTTTTACTGTTCATCAGAATTTCATAAGCAGGGGACATTAGCAAATGAAAGAAGCATGTGCTTTTACAAATATTACTGGTAGCAGCATTCATCAATTGCATTTCTTTCAACTTTTCTAAAAACTTAGTTTTCTGCAAATGTTCTTGCAAAAACAAATCATAATGCTCACTTTTTGTGTTTTTGAGATAGGAATAAAAAGGCTTGCAAATACTGACCACATTCTTTCTCCCCCCAAAATACACTTTCTTCATAGTGTTTTGGAATTAACCCATTTTGTTGGTGGTGGTATTTTTCAGTAGTCATTTATAGCGATATATTTTCATTGTAATCTTTAATGCATCATATAGTTCTGAACAGCTAAGGATGCCTGAAAGAATTTGATGCAGTTTTTGCTTTTGTTTTTAAGTACAATCCATCAAATCCCGAGGAATGTGCTCATATAAAAGATGGTTTGGGGTCCATGCTTAGAAATAATGTTGGTGTTATGACATACATTCCCATGAAATGAATATGCAAAGTTTTACAGTATATAATACTTAGTGATTTTGGTTCATCTGAGATCATCTGCTATTTGTACAAATTAGACATTCTGAACTTGAGGACTGACTGAAACTTAGGGCTAGAACAAAACTCTGGAAACCAGGATATGTTTTCTTTGTTTTCTGAGCTGGACCTTTAAGAAAGCCACAGAGTTTTGTGCAATTTCAGCCTGAAATCAGAAGTCCCTTCTGAGAATCCAGACAGGCTTGAAATTGTTCCTACATTTCCTAGCAATGTGGCAGTTTTGGATATTCTGGGTAAACTAAGATTGGATTGTGAGCCAGAAACAAAATCCCCAAACAGGAAATTTTGCTTACATGTGGATGTTATTCTGATGTGCTCCATGTGTTCCTTATTCTAAGTCAAGTTAGAAATACTGCATTTATGGCTGGACACTTGCTGAAGTACCACACTGGATCTCCATCTTTCTTCTTTCCCCTTCCAAAATCTCCCCAAAAAACTGGGAAAAGCTCATACTTCTCTGCTTGCTCTGTCAGTACCATTCTGCTGATCTGAATGCAGCTTGTCTTAAAACTTATAAACAGTTTGGAACCAAGCTTTGGATTCCTGTCCAAGATTACTAAAGGACCAAAGTAAGGATATTTTCCCTTGTTCTGAATATGAATAAAAGGTAAGAAGGAGACCAAAGTAAACTCAGATTTTGTTACTGCTTTGTTGCTTCAGACATTTTCAAATAATCTTTTCAAGTTCAGGGTGGGAATGCTGAGAAAGTAGAGGAAATGTATGCTTTTCTATCTTCCTACAGAGATTCCATCAGCCATTGAAATATTTCTTAGTTACAGTTCAATCTTATCAAAACTGGTAGAAGAAAAACAAAAACAAAAACAAAAACAAAAACAACAAATTGTTTATATGAACATCAGTCCATTTGCCAAAGTTTTATACTTCGTGGGACTTTCACTATTTAAAAAAACAAACATATTTACATCTCTAAGATTAAGGCTCTTAAGTCTCACAGTTCTTAGTCAGTTCATACTGTATTGGCTTTTTGAGTTGCATAAGACTGACAATATTTAGGCAATAAATTTGCTATCTTCATTTTAGTCTTGTTTTTAAATCCCAGAGCCTCCTAATACAGAATAATCAGGAAAAAATGTTGCAAAGAGATCCTAACCTTACCTACAGCTATTCCCAGGTTGCTTCAAAATCAGTGGAAGGCCCTTGACCCCAGTAGACCTCTACTAAGTGTCCAGAAAATCATTTCTAGAAATCATTTCTAGAAGCATTATTCAGGAGGCTAATCAGCAGTTTTGCCCACGGAGCAATTATTTGAATACCCCCATATATCCCTGCATGGGATTTTTCATGGACCAAGGCAGGATTTTTGCCTGTTTCCAGTCTCTCCCAGCACTTGTCCCAGAGTTGTCACATCTCCCCTCAGACATGCTTGGTGGTCAGAGACATTTGTAACTATAGCAGTGACAGTAATGTTTTGCTGTCATGGGATGTTCTCAAAAGCTGGACTGCTGGCATTTTGCTCTTGTTAAAAATAGAGTTCCGAGGAATTTTTCTTTCAGGAAAAGACAGCATGCTGCATAAATAACTGCATGAACTTTGCAAGCTAATGAGGGGGAAAATAGTTCTGGGGGGCTTGTTAATGTGACTTTGCAGCTGAGTTGCTCAGCACTACACTCAGAAACATTACTGCCTTGAAAATGCAAATATTTAAGCTTTTCAGGGAATTTTTGATGACTGTGGAAAGAATGAATATCCTAATTGCTCCATTAATTGCATCTCCTGATTTCTCTGCATTGCATTTCTGAAAATTGTTTCAGCTAATGGCAAGCTTGTGAAGTTTCTAATACATTTGCAATAAATAGCACCAGTGACAATATCATAAACTTGCCATTGGCACCATTTGAAATAAAAAAATGCTTAGAGATTCCTGATGACATGAGATGCTACTGGTGGAAGATTTTTGTTTTGCAGAAAAATAGTGCCATGCGGTGTAAAAGAACAAAGCAGCTAACTTCACCATAATTATTTAAAGGGCTTCTATGATTCAGAATGGAAAGTACAAGTGTGGTAAATGAAAACAACCCCCCAAAGGAAGCCTAGCATAAGCCTAATGCAAACATTACTGTGAAAAGGGGAGAGAATGGTTTGTTGTAAATCTGAATGATTACAGAGAGATCTGTGGCCAAAACTTTGATAGAGTAATGAAAAATTAAATAGCAACAAAACCAAGTAAGCTCTAATGCTGTTTTATGAGACAGCTTTCTACCATGTATTTTTAGAAACAAGTATCTTTACTCTGAGATAAATGAACTTAGAAAGAGTAACATCTGGAAACACATGCCATTAATCTTAACTTTTTGTTGAAAGGTTCAAAGCAATGACTAGCACTCATGGTGAATCTCAATGATAAAAATGTGTTTGTTTGTTTGTTTTTAAGGGGGGAGGGGGAGAGAGCTAAAAGAACAAGCTGACAAATTGGTAGCAGATTACATTTTTTACCAAATAAAAGACAAGGAATATTTCTAACAGTTTATGAATCAATTAAGCTCTTATAACATACAATGTCTGTGGTTTCATGGAGAAAAAGCTGGCCTATTTCTTTCCCTTCCATGGACACACCCATAACACTGACTGCCAGAAACTCAGCCTGGTACCATCCCAATATTTATTCCTTTGCAATGTCAGTGGGTTTTGCTTGTTGTTTTTCTGGAATGCCTGGAAGATGACATCTTATTTTACATTTGAAACAATAAGAGAGTGGGGACAAAAAAAAAATAATCAGACTCTCTTTAAAAGAGATTGTTCAATTACGTGGAACAACATTTCCATCTAATCCATGACTAGTTCTCACAGTTCCTGGTGCCACAGAACTAAGATACTAGGAAAGGTTTTCTGCTGACATGCTTTGGCAGTAGAACATTAAATGAAGTGATTTGTTGGTCACCATTATGTATATACATGTATATACATATACACAAATACAGATATGTAGAATGTGTGTGCACATCATTGTATATATTTATATATAAATATATATGTGCTGTTTGTGCATAAAATATGTAAGAAAGTGTTAGCTCAGTTCACCCCACCTGAAATATTTAAATTAATAAGCTCATTTTTGCAAGATGCTCCATATGCCTTAATATATTGCAAACTGCCTTCACAGTTACTTAGCAGGACATAAAGTTTAGAAACAATCCTCAAACTCAGGATGACATGCTCTGAAGTTGCAATGGAGCCTGAATCCCAGTTTCAAAATTGAAAGCTAACTAATTTTCTTCTCCTATAAACCTAAAATATTCTTCAAAATATAACTCTGTTTCCTAAGTCATTTCAGTGATTCAAAGAATGTGACTTTCCAGGTTTTACAGCCCTGAGCCCATTATTTGCTGAACATTTTTTTTCTCTAAAAGAGACACACTATTTCACTGTAATTCCATTGTAAGATTATTCATGAAATAAAATATTTTGATATCTTTTGATATTTGTGCTTGATGGCATACTTTCCACTTTCCCACTTAAATTGATTTGCAAACAGTTATAAATCCAACTTCAAAAAATTTGGTGTTACAGCTTGGGTGGGTTAGATGGATAACTAATGCTTATCCATATGTCCTGAGTATGCAAGCTTTGGCTCAAAATCTCATGAGGATAGTTCTCCCGCTTCCAGTTGAGATGGATTTACTAGCCTATTTTTTTCTTCCAGAAACACACCCTTTATGTCAACTGCCAGAAGCTACATCTGGTACTATCCTACATTTTGAATATTTTGCTTTAAAATTAGAGTGGGGAAATAGCCAAATATTTTAGAACTTGTTAAATGGTTTTATTCTAGAAATGGACTTGCCAATACAACCTATGTGGTGTATACAAGATGTACATATAATTTTAGTAAAATATTACTTCACACCCCCTAAACCTGACATCTCTATATTGCCTGACATGGTAAAAATGACAATGAAGTATTTTCATCTCTTTAAGATGATATTTAAAAATTTATCTGCAAGCTTCACAGCAATTTCCATAGGAAAAAAATAGTGAAATAATGTATTTGCACTTGTTTTGGGGATGCTTTAAGGGGTGCATCTGGAGATTTTCACTTTTTTCAATATTTCACTGTGAAAATACATTTCAGAAATTTTAACTGGTTGCAGCAGTTTGCTGCCCAAATTTAGAAGCTATTTTCTGTTCTTCTAGAAGTGCAAGAAGAGGCCCAGATGTGTCTATAACACATCCTCATAATAGTCTCTATAGAAGTCTCTATAGCCCATCCTTATAACAGTAGGGACTTTCATCTGATGGGCAGGAGGTCTCAAATTCCCAGGCTTGTATTCCTGCTAGCCAGGAGGAGAACATGGGCAAAGAAAGCAACAACCTTCTTCCATTTTTTTTAATGCATTCAGTGGGACTGGAGGCAGGTGAGGGGCAGAAGGAGGTGAATTAGTGTCCCCGGTCCTTCTGAGCTGTGGCCAGTGCCAGCGAAAAGCCATCTCATGTTGCAGCTGGACACTGATCCACTGCCAACAGAGGGTTCCTGCTCCTATCAAACAATAAAAAAAAATAGGGATGCAATAAAAGAGGGATTAAACACAGTAAGTCAATTCCTCACCTTCCCTCCTAGAGTAGAAATACTGGTTTGATGCTTGATGGAGAAGCCTTAAGCAGCTGAATCACCAGTATTGCTCTCTTGCTGGCTCCAGTATACCTTCTCTTCACAGGGCTGGACACAATCTGATGAAATATGACATAAACTTCTCTATTTTTGGCTCTCTGAATTGCTGTTAATGAAGACTATTTCAAAGACATTTGTCTTAGAGGAGTAGTATTACATCCTACTAATATTAGAACCCCTGGCTGTCAGAGTTAAAAAAAAAAAAAAAAAAAGGAAAAGAAAAAAAAAAAAAAAAAAAAAAAAAAAAAAAAAAAAGGAAAAAAAAAAAAAAAAAAAAAAAAAAAAAAAAAAAAAGGAAAACCAACCCCAAACCCAACTTTGTTTCCCAGATAGGTCCATGAGGTCAGCATTTTGCCAACAGTGCTGGACACCAGACTGCACTGGGACTAAGATTTGCTGGTACCCAGCCATAAGCTCTCATAGCTGCAGGCTCTCATGTATGGAAGGGGATGGTGACATCTCATGACCACAATCTGTCTCTTTGGGTACTGTTATTACCCAAGGTAAAAACTGATCACTTGCATATTTGATGGGGGGAAAACTTTTAAAGTCTTCAATTTCTTTTTGATATTGCAGTCAAAAACTAATATGGATTTTGTTACATTCAACATCTGGCCCAAAAATGTGCATTTCCACTAAGGAAAACACAAACCAGAAAAGGCAAGCCAAAACAAACACACAAAAAATGTTACTATTGTTTTTACATATTTTATCCAGATAGGATTTTTAATATGCATAGAAACTGTATCTGATATTATGCAGTTGAGTCTAGATGCAGAACTTGAAAAAATGAGTTTCTTTTCATGCATATTATATTGTTTTATTTCAGTCTTTGCTAGATTTTTCTACTTTACTGGCAGCACACAACCCTCAAATTGTATTTTCAGTATATGATTTATATAGGTATGAAAATATGTGGAATAAGAAAGCTTTAATGTTATATTTCACAATTCATTTAATAAAGTAGCAGCAGTTAGAAAATTTTACTTGGCAAGATCCTACTGGGGTGGGAGTGGGCCTGCATGTGGAAAATGGACCTAAAGAATGTTCCTACTATTAGTCTGAGGCAGCACGGTCCAATGATGGGAATTTGCTTTGGGAAGTAGATCTTGCTGTAAACTATTCAAGATTAGATATGAGGCGCTGACATATGACAAATGAAACTGCTGAACAACTGGGTTATACAAGCTAATGATTTTCAGTCTTTAATCAGGCACCTACCTTGGCATAATGTATCAGATTTGAGTAAATAAGTACCTTCAGGGCTTAGGGTCGAAGCTGTAATGGGAATTTTGCTGAAGAAAAATAAGTTGGAGGGACATTAGGAAGAAAATGCTAGTCACTCTTTGTTCACAGTACATAATGGGGAGTGCCAAACACTACCACTTTTGCCAGGCCCAGTAGCACCTTGCAAGTGGGAAGCTGCTTGAGATACCAAGTGGAAAGCTTCGGCTGTCCATGCAAATGGAAAGCTGCAAAGCAGCAGCAGGACCTGCTCCGGGATCTCCACACTGCACCCTGTGGGGCTTCACAACCACACCTCTGGAAAAGCCTGACTGTGCTGGCTTGCTAACAAAGAGGAATGCTCAGCAGCATCTGTGTAGAAAAGGGAAAAAATATATATTTTTAAAAAATCTTACTTTGAATCTGCTTAGTTTGGGCCTTGTATTCCCTGACCTCCAAGTTTTTGGGCACAATTTTATACCCACAGCTGACTGTGGGCACACAAATTATAGCATTCAGGAATTTAACTACCTGATGATTGGGCCTGTGCTCAGTGTTGTAACCCCAAGCATTCCACATTCATGAGAGAAGTCTCCAAAAAATAAAAAATAAAATAACCTGCAAGGTTGGCTTCAGGATTATGAATTAATACATTTTGAAACTTCTGCTTTTTTTTGCGTGGCTTGCATTTTCAAGTTTTTTCACAATTGTAAATGTCAGGAATATCTGAAAAAATACAGTGCTGGAATCTGATTTCTGTACACCAAAATGGCTCATAGAACTGCACCTTCAGAAAGACAAAAAAGAAAAAAAAAGAAAGCAAACTTAGGATAAAGCTGCTGCAGATGGTATTACAAAGTACGTCAGGCAGTGCTGTATATAAAAATCAGTGTCTCAACCAAATACACACAGGTAAAGATATATATACGTGCACATATAAATATAAATATACGAAGATACCACCAAGGACACCTGAGTGGGTAATATCTTGTTTTTCAAGAACAATGACACTCTCTGTTGTAGGAGGTAAGCATGTCAACAAGAGAGACCACGGCTCCTCAAAACAATGTCCAGAGCGTTAAGTCCACAGACAACCAGGAGCCTCACAAGCTTCACCTCCTCCCACTCTCTTGGCCTTTCCAAACTGAAAATCAGACAACACACACAGAACCTGGTAAAATGTATACTAAACCACAAACCTCTGCCCTTCACCAAGAACTGTTACTTAGGGAGAAGAGGAACAGAAATCAGGCATGGTGAATCAGTCCCATTGCTAATGCTTTCCTGAAGTCCTTACATCCTGTAGTGCTCTATGAAGTTGCTGTAGAGACGGTTACCTCCATCCACCTTCTGTTATGAATTCTGCTGCAGTGCTTGTGTCTGCAACTGTATGGTGACCACCAGTCAAAAGAGAGAGCTGTAGAAACAGGCTGGTTTAAAATAATGTATTTCAGCAATGGCAATGTCAGTGAAACAAGCAATTAAAAAAAAAAAAATATATATATATATATATATATACATTGTGCACATCTAAATACCAATCGTTTATTTCAACACAAATTTGTGGAACAGGATTGTATTTTTTTTTTTTTTTTTTTTTTTTAGTGGGTTGAGGAAGGAAAGTACTCACAAAGTAGACTCTACTCACAATCACAAAGTAGAGTCAGAGAAATCCTGACAGACCCTGGAGCATTTCATTACACATCCCTCTATTTGCAGCTACTGTAACATTGCTGCTATTGCAGAACGTGGAACTCTTTTGACTTTTTTTTTTTTTTTTTTTTTTTTTTTTTTTTTACTATGGGGAAGACAGGTGGGTGATAGAGTTCATTAGAGAGCAGTGGCTGTTCCAGTGTCCATAGAAAGCAGCTCATCCTAGCCTTGATGATTTTACTTTTAGAGTACTGCAACTGCAGGAGCTTTTTCCCTAACCCTTGCTGCAAGCCACCTTTTTTGCCTCTGAGCACTGAAAGGCAAACCGGACATTGACATGGGAAAAGCTTGTGGTTCCAGAAAGTCTAAGGTATTTTTGATTAGGATGCTCAGCTGTCTTGTACTATGTTGGCAAGTCAGAATCAAAACCAAATATTCTCTTTAATATTGAAACCCCCAAAATTTGGGAAAAACAAACAAACAAACAAAAAAAGCAAAAAAAAAACCCAACATACAATTTAACTGAAACAACTCAGGAGGGTGCCCTCCATTTGCACGGATAACCAGATCTATACAGCTTTTATTTTAAGGCCAGTTTCTTAAGCAGCAAGCATTTTTTACTTCCCTTCTACTTCATTATGCCATTGTCCTCAGATTTCATCCCTTTTATCCTTTGCCCACTTCAGTCATGTTCTGGGATATGCAATGAAACCACTATTGAAGATGGTCCGCAGCATCAGTAATGCTTAAAGACAAGCTTGGAAGCTCATATTTCTTTGTTAGCATCCCATCGTGAAAGAGAAAGATCAGTTTGCTTTGTTCTTAGGCCTTGATTTTCATAAGCTAATGATGACTGTGGGTGCAGTTGTGTCCAGGCTTAAGTGGCAGCGCAAGGGCAGAAAAACAGAGAAACGCTTCCCTGAGGCCACTCTCCCCTCCCCACGTACACAAGAGGCAGGAGGGAATCTCCCTGCCTTGCTCAGGGCTGTGTCAGTGCCCAGGGAAGGAAGGATGAGACAGCTGTGGTGCGGCTGAACCACAGATGAGGCTAAAGATGAGGAGTGGAGCATGAGCATGAATGTCCGCTAGCGCTGGGATTCCTCTTAGGGTCCACCTGATGCTGGGTTAGCCTCCTCCAGAGGCTGGTGGCAAGACCATAACCAATCCCTGAATGCACATCCATGATGGGAGGGAGGCATCATTAGGTATTACACAGCCATAGCAATAAATGATCCCATTTCCCTTTAGCTCACAGCTCAGCAGATCCCTTTGGTGGTTTTTATTTTCTCTAATGTTGCACAATGATTGCCCCAGGGTGAAAAATATACTTATGGATGAACATTTGCATGATATGGGGCTAGGTGCAAGAAGTGCTGCTTTTAAGGGTGATGTGCTCTGTGGGTTAAATAGCTAATAGGAATGCTGCTATTACCACTGCCAGTGTAGGCAAAATTTTAATTATGCAGAGAACATGAACTCACAAAGTATAGTTCTGTGAATTTTAAAGCTGTTCAAAATTTTTAGATATATTTTAAACATTGCTTAAAGCAATAAAGGTTAAATATTCTGAACCTTAAAACACTCTTAAAAAACTTTTTTTTTTTCTTCTGCTTTCAAAATGAAGATTATATGATTTTATTTTTTTAAGTCATTGTAGTCTTATTTTGTCTCTAAAGACATCTTCTGAAATTTCACTAAATATTTTCCAATATTTGGAAATAGAATGAAAATATTTTGTAATGAAATGACAAACCACTGTGTTTCTCCTAATGTAAAACAAAGTGTGTTACAAGCATTCTGCTGGGAGGCAAGAAGATTCATAGGCATGCATTTGAAAAATTTCAGCCAGCATTAATTAATATGAATATAAACTAGACAGCCAGATTTAGGTAAGCTTGCAATGTCATTTTCCTCAGTAACAATATGTAAATGTCTGTACACATAGGTGCTTGAAGAGAGAATGAAATTGGAGTGCAAGTGTCATGGAGTTTCAGGTTCCTGCACAACCAAGACCTGCTGGACCACACTTCCTAAATTCAGAGAGATTGGATATATTTTGAAAGAGAAATACAATGCTGCAGTGCAAGTGGAGGTTGTACGAGCCAGTAGACTAAGACAGCCAACTTTCCTGAAGATTAAGCAGATAAAGAGTTACCAGAAACCAATGGAAACAGATTTAGTGTATATCGAAAAGTCACCCAACTACTGTGAGGAAGATGCTTCCACGGGGAGCGTTGGTACCCAGGGACGGCTCTGTAACCGAACCTCTCCCAGCGCAGATGGGTGTGACATGATGTGCTGCGGAAGAGGTTACAACACACACCAGTACACCAAGGTATGGCAGTGTAATTGCAAATTCCACTGGTGCTGCTTTGTGAAGTGCAACACATGTAGCGAGCGGACAGAGGTGTTCACCTGCAAATAATGTCATCATGCGGAAATGAATAGAGGAAATCGCCACAAGTGAAGACAGTGGAGTACAACGAATGACGACAGCATCATTTTGCACATCTAATCTTCTTTGGGATAAAAATAAACCAACACAACAACCAATCTCTCCCCACTACTTACACCTCTATGGATGGGGCATTTTGGCTAGCAGGCTGTTGTGACTGCTTTGGAAACAAGGGCAACAGGATTAAGGTGATGTTGACAACTACATGACAACCTTTTCTCTCTCTCTCTCTCTTATTTTTATTTTTATTTTTTAATTACAATCTGGGTGTTGCAGAGTTTTCCTAGTAAGTGTTTTAAGTTATACATATCAGAGAAGCTGATTGCATTACAGATCCCATGAAATTTTAAAGAAAAAGACACACTCATATTTTACGACAACAAAAGCACAAAGCCCTGTGCAAATAAAGACTTTTTTTTTTTTTTTTTTTAGGAAATGAAATCTTCACTGACTAGAACAAAGCAGTCTTGCTGCAAAAAACTAAATTGCTAAGAAAGCAGGTAGAGAGAAAACTACAACTGGTAGGGAGAGAAAATCTGTGGCAGAAGTACTCCACTATCAGCTTGAAAAAATAAAGTTCACAAAATTACATCAGCTGCCAGTGACACTGGAACTCTTTGAATGAACATTAAAAATAATTATTTATGTTTTTAATAGTATCAAAAATTCTAAGCACTAACGGGTAGCTATGTCTTAATTCTGTACTAAATGTAAACTGATTGGAACTCTGACTTTATGATTTTTGTATTTGGTTCTCCCTAAGTTCTTCAATGCTACTGATCTGTTGTCACTCCACTAGTAGAGAGTTTGATTACTGTAGGCCTTAAGCAATGACCAGAACTGAACAAAAAGATCATGTGAAGCTGTGGTTACAAATGCTTGATGAAGACTTTCCCCACTTGCCTCCTTAATGACTCTTCTAGATTCAGGCTTCAGGTGTGGATCACCTGCCCTTAGCTCCTTGTAGGGAGTTTCAGGATACAAAGTCATGCTCTGACAAAAACTAAAGATTTGCTTTGCAGTCAAATGCACTGGCAGGATCTTCCAAGCATGACACTGCTTTTAATGGTTAAAACATAATATTATCAATAGTTTTTGAAAAAAGTATGCTCAGCATAAGCTGAGAAGTTAATAAAAATATGGTAGCTGAACACTAGGTTGCTGCAACCTGTGAGCTGCAGTGGCTTCATGAGCATAAGAAAGCTAAAATTTGGGTTAGTCCATGTCATCGTTATTCCAAGGTTGGCAGTAACATAAGCCCAGTAAATGCATGAATGTTAAGAAAGAAGTGGACTTTTTTACACCACCATTCAATTCTAATTTACACACCTTTTCCCTATGAGAGATTTTATAAAAAATCCTCAGAACTTTTACTACTGTAGAACCTAGTGGTTTAAACCCCAAGTGCCAGATACTCCCAGGTACAATACAGCACATTTAATCACATTAATTTGCTTGCATCAGGGAGCCTTAGCTGAATTTTAGAAAAGTTGGATTAAAAAATTCCTAATGTCTGTGTATCTGCATTTCTAGCTTTCATTTCATCTGTTACCTTTTGTGAGAGGCTGCACAGCCATGAGGCCTCCTCACCCAACACAGGAGCGCGTGCTACACCACATTGTGCTCTTGGGGCAAGGGGCCGGTGGAGCTGCCATGACGCCAGCTCCCATACTGAGTATGTGGATGATCCAGGACTACCTCCCAAATCTGTGGGCCTGTGTTATTTAAGGTAACTAGCCACCTGGGCACCTTGGTTTGAATGCTTGTGAGGTCCTGTCTTTCTGATCACAAGCCTTTCCTACACTCTGAAAATCATACCCTTTTGATGGGTATTCCAGGGATCAACCCAAACTCAAATCACTCATGCTTTTTGTTGTTGCTGCTGGTTTCTAAGTGCCAACTAGAGGTTCAAATTCAGCCTTGGCATAAATTAGTGCAACCCCACGGAAGTAAGCAGGGGCCCCCAAAATGCTAGAGTCAATTGATATTATTTAAAGTTCCCTAGATTTATGGGTATTGTTGTTGAACAATAGTGGTATACTGTACTTTCACTACATTCTTGACAGGAAGCAAATAAAGCTCCCAAGCACAGTAATGCACAGTCTTATGGTACTAGATACTGTAAATATATTAGAATAGTATTTGTTAAGTACAATTGAGGAATCCAATTAAGTTATATTATTGTATATCGTTTAAATGTCTATAGAATATTTTAAATTATTGTGAACTACACTGCGTTAAGAAATGAAAAAAGGTTATATATTATAACACCATCCACTCTGAAAAGTGGTCCAAAATGACACTTTTTTTTACACACCCCTATTTCAAATAGCTCTGTCAGCTATTCAGAATTGTAACTGTCCTACGATAGGATTAGCTGTCTAGAATATAATGTTTCAGAGCATTCTATAAAAGCCTTGCTCATGTGGGGGTGCAGCATTCAGAAAAGTACTGTATGGCACAAAACAGGGGCTGACCACAGAAGTGCATGGACTTTGAACTATGTCCCAAGAAAAAGCGGTTTTGGTCAGAAAACACCATTACCACTAATACACTGAAACGTCGGAAAAAAAAAAAAAAGACAAAAAAAAAAGACAACCTTTTCACAAAGGTGTTTATGAACAGAAGTAGGTCACACACAACTTTTCTTTCAAAAATGTAGTTTGATGTCAAAGAACTTTGACAATAGGTGTTTGAACATGAACAGCATCACAACATGGTTTAACCATACAGTAGTCATGACAAAATTCAAAATACTGTATGTTATTAAAGAATATAAGAACAAAGATCAATTTGTTTACTATGTGAATGTTTTATGGCAAGCAGAAAAGATGAGAAGTGTTTCCATTAAAACTTAATTTTTACCCCTTCTAGCCCACTTTCATTTTGTTCATTATTTATTTAGAAAAAAAGAAAAAAGACAAAGGCTCCTCTGGATGAGAAATGACATGCAGATTCCAAGTTCTAAGCAGGTTTTATGTTTGTGAGAAATGGTAATGAGCAGTCCTATGTTTGATATTGAAGTTCAGAGTCATCTATCTACATTAGTGGTAAAGTGAACTTTGCAGTAGCACCAGCCTTGGTATTACCAGAGACGTTCATTGGCTCAAATGAGAAAGGGATAAATGTTTTCTGGTAGAAAAGTGTCTTCAGACTCCAAAATGCTGCCCTTCCATGAACCTCATGTTACTGATTAGTGAATAGAAGGAAACACAAGCATATAGGAGAGGTCTGAAGGCCCTGACTGGACCAGCACTTGCATGAACTCCAGCTTATTCAAACAAGTCATGGACACATCTGAAAACCTAGCTAAATCAGGACCTAAAAGATTTTACAGCATTTACTTTGCTCAGAATAGCAGCAACCTCCTTGATACTGGAAATAGTGTCTTCCTATAAGAAATCTAAAGAAAATGCACAATGTCTGTTATATTTGTCCCTTAGGATAGATATCCAACTATAGATAAGGGTATAGCCAAATGAACTAAGCCACATGAACTAAGTCAAAAGTAACTTAATTAAAATGACAAGAGTATAAGTATGCACAGCATTTTACCCACAGATGCCAAAGAAAACACTACACCTTCTTTCTAATTACATCATGAGAAACTTGTTAATAAAGCTGCAGGAAGTTTTTATAGCAAATGGTAATATTGCATTCATTTCAATGATGACATCTGGAAAGTAGAAGAAGCTCATCAAAAGGTTTGTAAATATTTTAACAAATCTAAAGCATAGTGTGAATAGGTCACTTAAAGTTTCCAGCAATTATTTCCATGGATTTATTTGTTTAAGGTTTAAAATCAAAAGTGATATTAAACGTAACAAATTGAAGCCTTCCCTTTTACCAGCCTTCCCATATGAATAACTTGATATGTAAATATGCCTTTCACTACTGAAGTCACTCTCGACATTCAACAGAAAATACTTTCTATAAAGCTGGAGATAATTTGCATTCATAGCAACTGTCATAACTAGATGGAACGACTGCACATTTCCTTCCAATTGTTGGGACCTTTTGTTGCAGTGACAGTTCCCACAGCAAAGGCAGTACAGTAAATAGTACAATAAAGTGTTCTCCCAGAGTGGCAGCCACAATGAGACACAAATATACACAAACAAGTCTACATCCAAGGGAAAACACTGAAGTGGAAAGGCAGAAAAGGTTGCAAGTAATTTCAGTTTGTGATACTGAGACTGTGAGAAACCTGTTGCATGCAAAACAAACTACATTGTAGGCTGAATTTCACATACAATACTTTTCACCTCAAACCTAAAGTCCCTGTCTGCATCTCTGCAAATTCAGAAAGTTTTGTTGGAGAAAAACCAAGAATGGCAATTATTTCCCTTTTGTCTTTTAGCTGTTATCAGGAAATTGTAGGGGATCATTACCTGACAAAGGACATACAATTGCAAATTTAAAATTTGCATCTCTTTTTTTTTTTTTTTTTTTTTTTTTAAATTAAGATCTGTTTTTCTTTCCCCGCCAATTCCTCTGGTACAGATATGTGTATGCCAAAAGATTTGCTTGGTGGAGAATAAAGATGGCAGTTTTTACATAATATATACTTGATGGTTGTAATGTGTTCCACAGAGCACTAAGGTTGAGGGAATAATACTGCTTTAAATTTCAAACATTTATTTGTATTGTTTTAACTGATAACAGTACACTAAATATGAACTGTTTGGAGATCCAAGTGCAATTCTATTTTATAGTATGGTTCTTCTCATACTTTGGTACTATGGAAGGCCAGGAAAATGAGAATAATAAAGTTTACTTTGGTTTTGGGTCCTCCTTTCAGGTCCTCACTGCAAACAGACAAGATCAATAAGAAACCAGATTTATGATTTTTAAATTTGTGTCTAGGTATTACAAAGTATTAAGATATTTGTGTCATAGATGATTCAAAAAAAATGTCGCTGAACCAGCCACTCGAAATGTTTGCATTGAAAGCCAGCTGTATGACTAGCCTCTATTTTTATTTGCCCCACAATTTAGGGAAAAAAAGCATTTTAGATCCATGCAGCTAAAAGGAATTCCCAAGGAGATTACAAGATTTTAATCTTATTGTTTAATTCCTGTAGCTGAGAATGAAAACGAACATTCCCTACTTCTCTGAGCAAAAGGAAAACTAAAAGCATTTGGAAGACTACTCACACCATTCAACTTAAAAGGGTGGCCAAGAGGGCTTACTGCCCCTCAGGGCTCCCTTCAGGATGGTCAGGGGATGTGTTGGTTCAGCCATGGTCTCTGACCTTCTCCTCCTCCTTAGCTGTAAAAAAATCAAGGAGATGTGTCAGGGTGATTTATCCAATCAAATAAAGAACCAAACATTGTGCTGTGGGAATTAAATCCCATGAGCTATGCCCCCACAGAAACGGTCTCAAACAAAATTGTAAAAGCTGGACTATTATCCAATGATTTGATGAGGCAATTCTTTGCAATATGTTTTATTGATTGTTTTGACTTCCTCTTAAAATTTGTGCTGTGTGGAGAAATTAATCCAAGGGTTGAACATTTAATAACATTTTGATACTTGTGAAGGATCCCAAGAAGTGTGCACTGCAATGCTCCCCTAGTTACTCCATTTGATCACATCTATGCTTTTATTTCTGGGCTCATTAGGCTATGCCAGAAGGCTCTCACAGCAGCTGCATCCTGATTGCTTGCATGAGTTGCACCTTGCCATTAAAGCTGAGTTCAGCCTACATTTTTTTTTTTTTAAAAAAAGGCAGTGAAATTTAATAGTCAAGTATTTTCAGTAATGCTAGCCATCACATGGCATCCTCATCTCAACACCTTTCTGAGGTAAGTATTATATATTTTTAAGACAAAGAAAAATATACATACTTAAAAGAAGGGTTTTCCTGCCCAGAGAGAGGAGAAAAGGCACTTCTCAAATTGCAGTGTGTACTCCAAATATAAAGCATTATATGCACACATATCATGCATATATTTCTGTACACACACATACAAACAATGTAAATACATAAAAATACATTAATATATAAACGTGTGCTTGAAAAATACACACAGCAGATACTTAGTGCAATTTATATAAGATCATTGTTAATTTTGTCCCTTTCTAAGAGGAGTAGATTCTGTGCCCTCACACTGAACTACAGAGCTACAAATTTTGCACATTTCCTTGCAGATATGCTCTATCATCAGCACCTGATAATGCTTCTTTTATTTGTAGGTCTTTTATTTATTTCTATTTCTATTTTCAAAGAAAAACAACAAAAAAGAAACCCAACATTCTGCAGCTGGAGAAAGTGCAGATGTGTGAAATCTCTCCCTCCTTCATCTATTTGGGAAGAGGATGCAACATAATTTAGCTCTAAACCACTTGCCAAAGTCTCCAGCAAAAATCTATAGTTAGGACTACTACTCAGATGTCCTGTTTTTTGGACTGGGGCTCTAACTGCTAGCCCTACTTGCCATGGTTACTGTAATGTATAAGAGCATCGGCTGTGATGTGCATATATGTATATATTTATTGGCAAGCACATCACAACTCTTCTTCCTTATCTCTCTCTTTAAAAGATAAGCTACTTAAATTTGCCCCTGGCTGCTGTCAGCAAATGTGTCATGATCTGCACTCACTTTGCACCCATGTTAACCTTTTGAGCAGATGCAGGCACTTTCAGTCATAAAATCATCACCGGTATGCTCTTTTAGTATATTTACAGTAATGAGTCAGATAAATGCTTTCTCTTTTTAAAAGGCTGGAAGCAATGCAGCAGGACAGGTTTGTCCACCCACCACATTTTGTTCTAGCAACTCTGGCACAGAGCTGCATCTGGGATCAAATAGTCTTAGGAAGCCAACATGCAAAGCTTGAACAGTAGGCTAAAGTAAATATATAATGGCGTGGGAAAAAGTCTCTTGTTTGTTAATATTAGGTGATCTGTTGTTCAGGACAAGGAACTGGAACGTTGTTGGATTATGTTCAGTTGTCTTCATTTCACTGCATAGGTTGCTTTCCTCTCTGTTGATGTGTATGTGCATGCAGGAAGACTTAAAAAGCAAAAGTCAATGCGTTAATAAATTTTTCATTTCATGAACAGGAAAATAATGGGGCAGGGGGTGGGTGGGTGGGAAATAGTGTGAACCTAAATGAGAAATACCTGGAGTTGGCTCACAGCAACATGGTAAGAAAATATGTGATTTGGAAGTTTCAGCTGACTACCTAAGGCAAACCACTCCTGAAGGAAGGAGAAAGAATGAGGAAGTCAGCTTGTGGTCAGCAGCTTCTCTGCCCGTGATATCCAGTACATAATTACTGCAGGGCTACAATTCAGCCAGCTTTTGACAAATGAACTACCAAGAGTTTTCTCTGCATGTTTTCTATTCAAGTGCGTTTAGTCATAAATACTTGGTTCCAATGGCATTTTCTTAGTCAAACAGAGCCACTCCTAAGCATTAATAATACTTCTTATTCTTACTATAAGCCTCTGAGCAAGATTCTTTTATTCTGGTTGAAGGTCTCTTTACAGAAGTTGAGTATCCTGGACTTTCTCCACCCACGCTAATTTTGACTAATTATACCCCTAGTACTCTTCATCTCCAAACCCTTTGCAACAGACCATACGTTCTGTGCTGAAAAGTTTCCGTGAAACATGTTCTGTGCTGTACAATAAAATTATCAAATTCATTTTATGAAAGGAAAAAGCAATAGCAGAAGGACAATGTTAGAACACCAAATTTCCTTGCTCCTTTACTCATAGTCAGCTTCTCTTTCTTCAGGTTCAAAAAATGGCAATTCCTGGGTGCATGGAATGTCCCCCAGTAGCCTCACTAGAGATATCACCATTTTAGAGGTATCAGTCACAAAGACCTGAAGGAGGAAGTAATAAGCCATAAACACTCACTGGTAGTGCTACTGTATGATGTGATTGCATTTGCAAACAATATTAAAATAATAAGGTATGTATGGAAAATGTTAATTTTTAGTCAATACACATTTTTTCAGGATATATCACCTTTTAAAATGAGGGGCAGTACTCATCTTCATTCAATGCATTTTTACAAGCAGATAATAGGAGGTCATATTCCTCTTTGGTGATGGTTTCCTGAAATGTAAATTAAGATTTAGTGCCAGTAGCCCTTACTAGTATCTGAACCCTTTTTATAATCTTTGACTCTGTACAAGGAACTTAAAACACACATGTAAAATGGTCTTAGTGAAGTACCAGCACTGGCAATTTTTGTCTTCAGATATTTGTGTTTTCTTTTATTCCCCACCCCTAATTACTGACCAGCAAAGAGAACAAACAGATTTTTTTTTTATTTTTTATTTTTTTCAAACCAGCCAAATGGATACTTTTCCAAGGACCTCTGTTTGTTTTCCTTTAAAAACAGTACCCTCTGTCTTCTGTCTAAAACCTTTTGCATTCAAGAGATGCCTCTTCTCCCTAGATGGGTTCACTTGAGCTTTCTTCTCCACTTCAGCTTTTTAGTTAGTTACACTCCCTCACAATCTGATACCTGTTCAAATGTCTCTACTCAAGCTGAGACATATCTAAAAAGTACTTGTAAGGGGTGTTGGCCACAGTCCTGAAAGCCTTTCTGCTGGCACTTCAGAGCAGTGAAGTGTTTGCCTGCTCCCATCATCTCCAACTGAATGAGGAGGGAACTGAGCTTATTCTTCAGCCACAGACGACTGCAAGGTAAGCCACAGAACTTTAAGAAGCAATAAATCAAATCATGCCCTTCTCAATCTCTTGACCTGAAACTTGACAAAGGTGACAGTTATCACCAAATTCAGCTCCCATTCAGTCACCAGCAGAGCAAGACTAGGGAATGCCAAGACCCTAAGTGAGAGGGTTTTCTAAGCCCTTCTGAACACCTCACCCTAAATATCCTTTTTTAATTTTGAAAATTTTGAATCAAGTTTTTCTTAAAAGCTTTGTGTTCACTGTAATTCCCATATCATACTACCATTCCATAATTCAGCTATCAAAGAAAGACCTCTAAATGTGTGATTTTAAGGATTAGTCTCAAAACAATATTGCAACCCACACACCCAACAGAAGCATCAGAAATAATAACAATAATTTAAAAAATCGTTAAAGCTGTTACACAAAACTTAAAAAATTGAAACTACTGAAAAGGTGGAGTCTGTGCAGAACAATAATGTTGGCGCAGATTGTACTCAGGATGTAATTGCAGCAGTTCTGAGGCCAGAAGGGCTGAACAAACTTACGTTAGTTGGAAAAAAATCAAAAAAACAAAAGCCAAAAAAACTGTAACAGAGCTTAGCAAAAAAACTTCTTTGGTGAAAAAAGTGATGTTAATCAAGACCAAAACAAGTTGCAGCTGGGATGAATCTCAAACTGTTTACAAAAACAGGAGACTAACAGGTGAGAAAACTTTTGAGATGGTGCTTCCTGTTTCTTTGGTTTTATTTCATTTTAATTAATTAATACATTTAAGCTAAAACCTCAAAAAGGCGAAAGAAAAAATATACAAAAAGGATTTCACAATTATCTGAATGAAATAAGCTGACTGGTTCAAACCAGACCCTATCTTAGATCGAAGAAATCCCAGAACTATACATTTTTGTGCTTACTTGGAAAGAAAACACTTTTCAGAATTCTTTTTGTGTGTATGTGCATGAAGGGAAAATAATTTCACCCCAAGTTTAAAGAAAATGTTATCTTTTAAAATGTTTTGTTCAAATATATCCCATAATCTTCCTTCCCCTCCTACTTTGGTAAAAATCTGATCAGGTGATAGTGGTGTAGTTTCAGATTTCAGTTCTGAAAGAACTTTTTCTTCCCTCTAGCCTTTCTCAGATTTATACATATGTATTACAAGATATCTTTCTTCTGAGTTCAGACATCCAAAACAAACAAAATTGGAACATACAGTCTTCTTTATCTTGGATAAATATATAAAGCTAAAATCAATTAAGAGCATTTTTTTAAAAGGTAGTGAGAATTTAAAGCAAAACAAGAAAGCTCAGAAAGTACCATTTAAATAACAGAAGACTAATATTTAAACAAATCTGGGCTGCCATATTCTCTCAGTGTTTTAACATAAGCACAAGTGATCAAATATGAGCTGACCAAACAAGACATGAGTTCTCACTTTTTAAGTATGGTCTACTGGTTAGGTACTTTCGCCTTTTCCTGCCTTCAGAAAACCTTGTTAAAGCATGATCCCAAGATCAGGAACAGCAGATGACACTTCAGAGAGACTAAATCAAACCTGGGGAATCAGGGCGCACATGCCAGTTAATAGCAGTCCACTTGCTGTCATGGCTGTTTTAACTTCACCATAGCTGTCTGTGAGAGATAAAATTGTTGTGCCAATAGCCATACCATAGCCAATTTATGGCTCGAAAGTTTTTCAGACATGTCTTGGGTCTGACTAACAGTGCTTGACTTCTCCTCACCGTTGGGTGTTGTCTACATCCACATCCCCAGTGGGAGAAGAGGACAGAATGCAAGTCTCCAAGGCTTAATTTGGGGAACTGAAGGTGAACTGCTGAAAAAGCAGCGTAACAGTATCAAAGAAATTATTTGAGAGATATAAGAATGTTATGCAGTCAGTGCCCTAGCACAGAGCTCTTCTCAAGCACCACTACAGTCCTGTAATGCTAACAGCTCCCTCCTGAATCCCCCAATATTAAGCCTCTAATCAGACAGTACTGGGTCATACCTCTTTTCTTGGTGCTTATCCAAAAGTAGGCAGAAAGTGTCTATCTTTTCAAGACAAGTGACGAATCAATGCCAAATAAACAGGCTGCAAGGGGAGGGTTCTGTTAGATGTCTTCAGCACGGACTGCAGAGTCACACCAAGCGTGGGCAAAGTAAACAAACACCCCCCAGCTGATAAAGTAAAAAAGTTGTTTGTGTCTTTTTGGCTGAAAGGCACCAGGGGAACCCATCCACTCACTGGAGTTGAATGGGGTTTCTGCCCTTGGAAAGCTGCCTTTCTGTGAGCACAGAGCCACTGGGACCATGGGGCCAGGCAGGCGTCAGCCCAACGCATGGCACACCTCGCTGCCTCGCTTACAGCTCATGCTGAAGAGATCGTGTTTGCATACCCAGGGATGAATAAAAGCGAATTTTTCCAAACTATTTTAATGTAAATACAGGGGCGTCCACAGCTAACCAGCATGGCACTTTGACTGGGATGACTGCCAAGGAACAAATTTAATGCAGTGTATTTCATTTACTCCTAACAATGGATAAATGGCACTCTCTTTCTGTTTAAATGGCATGCCCACTGCTGTCTACGTGTCTGCCCACAGGTGTTATGCAGTATGAACACTTAACGTTTGTTAACATAAATTTGTTCATTTGTGTTTGCTTCCCTCTTCTAGCATGGCTGCTAAGCCAATCAAACTGACAAAACTAAACAAGTACAAACACTTCTTGCAAAGTGTGTATGCAACAATTAAAGCATGCTGAGGTAGGGTGCAGAGTTTTAATCATGCTGGCCCTTGGCCAAGAAGCTGTAGAAGTGAACTGTGCTTCCCAGCCAAGAAGGAAGAAGGAGGAATTTCCTCCAAGCCCCTAGCAGAGAGAGATGTGTTGCTGTTGCTCCTTAGTTTTTAGGGCTACCTCCTTGTCCACGCATTTCTACCTGCCAGTGGATCTTCACGTGAATACTCTTAGAATTTTCCTCCACTGCAACTGCTCCTGGAACCATATTAAACAGAAGTAATAGCCCCTTTTTTCCCCCCGACAATTATTTTTGAGCAGACAAGCTTCAATTGAAGTGAATTTATTACCTTATTTGTGCAAATGCTGACAGCTTTGTTGTTTTTTGCAGTGTTCATGAAATGTCAGTGCCAAAAGAAAGCAGAGAAGATATTTTGCTGTTACACAAAAAAGGGGGAAATGTAATTTTAAATAATTGAACTGAGATGTTTTATAAGATTATAGGTTAAAAATGAGCATGTACAGAAACAGTTTGCCAAATTATAACCGAACGTTTTGCACCTTCTGAGACCAAACCCCAATGTAGTACTGATGATGGGTAGCAAAGAAAATCTATTAATTCTGTGAGTTTTTCTTTCAAGATTTTTGCTTAATTATTTAATGCATTAGGATGTAAATGTGCGTGTGTGTTGGGGGAGGGAGCTGGGCACTCCCAGAATGTTCAGCTTTGCATTTGCTTTTCTATTGCTGTGAAATAACTCGAAACGCATCTCAGACATTAGCATAAAAATAGTTACACTGAATTGTTTATAAACATCAAACATTATTTATAGCTCTCTCACACACACATCTCCATGGAAACAAAGCAATTGTCATACTTTTAGGATGCATCTTTTCTGCATAGTGAGGCAGAATGGCAATTTATCTGCATCTGGGTGGTTTCACATTACTGATGGGGTCACAGATCTCCCCTCCAAATTATCTCTTGGATGTGAAATTAGTTTTGATTACTGAAGAAAAGATTGGATCCATATAAGACAGACAATTTGAAACAGGAGAACATGTGAAAACACTGCAATTATTGCACAGGAATGATGTGAACTATTCAGGGACAGTGATTCAAAGGCAAACCGAGGAATTTCGAAGCCAGTGAAGGTCACTGCAGGCGTTTCCCATCTTGCCATTGCGGATGGTTGATGGTCATTGTCATCTGCTGGCTGGTTGGCAGCCTAAACAAAGTTGTATTGATTATAGAGTGCAAATCTAAAAACTTAGCATGAAGAGGCATCTTTGCTTAGATTTTTTTTTTTTTTTTTTTGATAACGAAGAATGTAAGGAATTGAGATCACTGTCTTCCACCTGGCACTTGAAGTGGAGACTATGATACAAAGAAACATATTCTTAGTCCTAACAGTGTAAACAACAGGATCATCACACCTTGGCAATAACAGCTGTCTACTTGGTCATTCCTGAATAACAGCAGCCCTTCAAGGGAGTTAACAGAAAATGCATGATAATTCATCACAGCAGCATACCAGACTACTAAACCATGGCTTGAATTAATCATATATTTTTAACACAACAAAACACACTAAAATTTTCACACAACTGAAATAATCAGTCTTCTCAACCAAGTTCTGTAAGACTGGGCTTACAGAATTCTTGCAATTTTAACAAAAATCTCACAATGAGGCTCATCTTGCAATACTACTGCAGGCAACACTCCCAGAGATGTTCTGTCTGAGTCAGAGCTGCAAGGTCACTCCAAAAAGATTGCTCGTAGAAAGTCTCATTATTGCATGAATTCAGTTTATTCCCCTTCCAGATTTTATATGAATTGACCTGCATTCTGCTTCATTAAAAAGTGCTCCTTAACTCAGAATGGAAGATTCCTTTGTGCAATCTGTCCTAATAATACTGAAAACAGAATGGCTTTTCTATCTCTGACAGAGGCTCTTTTTCAGAAGGGGAAAAAAGAGTCCTCTCTCCTCACAGATGTAAATGCTGCAAAGTACATTGGGAGCCTTTAGGATAAAAACTGCTCGAGTAAACACAGGGTATAATTATCATCATCTGTCATCTCTGCGAATCCATACATTTTATATTCCACTTAAAACAGAAAAAAAATCCTCAGTGGGATGTCTTCCAGTGAACCAATTTAGCTAATGAGAGTGAATATCAATGACTGCTGGCTAATCAGAATGGTATTAGCATAAATTTTACTTAATGAGGACATATTTGGCTGGTGCCAGGAGCAAAATGGTACTGAGCTAGAGTGTAAAATGCAAAGGATGTGTAAGTCTCCACAGAAAAACAAAACAAAACCAAACCAAAAAATACCCTATCAGAGCAAATACACAGAAATGTATCTGAGGTCACAGTTATACTAGCACTTCCTATGCAACCTGAGATTTTACCCTCACCTGAGGCTTTTCAAACTTTTTCTGTATTACAGAATCTTATCAACCTTTTAACTGCGATGAATAAAACACCCTGGGGAACAGCCTGACAAGAGATTCAATTGAACTCTTTTAACCTCATGTTGGTAGGTAGATCACCAAGGGAACTTGCTTTCTTTTTAATTTAAGGCATGCAATACACGCACTGTGCTGCACAACCAAAGTATATTTTTCCTTTGTGCATTGTGTAAGGCTCTGTTTTGAAAAATGTCCAAATATTGCTCCCAGCATCAAAACGAGAAATGTAACATTGCCCTCTGTCTGCCTGTTAGCAATCTCAGGAAGAAAATTCCCTGCCTCACAGTCTGCTGCTACTGTCTTGAAGGAGTTAACTTCTAGAAGCATCCAAGTGCTGTTGTGCACAGCACACTTCTTCTTTATATATGCTCCGTATTAGTCTGAGAAGTCTCCATGAACAATATGAAAGATTTTTGTCACATTAACATAAAGGGGTTAGAGTTCAATGCTCTCACAAAATATTTAATCTTGTGAAATGTTATTTGTAGTGTCATTCTTGTATATACCTGCTTTGAAATTCCTAACCCTAGATTCTTCTATGTAAAGGAATATAGGGCAGAAGTGTTCTTACCTTTGATATACTATATGATCTAACAATATTTAACTGCTGAAGTCATTTTTGTTTCCAAACCTGTGTCTCAAATATGCTTGGGAACGTGGTAACTCACAATGCCCTTATTCATGACATCAAAATCAGTTCCATGGTAACACATTGTGATGACAAAATACACAGATTGCAAGGTCACAAGTCACACTTAAGAACAGGCAGGGGAGAAATTGTTAGTTTAATGAATAACATTAGCCAATTCCAATAGGTATAAAAATAAAGAAAAAATAATGTGCCTAAAGTAAACGCCCTTAAATGCACTTCAGAGCCATTTCATCTTAAGTAGTTCTTCAAAGACAGAAGGCTTCTGCAGGTTTTACCTCTGCAGCAAATAGAAGCTCATGTTAAAAATAAAAGCAAGATGCTGTATGGTAATGATCATACTCATTGTGCTTCTTCTCTATGTGTGCAGACAGAAATGGCAACTGCAGGGGAAAAAAAAGCACAAAAGGAATCAACCATAAAAATATTCACATTAAATCCAGACTAAATCTTCCAAACAACTTACTGTTCTTTCACTTTACAAGGATTTGGTTTTCATGTACAGTGACCAGCCACTTCTGCATCTTGCATTTCCTTGGTCTATAGCCAGGTGTTTGAAATATTTCTGTCACAGAAGTTAGCAACAGCAACTCTGTTATAGCTTCTTCTAAAGAATTCCTAGTGCTTCCTTTACTGCTTACTTGCTGAACCCTGTATCACAAGAAAATGATCCAAATGTATGAGATTTAAATGTACACAGGCCACCTCTGAAATTTAAGTCCTTTTGCTGCAAGAACCCTAATATATGTAGGTAGGAGATATCACCACAAGTAGCTCATCACCTAAGAACATAAAGCATACAAAAGAGGGAAAGGAAGGAATACCAAAAGGATAAAATTGACAGACCGAGATTTGAACAAATGACAAACACCTTTAAGTCTTTGATGTTGCCATCAGCTTTGCTTGTAGCTGAAGAAAAAATTTGGGAAAAAAAAAAAAAAAAAAGCCTTGAAAAAAAAAGAACAAGAAAACTCTGTGGTTAAGGGACTGTTCTTGAACGTGGCATGTCTTAAGATTTACATGATCATTCATAAAGGCACTGTACAAAAGGTAACAAGAATACATTTGGATTAATCTTTCCTTCTAACTCTCATGATCAAAACCTTTTTGGAAATTACAACTAAAATAAATCACATACAATCTATTTAAATTTACTGTGTCATAAAGTTGGCACTACACAGTCTGTGCTTACCACAGTCTGAAAGGTCAAAGGAGAGGATGGATTTCCTTTAACCTCTTGTTAAAATAGCACCTTATTTTTATTGGGAAATATATACTTATATATATATATCTATCTATATATATATTACCATATCATGGCAGACAGCCCTATCTCAATACATCCTTACATAAACAGTGACTGAATAGCCAAAAAAAAAATTGCAACTTAAATTCTACAGGGAGAAGCTCAGATTAGTTTTCTTTCCATCTGTCAGAGGAGAAGATTTGAAAGGCCAGAGCATTTCAAAATAGATGGGAGAACAGAATCTTTGATTTTATTTAAATGGCATAAAAACACTGGATTATTCAAAAATAATGAAGCATGGTTTTGTAAGACATTAACATTTTTAACATATTCTTGCACTCTGACAGTGCTGGGGATGTTAAAATTCCCTCTATATTATATAAAATGGCTTGACATTTGCATACATACTCAACCACAAGTGGGGGGTTCTTCTTAAATTGGTGTCCATCATGTGATGCTTCATAAGCAAAGAATAGCAGGCCATGCTTCTTTATTCAACTGGGTTATGCTTTTACTCTTTCTTCCTGCATGTGAAAAGCATAACAGAGAGCTAGCAGAGCAGAAGTAAGATGGGTTTTGTTAGTTGTCTGAAGCCCTGGGGCCCGGAACCGGATAAGTCCTGATATTATACCCTGGATTGAGCAGAATAAATCCATTTTGTTTCCTACAAACATTTAGCCATTAAAAAAAAATATGAGGTAGAAAAACAGACTTTGCTGTCTGCATGCCTTCTTGTAAAGCTTGTATTGTGGAAATGTCAGAATCATTAGGTCATTGGCATATATTTTGCAAGCTAATGCTTCTACTTTAATTCTCACTGGGGACTGCATGTCTGCATAAAATCTACAATAAAATGCAAACTGGAGAAGGTGAAGTCAGCTTAAAATGATGCTGGTAACACTCCGTGATGGCTGAAAACACTTCTAGATATGAGTAATTAGGAAATATCACCCAAGGTTGATACTACCGCAGCTTTTTAAATACCTACTTTCATATCAAGCTCCACAAAAGTAATTGGTAAGTGTTAAAATTGTCTCATAAACACTAATAGGAATAATAATCCAAGTAGAAACACTCAACTCACAGTTGGATAAGTAGGTCTTGAACTTGCCGCAGAAACTCCTCTGCCTGAATCTATATTCCCTGCATCAGCTTTTCAGCTCTCTCTTATAGAAACATGTGCATGCTTTCTTCTGTGTAGAACAGAAGCATGCCTACTCCTGCCAGAAAGACAGACTCTTTGCAGAAGTCATCCTGCCTCCTCTGCGTGGCCCCTGTGGCCTTGCCTGAGGCTCCTGAAGGCAGCAGGCCTGGGCTGGCACCTCCAGAACTCCATATTGAGGAGGGGCTCTCATGAACTCAAAACATCCCCTTAAAAGTCAGAGAAAACCACAAAGTGCTACCTGGTTTCTTAGTGTGGCCAGTTTTAATCATATGAAACCACAGGTTTGGTGTGATTTTGACACTACTCTATAAATCAACCCAGGTTTATTTGAAAATGAATTTAGAGTCAGTAGACAAGCTAGTGAATTCAAACAGACCCTAGGACAAATGCAGTCTTTATTCTAAATTTCTAAACAAATCCTCAAACTAAACAAATTTCACACAGTTTCTATTTTCACTGTGGACATCTCTTGCACAGCTCTAACTAGTTGCAGATTTCTGGGTCCATTTTTATGTTTCTGATCCATATTTTCATGGTTGCATGCTCCATAAGAATCCTATGGGATATAAATCCTGATCGTCTTTCACAGGAACTCCATGTACTGTGACACACTGGCTTAAAGTTACATAGCTCCAATACATAGGAAAATCAGCTGTGAACACTGAATGCCATGTCACTGGCATTCTTCAAGCTATCAGTTTGACTTCTGAATGCTTCAAACTCTCCATAGGAATAGTATATATGTAGGAATAGTCTTCACTAATTTTTTAATAAATCAAAACTCCTCTGCAAAATTATTTAAAGTCAAAACACAGGGCCCAGAAAGATCATGGACAATTCACAGACATGATTCTGTAACCATATATTGTTATACCTGAATACTCCATTGTAGAAAACTTTTTTAAGATTTGCTGATCTCTTTCTTAAAACTGAACTCATTTGTATTTATTGTAATTAAAATCAGTCTGGCTCTACAAACTGTGTATTAGAGACAAAAATACCAAAATTGTGTTCTGTGTCATTCCTCTGAAACTGTAAGAATGACAGTTGCATTGTCTTATACAAATAAAAGATTAATTTACAGGTGTTCAGTTATCATCTGTAAGTGCCCCACCCCCCTCCAGTTTTGCACTGCAAGCGTGGGTAAGATGATCAGTAAATAAATCATTAGAAATGGAAAAGTTTTACTCAAATTCTGTTTGTGATTCATTCTTTTCCTTCAATAAATTTCAGCAGTTCAAAGCTTATTGGGAAAAGGTGAATTCCTGAAAGCTTGAACGCTGATATAAAATATTTTTCAAAATGTACACCCAAAGAACCTTCAGAATGTATGCTATGCAATGTAAATAGTCCTGGCTAGGCAGCAGTCTCAGGCAAAGAGCAGAACATCATCTTAAGTATCAGCACCTTCAGTAAATGTGCATGGACTATACAGAGAGAAAGACAGTTCACAGAGAAAACTGTAGAAATCTTAATTAATTTAGTTTCTTTCAAATATTGTGGAAGGCAAGTAAGCTTGGAAATATTTTCAAAAATCAAATACATATTTTCACAATTGGCTTTGCATATACATTTTCTCTGACTATTGGCTCAGTGGTACTTCTATTTTTTCTCAACTGCTATACAAAAAAGTTTGCCAAGTATTAGCCTCCTGTATTTTCCTTTCCAGATCAAGTGCAAGAGGAACTGGAACATGATTAAAAAGAAGAGACATGCTCCTGAGAGAATGATGGCAATGTTTTTGTGGGTTAGAGCAACAGAAGACACACTCTGCGAGAGAGCTAGCTCTCTAAAAGACATGGAGCTTTTTGATTTCATTGTGTTTTTAGAATTAGCTGGCTTCATGAAGAGCCCCTTCTGCCTCTGTATCTTACAAATACCTTCTTTTCATAGGCTGTGAGCTTGCTTATTTTATAAAACACTTGCTAGACATCACTAGAGTGATGTCAACTCTTGAGCATTATCTGATGCCATAAATATGGAGGTGACCTCCATAAACTGAGGAAAGGATGAAAGAATAAATACAGGGTTTGGAAAAGCTAATGCCGGTTACAGAGCCAATAAAGGTGGCACACAACTAGAAGAGGTTCAAGCAATATTCACCTCCTCATGAAGACAGTGAGTGGCAGGAAGGCAAAAATTGTGATTATTTTGAATTGTATTGGTCAGAATCATTAGGTTTATTGAACAGAGAAAATAAAACTAGTTCTCATTCTAAATTACAGAAATCATAATAATACCATTTTAGGAAAAATGAAACTATGGAGGATAGAAATTTCTATCCACATAGGAGAGGTAAAAAGATGGAAAGACTTTTGAGATATTTATAACAAATGTTTGACTCTGACTGCTTAAATTCATAATCATAACTTGATATGGATCACAGCCATAAATCAAGGGAAAAACTGATATGATTTAATTACATGAAGAAAGCCTGTAGAAGGCAAAATTGGAGAGAGGCTACCCAGGAGGACTACAGAGACACTGCTTGATCCTCCAGGGCTGGAACTAGTAGGGGATGTGAAGGGCAAGAAGGTGGGGTTTTTGTTTGTTTGTTTGTTTGTATATATATATATATAATAGCGAAAGGAAGGTGAAGAGCCACATGGGCCCATTGTTCATGGGGATTTAGTGATGAGGAAACAACTAAGAAAAGACTAAGGTACGCAATGCCTATTTTGTCTCAGTTTTCACTGGTAGGGTTTGCCCCCCAGTCTCCCAGAACCCTGAGCCTAGCAGAGTCTATGAGGAGAAAGCAGAACCCACAACAAAGGAAAATTAAGTTAGGGATCATTTAACCCACCTGGATGTACAGGACTCCATGGAGTGGAGAAGATGTATCCAAGGGATCTGAAGCAGCACACCAATGCCATTGTGAGGCTGCTCTGTCACCTTCAAGAAGTCATAGCAGTTGGGGGAGAATCCTGATCGCTGGAGAGAGGAAAATTCCACACCCATCTGCAAGAAGGTGGCAAGGAGGATCTAGGCCAACCAGCCACACACACCTTGGTTCCTGGGAAGGTTATGGAGCAAATCCTCCTGGAAGTCATTTCCATGCATGAGAAGGACAAGAAGCTGACTGGGAGCAGTCAGCATAGATTTAACAAGGACAAAACATGCTCACCAGCTCTGTTGCTTTCTGTGGCACGGTGATGGGCCCTGTAGGCAAGAGGAAGGCAATGAATGTTGCACACCTGGGCTTTAGCAAAGCCTTTGACTTGGTCAAAGCCCAGGATAAAAAGAAACTGTGGGTATTCCCATACTCTGAAGTAAAAGAGAGGAAAATGGGCAGGATGGTCTTTGAAAAGAAAGCTACAACCAGTAACTGAAATATCATGTTTTTGTAGGTTAGACTTAGGTGCACAAGTTATTCTTATATGCAGAGTGTATAAAGACTACTAGGTAACTGGAGTTACAAAAACTGGTTTTGAAGAGAAAACCTATATATGGTGAAAACAAGTTGATAAAAGCTTTCTTTGATCCCACTAGAGTGAACTCAAGTAGTTATGTGTGACTATGAACTCCATGTGAAAGTATAACAAAATCTTGAAGAAATAACATTTATAATTGTTTTCTTATAAAACATTTTCAGGAAAGGGAGTACTTACTCAAGGGGTGAAAATGCCAGATATTAGGTTGTTAAGAAAATGAATACAGGAGGAGGACAGAAGCTACTAAAAGGTACAAAATATATCCTCAGATGTTTTTAATGGCATAGAAGAGCTATCAATGGAATATAAAATAAACAGAACTCGATTTCCCTGTTATACACATGCCAACACATACCTAGATGTGTACTCAGACAATAATTTAAGGAAGAAATTAGACTTATTACTCAATCTAGCAGAGAACACATGCTTCTTTGGAAGTTTTTTTTTTTTTTTTTCCTCTACCAGTGAGAAAGGGGAAACTCTTCCTACACCTACGTCCTAAGGGGATAAGAAATCCAGCTGTCTATTAGGAAAGACATTTCTTATCAAAAGTTTTTTGCTCTTTTTTATTATTATTTTTTGCCAATACCCCTTGCCTTCTCACCTTTTTGCCAATACACCTTCTTCTCACCTATGTTCTTTACCTAGACTGAAAGTTGTTTTTTTTTTTTAAAATAATTTCCATCAAATTTTAACTTCCCCCATTTGAATACAATGCTTTACTGTAACTTTTATGCTTTGCTCTGCACCCATATCATTTCACAAAATGCTATCTCAGCATGGCAAGATACTGAAGGCAATGGAGTTCACTGATGGTATTTTTCTGTGAGTACACATGATAGAGTGGGATCACAGACATGGATTTTGTGGTGTAAGCCTGAAACTTGTCAGACAGCAATGTAGATTTAGGGGTGAATAATTAACTTACAGAGTGAAAAAAAAAAATGGAGTGATTGAGAGGCCCTGTTGGGGGAAGGGTCATAGGAAATTATTAGTATTTCTCTACTTACAGAAAAGGAATTATACATTTGGCTAAAAAAAATTATATCCATTCTGTCTGCCATAACTATTGATCCAAAAATATTAATTTGGAAAAAAAGAGATAGTGTATGAAAGTTGCTAAACATGACAGGTAACCTAAGAACTGTTTATAAAGAAGACAGCCTTCCTTTGATTCTCTGATGGTAATTGCTATACCAAGTTGCCCAGTGAGTCCATTATGAAGGCCTTGGAACATTTTTTTACAGAAATGGGAATCACCATAGGCTGTAATTAATGCTGCAGAAAATCTAGCTTTAGGTGGATGCCAATGAATATGGACAGAAAAAAAGAAAAGTCTGCTATGCTTATGTATGCATGAAAAAAGGGTTTCTGGATGGAATGACAATACTCACTGAAGCAGACTGCAAGCCATTTATGACAATGGTGGAGAAAAGGGTTTCACAAACACAACTTTGATTGAAGAGGTTATTCTTTCAGTTGCCGTTGGATGATTTATAGCTAGAACATAAACCTGGAAAAAACCTCATGTCAGCAGACACTCTGTCTGAGCCTTCAATAAAACAGAGGTAGTACAAACACCAAGTCTGATGTTTTTCATGTAAATATGTTCATGAAAATGTTCTCAGTCCCAGACAGGATGCGGTCTGTCACTGCAAGAGACCATAATAAGACTTTACAAAAGGTAATACCAGCAATTAAGGCTGACTGCCCTTCTGAACATAAAACTACTCCTTTTAACAGCTTTGGAGAAGAAATGTATGTTGTAGATGGTACTTAAAAGTTCGAGATCAGTAGTGTCTGAAAACTTAAAATAAGAATAAAAATAGAGTACCTGAAAGATGTATACATATCAGAATTGGAGAAGACAGATTAGAAGCACATGGTATTTGCCTTAAAATTAGTGCTGACATTAGAGGCGAAAAACAAACAAACAAAAACATGATACCAAATGTAAAAAATAGGAATATTCAGAAACTGGGGGGGAGGGGGAGGAACTGTGACTGTATTTTAAACAAGGTCAGACCTATAGTCCTCATTTACTTTAGACAGATTTATGTGTTTAGATGAATAACTATTCCTGCTTTGGTCTGGAATTATTATTCTTAATGATAATTAATATTATAATAAATAAAATAATAAATAAAGTGCATTCCTAAAAGGATTTCTTATGAGAATTTTTTTTTTTTTTTGTCAGTTTGCTTACCTGTAAAGACTCTTTCACAAAGATTTCTGTAAATAAATAAAAGCAGAATAAATAAAAGCAGAAACATTTCCTTGGCAAGTAAGTTTAAGAAAGAAACAGAACATTTTGATTTACTTGGAACATAATACATTTCAACATATATTAATTTCTTCTAACATCTGTAGTGTCTGCATGAAGGGTTTTTCGAGACAGTATAATCTACCTTTTGATTTTTCAAGTATAATATCTATGCTTCTACTTTTAAGTCAGCCACTAATTGTCACAGTAAACAAGAAGGCTTCCTTCTCTTTTTATAAGGCTTGTTTGATGCTGATCTTGATCTTGAATTAGTTGACCCATATCAAATGCAAATCAAGCTCTTTTACAGTATGAATCATTGCTGCCCTTGGTTAAAGGGGTAAGAAGCGATGAGAAGGGAAAAATTACATTTCTGGACAATACTGATGACTGAGGGCTAGTATGACTCATACGTAAGAGGGTTGATAGGCACTTTCAAGTCAACAGCTTATGAGATTAAGAAGCAACTTCAAACAGGGCTTTCAAAGGGAGAAGAAAACAGGAACTGGAATAAGCAACAGAGTAATGCATACAGCCACATCCTGAACTCCTCACTGATGCAAGATTCCCATTGACATGAAATTCATGGTTTGCAAGCAGTGCACTTAGATTTCGTGGTTCAAGACTGACCCTTTGTTAGCTGGGAGCTTCAAACAGCTGAAAGTCCACTCAGTAGATTTTTAAAGTAATTATTCTTTTTGGGCAGATTTTGTAACAAACAGAAATCCAGAGAGCTATATGTCATTTTCCACATACAAAAAAAAAGTTTCTTTCTCATATATAAAGTACTGTTTTAAAAACAGTGGACATAGCTGTGGTTACAAGGAAGAGGATATGTATGGGGGCATTTCTACTTGCTGAAAATTAATGTGGAGGACAAGTCACAAAGCAGCATCCAATGAATTATTTTGGTGTCCAATCTAATGTTACACTATATGGGAAATAACTATGGAATTAGAAAAATGTCCACCTTTGCAGCAAAGCATCTCCCTGCTGAGGAGAAAGAGACAGCAAAAATATATTAGAAGATCAACAAATCAGAAATGTACCCACTTTTGCAGTTTACCATAGACAGAAATAGCCATTTCTTCACAAATGTAAGTGAAGAATGGTTTGTTTGTTTGTTTGTTCTTAAATTCATTGCAGGGCAAGCAGGTGATCAGGCCTAGTCAGCATGGGTTTATGAAGGGTAGGTCCTGCTTGATGAACCTGATCTCCTTCTATGACAAGATAACACGCTTAGTGGATGAGGGAAAGGCTGTGGATGTGGTCTACCTTGACTTCAGTAAGGCATTTGACACCGTTCCCCACAGCATTCTCCTCAGGAAACTGGCTGCTCTTGGCTTGGACTGGTGCACGCTTTATCGGGTTAAGAGCTGGCTGGATGGCCGGGCCCAGAGAGTTGTGGTGAATGGAGTCAAATCCAGTTGGAGGCCGGTCACTAGTGGAGTCCCCCAGGGCTCGGTACTGGGGCCAGTCCTCTTTAACATCTTAATCGATGATCTGGATGAGGGGATCGAGTGCACCCTCAGTAAGTTTGCAGACGACACCAAGTTAGGTGCGTGTGTCGATCTGCTTGAGGGTAGGAAGGCTCTGCAGGAAGATCTGGGTAGGCTGGACCGATGGGCCAGGGCCAACTGTATGAAGTTCAACAAGGCCAAGTGCTGGGTCCTGCACCTGGGACACAACAACCCCAAGCAGAGCTACAGGCTGGGAGATGTGTGGTTAGAAAGCTGCCTGGCAGAGAAGGACCTGGGAGTTTTGGTTGATAGTCGGCTGAATATGAGCCAGCTGTGTGCTCAGGCGGCCAAGAAGGCTAACAGCATCCTGGTTGCATAAGAAACAGCATGGCCTGCAGGTCCAGGGAAGTGATTGTCCCCCTGTAGTCAGCTCTGGTAAGACTGCACCTCGAGTACTGTGTTCAGTTTTGGGCCCCTCACTACAAGAAGGACATGGAGGTGCTTGAGCAAGTCCAGAGAAGGGCTACGAAGCTGGTGAAGGGTCTGGAGAACAAGTCTTATGAGGAGCGGCTGAGGGAGCTGTGACTATTTAGCCTGGAGAAGAGGAGGCTCAGGGGCGACCTTATCGCACTCTACAGGTACCTGAAAGGAGGCTGTAGCGAGGTGGTGGTTGGTCTATTCTCCCACGTGCCTGGTGACAGGACGAGGGGGAATGGGCTAAAGTTGCGCCAGGGGAGGTTTAGGTTGGATATTAGGAAGAACTTCTTTACAGAAAGGGTTGTTAATCACTGGAATAGGCTGCCCAGGGAAGCGGTTGAGTCACGATCCCTGGAAATCTTTAAAAGATGTTTAGATGTAGAGCTTAGGGATATGGTTTAGTGGAGGACTTGTAAGTGTTAGGTCAGAGGTTGGACTTGGTGATCCTGTAGGTCTCTTCCAACCTAGACTATTCTGTGATTCTGTGATTCATGAAAACTTGAAAGAGGTTTTTGCTATTCCTTTAGAGACAACTTTTGTTTGGGGGGTATGCTTTTTAATGAAAGCTTGTTCCATGTATTATATTATTACCTACCACATACATTACTGCATATGAGCTCCCTTTATATTTGGCTACGCCAGATTTAACCACAGAACCCGTATTGATCTCTTTGAAGGACAAGAAATCAACATGTCTTTTGTGTACAAGCAAGAGTCTGTCTTAATCCTGTAATAATTTTCTAATTCCTTTCATATTCTTGTCACTAGTGCTTAAGACAAAAACAAAACAAAACAAAACAAAACAAAAAAAGGTGAAAAGGCTTGAAAACAAAGTCAAGACTTTGCTCAACTAATGTAAAAAGAGCAAGGAAGAAGAGATTTACTTATTTTTAGAGCAGCAGTGAAATAAATATTTCTACCTTGAAAGGGATAGATGACTTGATTTTGAGTTTTTAAGAACATTTTGGATTAAAGAACAAACACAGTTAGGATTACTTGGCAATTACACTGAGGTAATCAGCCAATGATCCTGCACAGATATGCTACTTCTATCACTTCTGCTCAAAGGTGGGCATTGTATTCAATGCCAGTGACCCAAGGAGTGCCTGCTATCACCAGGGAGTTGTCCATCAACCCTCCTCCAATAACATCTCTGTATGAAAACGTTGCCACAGGCCCCCTGTCCCCGCCAGGCATTCCTGTTGGGGAGGGGAGGTGGGAGGCACACATGGGGACTTGCTTTCTAGCCACAAGCTCACCCCACTGAGACCTATACCATCTCCTGTTTTCACATGCTGTCCTTCCTGCTCCACCAGACAGTGCCAAGCAACTGTGCTAAACTACACGTTCTGATATGACAGAATAAACACCAAGAATGAGGAAATCAAACAGCGCATGAAATCCATAACGTGAGTTCACTGGACAAGTATTTCCAATTAACTTTGCAGTTGGGGCCAAGTTGACTCTGAAGCTGGCTCTGTAATCAGAAACCTTGCAGTGAGCCAGACGGGTTTCATGTGGTTGAGCTGTGCTGTCTTCAGTCTGGCAGAGGAGCCCTGTGCAAAGGACATGATGGGAGGATCATAAAATTGGTGTTTGTGAGCTCTTTAGGGCTCATACTCACTTATTTGGGTTGCCATTTAAGCAGGCAAGGTAATGGGATTCAGGTGTTGAGCTCCCATGAGCACATCTGGAAACCCATGCGGGACCCAGGAGTCACAATACAGTGAAGTCCCAGTTATTTCATGCTCTGAGTCAATGTTCTGCCTCAGCCTAGCCCTTTTGGGAAAGCAAACTGACATTCATTCAGCATAGTCAACACAAGCACTGAACTATGTGCCTGACTTGTAAAATTAGTAAACTTGAGACCTTACATCTGTCATAAGTGCTCCTAAATGTAAATCAAGCACACATAGTGCATTGCTCCTTTAAAACAACATTAGATCTCTGTCTTGCCAGACCTTCAGTAACTGCAGCTTTAAAGTTTTGGCTAACACTAAAACGGTTTCTGCAAAATACAACACAGATAGATTCTAATTTGAAAATATTAGCATGAATAACATTTTTTGATATACATTCATCCAGTTATGCCCTTAGTTCATAAATAAATAAATAAAAAATTAAAGACTGTAATAAACATTTGAGAGAACCTGTTCAGAGAAGGGAACAACATGTATTTGGGATGTGTTTTCTTACCTGTTTAAATTTAAAATAGAAAATCAGGTTCACTATGTTTTCCATTTTAACTTAACTTTCTAGATATCCTCTGATATTAAGTTGGTAATTACACAAGTGTGGCATAACAGTCAGGTGCTGAAAATTTGTCACACAGAATACTTACAGTCTTGCATAAAACCCAGGGAGCAATGCTATACGAGATTTACAAGGCAGAGATGTGAAGCTATGTCCTGGTTTCAGTTAGGACAGAGTTAATTTTCCTCCTAGTAGCTGGTAGGGTGCAACGTTTTGGATTAGGATGAGAAGAGAGCTGATAAAATGCGGATGTTTTAATTGTTGCAGAGCAGTGCTTACACTAAGCCAAGGACTTTTCAGCTCCTCGCTCTGTCCTGCCAGCGGGCAGGCTGGGGGTGCAGCAAGAGCTGGGAGGGGACAGAGCCAGGACAGCTGACCCAAACTGGCCAAAGGAGTATTCCATACCATCTGATGTCATGCTAAACAATATTTAGGGGTGGCTAGCTGGGGTGGGGGGGCCGGCTGCTTGGGATAGACTGGGCATCGGTCAGCGGGTGGTGAGCAATTGCATTGTGCAACACTTGTTTCGTACACACTATTATTATTATTACTATTGTTATTATTATTATTACTATTATTTTCCTGTCTTAATAAACTGTCTTTATCTCAACTCTCAGGCTTCACTTACCCATTTCTCTCCCCCATCCTGGGGGGGGGAGGGAGGGTGAGTGAACGTCTGTGTGGCGTTTAGCTGCCAGCCGGGTTAAACCACAACAGTCCTTTTTGGCACCCAACGTGGGGCCCAAAGCGTTGAGATAACGACAGATCTGACCAGTGTGTTAAACTAAAATTGGTATAAGTATTAGGCCTGCTTAGTAGTTGCTAGTCACAATGTTGATTGCTTTAATCTCAAGTCTGCTGTGCCTGTGTTCCAAATTAAGTTTTATAGCACGTTACTTTCTGTATGTGATCCCTGTTGTGCTGTTTATCCTTTCCGGGCCCTGGTTTAAGATCGTTATGGTACTGTGCGGTGTAACAATAGCTTATGATATGATGAAATGTCTGGTCATGACTCTAACCTGGTATTTGTACTCAGCACTGTCGTCGACTCTATACTTTGGAAACCATATCTCGGAAACTATTAGCTATTACACCTATTGCCTTTTTTCGTCAGGGAGCCAATCTGTGGAGGGGACAGGGGAAGATATTTTTTTTCCTACTTGTTCACTTCCCCTTTCTCCTTCACCACCCTCTTATCCTCTGAGCTAGTTACAATAGTTCTCCAAGATGTTGAATATCCTTTGGATACTCAGACCAGCATGTCCTTGTTGTTATGTCTCCTGAATATGCTTCAGGTTTTGCTTAAGGTTAAACAACTACTTAGGAATCTCATCCAGATATCTGTCCTGAGGTGGGATAGTCGTGAGTGGCAGGGAGTGTGGGAGGATATGGACAGATTTCCAGAGCAGCGGGCACCTCCGATGTTTTGGAAATTCACCCCTGAACAACTGCAAAATCCTAAAAAAACTGGTAGAATGCTTAAAAAACGGGTGTCATGACTCTGGCAGTTCCAAAGTGACACAACCCACTGTAGCGTGCTGGAGTCTGGCCTATGCCTATCGAGCTGCAATTGATGCTACTATCAACCTAGTGACAGAACCTGCGGCCACTCCAAGTCCTGTGACAGGCCCAGAAATCACACCAACCCCTACAATGGATCAACCCCTGCAGCTGCTCCAGCCACTGCAGCCACTCCAGCGCCTGCAAGGCTGTTCCTCAGTCCTCTCACTCTCCCATCTGCTGTGCTCCTGCAGGAGCTGGAACTGGAACGGCTACAGTACATCGATGACATCATTGTGTGGGGTGACACAGCAGAGGAAGTTTTCAAGAAAGGGAAGAAAATAGTCAAATCCTTCTGAAGGCCAGTTTTGCCATAAAACAAAATAAAGTTAAAGGATCTGTACGAGAGATCCAGTTTTTAGGAATATAATGGCAAGATGGATGTCATCAAATCCTAATGGATGTGATCAATAAAATAACAGCTATGTCTCCACCAACTAGCAAAAAAGAAACACAAACTTTCCTAGTAACTGCAAACACAAACTTTCCAAATTACAGTCTGATTGTAAACACAGGAGGAGCTGCGCTTCAGTACCGACCCCTTCCAAAGCGGATCATATGCTGCCAATATCTCCTTTTCGGTTGGAGTGTAGCGGGCCTCAGATCCTCTGTATCCCCAACTCCAAAACCCTAGGGGTCGACCTTGAGTTTCCCCAGGTTCTTTCTGCCAGAGGCTCCAGGTGGGGCCATTCTCCCCAGCTGCAGTGTAGAGCCCATTATATACATCTGGTCCAGTTGGGACTGGCCCAAGGGCTACTGCATGAACTATTTCCTACTTAATTTGTTCAAAGGCTTGTCGTTGCTCAGGGCCCAATTCAAAATCATTATTTTTACGGATTACTTGGTAGAGCAGGTTTACAATCAGACTGTAATTTGGAATGTGCATTCTCCAAAACCCCATGACACCTAGGAAGAACAAATACAAGGTTAGAGTCATGACCAGACATTTCATCATATCATAAGCTATTGTTACACCGCACAGTACCATAACGATCTTAAACCAGGGCCCGGAAAGGATAAACAGCACAACAGGGATCACATACAGAAAGTAACGTGCTATAAAACTTAATTTGGAACACAGGCACAGCAGACTTGAGATTAAAGCAATCAACATTGTGACTAGCAACTACTAAGCAGGCCTAATACTTATACCAATTTTAGTTTAACACACTGGTCAGATCTGTCGTTATCTCAACGCTTTGGGCCCCACGTTGGGTGCCAAAAAGGACTGTTGTGGTTTAACCCGGCTGGCAGCTAAACGCCACACAGACGTTCACTCACCCTCCCTCCCCCCCCCCAGGATGGGGGAGAGAAATGGGTAAGTGAAGCCTGAGAGTTGAGATAAAGACAGTTTATTAAGACAGGAAAATAATAGTAATAATAATAATAACAATAGTAATAATAATAATAGTGTGTACGAAACAAGTGTTGCACAATGCAATTGCTCACCACCCGCTGACCGATGCCCAGTCTATCCCAAGCAGCCGGCCCCCCACCCCAGCTAGCCACCCCTAAATATTGTTTAGCATGACATCAGATGGTATGGAATACTCCTTTGGCCAGTTTGGGTCAGCTGTCCTGGCTCTGTCCCCTCCCAGCTCTTGCTGCACCCCCAGCCTGCCCGCTGGCAGGACAGAGCGAGGAGCTGAAAAGTCCTTGGCTTAGTGTAAGCACTGCTCTGCAATAATTAAAACATCCGCATTTTATCAGCTCTCTTCTCATCCTAATCCAAAATGTTGCACCCTACCAGCTACTAGGAGGAAAATTAACTCTGTCCTAACTGAAACCAGAACAAGCTAAAACACTGAATTCCTGCTTGCAAAGAAACAGCACAAAGAGCAAGAATTCCCAGTACCCAGCAACATCTCTTGTGCACCTCAGATCAGCCTCTGATGGAACTGATGTGTACTTATCATTCATTTAGGTCACCCAATGTATTGCATTTTCTGCTTTAAAATCGTACTTTTAAAACATTGATTCAAATATCTTAACATGTACCTGGAAATGCCAGAGGAATAATCTCCCTGGAAATATTTATTTATTGATTGCTGTTTTGTCATATTTTACACATCAGTGTTTTCTATTTCATTAACCAAAATGAGAGAAAACAAATCTGCAGTATCCTACAGTCCCACCTGTACATTCTTCACCTTTCTTTTCATCACCACTGGGTACAGATTTCCTTAGGGCAGCTAATGGGGGGATGGGAGACATCCACCATGTGGGGGCTCTCTCAAGGACCCCTGTACTTTACCTCTCATCTTCTGTGACCCAGTCTGCAGATGCAAACTCCTTCTCTTTGATGTTAAACGGGGCTGCACCTAGCCCTGCACACACCTATTTATTCAGTCCACTGTGCATGAGTGATTAACAGAGAAGAGCACCGACTACAAACATCCACTGGTCAGGACAGTCCAGCATAGATTTCAGATTCATCTATTATAAACTCCATCCCTGTCCTGTGTTTGTCTGCTCTGAGACACTGCTGCTATTAACTGGGACCAGTATCTCATCACATTAGGCCAAAGGTACATATACAGAAACAGCAACAGAAAGCAGTGGGGCCCCCAAGAGCTGACAAGAGTCTGAACAAGCAGTGAGAGGTGGGAGGACAGGCAGACAGTAAAGACATGAAATGATGCTCTGAAAGGCTGAAGTGGCTAATGAGCAGAAGTTACATTTACTTTCAGCAGGGCTTTTGAAAACTGCATCCAAAATGACTTCTCCAAAGTCACAGGAGAAGTCAACAGTGAAGCTGATACATGAGCAGCAGTCCAGTACCCACAGGACCCCACAGCTCCCCCAAGACAGCTGGAGGCAGACTTTGAATGCTACAGATAACCAAACTGAGAGGTTAGATCCGAGTCAGAACAAAGGTTAAATAGTCCAGCAATGCTGCTGAAAACAAGCAATATGGCACTGGCACTAATGCTAGCCTCAGCATCCAAACCATGGAAAAGAAACCCATGGCAGCAAGGCTTGCTGAATAAAAGAACTCAAAACCTCATGAACAGCTATGAGGGAGGGGAAAAAGGATCTGCAAACTCTGCAGTCATCCATACAAAACTGCATTAGGAAGATGCTAGAAAGGTCCTCATGGTGTGATGAACAACACATGCACATGCTCATGACTTAGTGCAGATTTAAGAGAACTGCAACTGGGGAAGAACAAGAAAGTAACTAGAAGAAATTAAATTAGAAAACAGTAGAAGGGCTAAGGGGGTGGGAACAAGCCCAAATCTCTCATTTCTCCCATGCAAGCAACAGAATCTCACAAATTTAAGGAGCAACCTTGAATTCTTTTTTTTTTTTTTTTTTTTTTTTTCATGTGGGCAATTTTTTTTCTCATTCTAATATGAGGCCAAAAATAGCAAACCATATGCTGCAAGAGATGGCTGTTCAGGTAAGCAATGAAGTGGTAAAATCCTAATGACACAGATCCCAGTCCTGCCAAAGGGGTGGCCTGGCTCCAAGGTGCTGAACGACAGACTGAAGTGATCAATCCTAGCCTTCATCAGTCAGCAGGTTAAGCACAGTCAAGAAAAACCATTAGGACTTTTGAAGACTTTCTCTAGACACCCCAGAAAACCACGCAGGGGAAACATTCATACTGTGTTTGGAGAGGCAAGCTAGGGCTGCTGCCAAGATCTGATTTGCTGCCCAGGGATGTCTGGAAAGTGTGTGGCCCCATGTGGTGCCCTCCACGACAAAGGGGACCTCCCACACTTGATAAGTGGCTTGATAGGGTCCTCAGTGTGACTGGGAAGGCTCTCTGCAGAGAAGCGCACCATGAGAGAGTATTGCACTCATGGCTGCTCCCCAGGCTCCTGAAGACACTGCCACAAGGCAGGGCCATAAGAGGAAAGGACATCTAAGACGCCACACAACCTGCTCAGAAATTTGCTTTATCTTTATAATTTATTTTCTTGGCAAAGACATGTAGGTATTTTTAGCACCCACTCTCTAGATTACTCCTCTCTGCAAACTAAGGTTTGTACTGTTTTTTACGCTTTTCACTAGCATGACTTTGGTAACATCACTACACACAATGCCAGAAATTTAAAAACTCTAGCAATGCAGGAGACTACAAATGTGATGTCAAATACTGAGGCATTAAAAAAAGAATGACATTGAATGACAAATATTGAGGCATGACACTGAGATATGTCTGCCCAGGCTTGTACCCTAACTACACTAAAATTCCTTATAGGGCTTTTAAACTCAAACACTAGATTCATTCCCTTCACCCTCCACCTCTTACCACCTTGTTCTGAAAAGAGACAGAAGAGAATAAATGAATTAGAAGTTATTATTTCCCCTCCTGATCCCTATGTTGTTGCAGGGTGCATCGTTTGGGATTTGGCTGCTTTTCACCATTTCTAATTCTGCTTACATGGAAGTAGGACCTACCTGGACTGCAGCAGTCTCAGTGCATCTTAAAGTCCCTTTGACTCCATCCTGCTTCTTCTCAGAAGTCACCACTCCCTGCTGGTTTCTAAGCTCCTTGCCCTTTGGCTGGCACTTGGGACTTTGGCAATTTTGACGCTTCCATCCTTCCACTGCATCCTGCTGTACTCTGGAACTGGAAGCCACCTGCCTGACCTTCCTCCATGAAATATGGTATTACTATGAACAGAGCAGCAGGATGCAGGATGCTGTCCTTGGGGTTTCATGGGGTGGATTAACAAAAATAAATCACAGAATCACAGAATTGTAGGGGTTGGAAGGCACCTCGAGAGATCATCGAGTCCAACTCCCATGCCAAAGAAGGTTCCCTAGAGCAGGTTGCCCAGGTAGGCGTTCAGACAGGCCTTGAAAGTCTCCAGAGAAGGAGACTCCACAGCCTCCCTAGGCAGCCTGTTCCAGTGCTCCAGCACCCTCACCGTGAAGAATTTCTTTCTCATGTTGGTGCGGAACTTCCTGTGCTCCATTTTGTGGCCATTGCCCCTTGTTCTATCCCCACAAACCACTGAAAAGAGGTTGGCCAAATCCCTCTGTCTCCTGCACTTAAGATATTTATAAGCATTGGTAAGACCCCCTCTCAGTCTTTTCTTCTCAAGGCCAAACAGACCCCAGGTCACTCTTTCCTCATAGGGAAGATGCTCCAGGCCCTGTATCATCTTTGTTGCCCTCCGCTGGACTCTTTCCAGAAGATCCCTGTCTTTTTTGTACTGGGGAGCCCAGAACTGGACACAGTACTCCAGGTGAGGCCTGTCCAGGGCAGAGTAGAGGGGGGAGGATCACCTCCCTTGACCTGCTGGCCACACTCCTTCTAATGCACACCAGGATCCTGTTGGCCTTCTTGGCCACCAGGGCACACTGCTGGCTCATGGCCAACCTGTCGTCCACCAGGACCGCCAGGTCCTTCTCCACAGAGTTCCTCTCCAGCAGGTCATCCCCCAGCCTGTACTGATACTTCCAGTTGTTCCTTCCCAGGTGCAGGACTCTACACTTGCTCTTGTTAAACCTCATTTGGTTTCTTCCTGCCCAGCTCTCCAGCTGGTCCAGGTCTCGCTGAATGGCAGCACAGCCTTCTGGCGTGTCAGCCACTCCTCCCAGCTTTGTATCATTGGAGTACTTGCTGAAGGTGGACACTATTCCCTCATCAAGGGCATCGATTAGGATGTTGAACAAGACCGGACCCAGCACCAACCCCTGGGGAACACCACTAGTCACAGGATGGTGAGGGAAACCTGCTATCTTTTAAAAAGTGCCTCAGAACAGCTGGAGAAAGCAGTCCAGAATAGTCTTAGTCCTCATTAAAATTTAAAGGCTGATTAGCACCCTTTAAAGAATAAATAAAAAGCCCAATTTAGCCAGTTTCCTAATGGAATAAATATGAATAAATGTAATATCTTGCAAAGCAGTGTGTTGCAGGGGAAGTTTGACTCAAGCTGGATTTTGTGGAGCAAAGTTTTTCTTGCCTGGTGACATAAAGAACTACTAGGAATGGTGAACTTGGTGTGCATGTACATGTGTCAGTGATATTTGCCAAAGCAAGTGAATAACAGAGGATGTGAACACAGAGATTGCCCTGAGCAGACAGGAGAGTTTTTAGTAGTGGAGCAAGCGGAAAGGACAGGTGTAGACCTCCTGTGCTGATGGTGGTGTGGACCTTTACCTGGAAACCAGAGCTGTGTGCATTATCCACAAATGCATGGCCTTGCACCAAAGAACTTTCCTGACTTCCATCACTTTCGCTTCCCAATATGATAGGTTTAGCTAGTCACAACAACCACCCCACTATGCTGCAGATGCACCCAGAATACTGAGATTCTTCTGTAAATTATCCTGTTAAAAAGATTCAAAACTAGTAAATTTATTTATTAAGTTTCCAACTATGCTACTGTCTGTTAGTCTTGTTGCCCATTGTTCAGACATTTATGTGATGGTAAAGTCCAAGAGAAAACTTTTTTTTTTTTTTTTTTCTTTTAAATAATGGCAGGTACAGTTCCCTTGAAAAATCCAATCCTGCAATTTGGTTTTCTTCACATATACAAAGTCTAAGCAACAGATTCTAAGGTTCTTGAACTTTGCTGTGGGAAAGACTTGTTGCTTTTTCTGAGAGATATTTAGAGCCTAGAGAAAGTGCATTTGTTGAGTGTGAAGAAGTATACAGTCAACAGGGAAGATAATTCAAAATGAAGGAGCAATTTAAAATCCTTTCTTTGGCCAACACTGACAGTAAATGTCTCACTTGAAATACTGCAAGGAAATACAGCTAGTCTTCACAGTAGAGTTTTGGCAGAGCGGGAAACTAGGTCAAGTAATTAACAGAGAGATTTTAGTTCTGATGACATAAAACATGGAATAGCACATGGCGCTTTCTATTATTTTGCATTTCTGTCTAAGAACAAGGGCAGACTTTGAAATAATGCAAAGGACTTCAGTGAAAGGTAATCATTGAACAGCATGTCCTAGCGAGGATTCCCTGACCCTCTCTTGGAACGATGCTGGGCCCTCTGTGAGTGCTTGCATCCTCATTAGCAGATCACGTTTTGCAAAACTGGTGCCTGATGGACAGGCTAAAAGAATTCAACTTTATTGCTTACCCAAAGAGAGATGTCAGGCAGCTACAATGGAAGTACAGGGGAAGGGATACAGGCCTTGCTGATTGTTCAACCGTGAGAGTGTGCTGAAAGATTTCTTTCTGAGCCTACTCCAGCACACCTCCATAGTGAAAGCTACTGCACCAAGTCTACAAAAGTCTTATTACTGTGCACACCGTGCACTAGCTCGGCAATGAAGTCATTCAGTAGTCTGATTAAAAAAATATCTTCTAATTCCCTTTTTGTTGTAATTTACAGTCTCTCTCCTTTGGCTGAACCTGCCAGCCATCCTGGAGGTTAACAAAGAGAATGTGCTAAAGTTGCCAATTCTGGGGCCTGGTGTGAAAGAAAGCTTTTGTTTCCAGGGGTTGTATTTACTCTGGAGACAGTTAATCAAAGCTCCACAGAGCATTGTAATTCTTTTGTTACTTTCATACGGGTTTGAACTCTCAGTGTCTGATCCCTACGACTGTCTTTCAAATCCCCACAGTAAGTGAACTCAATTGTAACTTACACTAGGAATGGTTAAGAAAGATTTAAGCTTTTTCAAAATGGCTGTAGATAATTGGATTATATCACTAGTGTGCAAAATAAGACTTGGAAGGAGTCACACAGCATGGAGGAAGTGAACATTTGGGACAATATCATAAATTTATCAAATGCCTAACATAAATTCAAAGGATGATTCACACAGACACATCCAAAAAGAGCAGGTGACAACGGTGTGCATATTAGATTTTCTGATCTCAATTTGCTATTAGCCCTCCTCCTTAATAATTCAGATTGCTTCCTACCATGCATACAGACTGCACATACTGAAATGACATTTGATACATCACTTGTCTTTCATTCAAAAATCACACAGAAACTCTATTTTTTTTTTTTTAAGTTGAGCTGAAAAAAAATCATAAATAATTTCACATGACCAGGTTCTTAATTTACTTTGTTACACAACATCTGAAGTCTGATGAGAGAATCTAAGGTAAAGAAAAACTACAGTGAAGCCATTCATGCTACTGGAACTCTGACAAATCTAGTTGAGAGCTTTGCTATCATGCAGTACGGTCTCTTTCCAGTATAAAATTATGTATGCAAGAAACTTTCTTGACCAAAGAAATGGTGTGCTACTTAACATGCAAATATTAGAAGCCTCTTTTGAAATACAGATACTTGAACAAACAGATTTGTAAAGCAAGCAAAGGCTTTTTAGCATGGATGTGGATGCCAGTTATCCTAGATAAACATTAAATATGAAGACCACTGATTTATTTTTAAACTGTTATTTATTTTTTTAATGGCTCCATTACAAAAATGCAAACACAGCATACTAGGAACAGAGCACTCTGTGAGAAGTCCCCTGAGCACTGCCTGTGTGCGTACATACAGCGCAGAATGTACAGTGAACTCCAAATAATTTCAGCTTATCTCCTTTGAGAGGATACCGCTCTATCTAGGCTCAGTTCTCGGTGGTTTCCAGTTACATTGGAGAGACTGTTTTAATACAGATGACGTTGTAAAGTATTCTGTGACTCTTTAAGAAATGATTATAGTGAGAAAACTGATGCATTTAACACAGTTCCTTCACCATCTCTATGAGATGAACCACAGCAATACCTATCTTCTTCACCTTTGGTTTGTTTGCATTGCACTTTTGCCAACTCATTTCCCTGCCAGTCAGATGCTGAAACTGGGCAAGGAGCACCATATGCCAATCTCCTGGGTCAGTGGGACAGGGCATTGGGCTAGGACTCAGATGTCTGAGTTTGACTCAAGTTCACTGCTGACTTGTGACCTTGGTTCACTTTGCTTCTGCTTCAGTTTTAGCTTTTGTAATCTTGTGGCAAACTTGCATAAAAGTATCTGCAACAGTGAGCAAGCTGGAATTTCTTTTGTGCTGCAGTACCGAGCCCATGTAGCAGCAGCAAAACACCAAGGAGACTGTTATCAACTACAAATGAGAGGATGCCTATACACTGAAGTATGGAAACAGATCTGAAGGCAGCCACTCTCATTCTCCCACCAGCAATACATCGGGGTAGTGCATCTATGCTCCACATTCCCTAGATTATGGTCTGCTGAGAATTTCCTCATCACATGGTATTTGCTCCTTCATTTCTGAGCAGCAGAAACCATGAACTGATGATACGCAGTATCTTTCCTGCTTTCCATCCTGAGTGATGCTTGACCACGTCCTTGAAGCAGGGCCTCAATGCACGTAGCCGGTGTTCGCGAGGAGGACAGATGTTTTTGCAACGAAAGCCCACCCCTCCCCTCTTCCTCCTTTTTCTACCTTTTATTGCTGAGTGTGACATCGTATGGTATATATATTTGTTGGTTTAGATCAGCTGCCCTGGTGATGTTTCTTTCTCACTTTTTTGCCCACCCCCTAGGAGGGTTAGAGAAAGTCCTGATGCTGTGCCAGCACTTCTCAGCAGCAGACACAACACTGGTGTGATACCACTGCTGTTCTAGCGACAAGTGCAAAGCGCAGCACTGTATGGGCTGCTGCAGGGAAAGTTAACATCCCAGCCAGACCCAGTACACAAGCTTTGTGTTAAAATGTAATCTGTCATATGAATTAAATCAAATCTCAGAAAGAGGGCAGAAGAGAGCAATACAACCCCAGTCCAGAAACCAGTGCATTCAGATGTGTTAACAAAAGATCATGGTCAGTTGTAAAAGAAAATCATTGAGCACAAAGCCCTTTTGTAGCATCAGATGATGACTGTGATCTAATAAGACAGCTCCATACCAAGGGAAGGGCTGGGGAGGGGAGGGGA
>CM021765.1:71313765-71513252 GCA_011076525.1 Nettapus auritus
GAGAGGAGAGGAGAGGAGAGGAGAGGAGAGGAGAGGAGAGGAGAGGAAAGGAAAGGAAAGGAAAGGAAAGGAAAGGAAAGGAAAGGAAAGGAAAGGAAAGGAAAGGAAAGGAAAGGAAAGGAAAGGAAAGGAAAGGAAAGGAAAGGAAAGGAAAGGAAAGGAAAGGAAAGGAAAGGAAAGGAAAGGAAAGGAAAGGAAAGGAAAGGAATCTACATTTCAACCCCTATGCTTTCTGCCACTCAGACCACTAAACATTTTTAAAACACACTATTTATTTGTGTGCTTGACTGAAACTATGGATGCATACTTAATGCATCTGGAATATAATTACACAGGCCATATGTGGCAATAGAAATCAAGTTCTTTCAGGAAGCACTTCAAGCTCTTGCAAACAGACACAGAAGCCATTCTGCAACGAGCGCCTTGGTTTCTCCCATCATCCAAAACAGGCCTCTGCTTGCCACACGATGCCACTTCACACCATAGCAAGGTCCTGGTTCAGTCTGGAAAAGCAGCCCTGGTCCTGATGACAAGGAGCACCTTCCTGGGTGTTCCATGGTGGTTCTCCTTCCCAATGCTTTCCCTACAAGCAGGCTCTGAGGAGATGGCAGGAGTAGATGACACCACAATGAATGCTGAAGGCTGCACTTCCAGCCTCCTCTTTCCTCCTCAGGAACCTTTCCAAGACTGACATAGTACAAATAGACATAGTATTTTAACAGACTGCTTCTGTGGGCTTTCAAACATATAATTGAAGGAATATTCTAATATTCAATTAGTTGTATTTTTCAAATGGTATGAGTCTTACACTGTAATCATGACATTACAGGACACTTGTGTGTTTTGATGTGGTCTTTTTATAATAATATACAAGGCAATGGCATCATTTTGCCCAAATGAAAATCTACATGGTGGCATTGAATCTAAGTTTTTCCAGTTGCTGAAATGAATCTTATCATTAAAAGAGAAGAAAAATCCCCCAAGTGAATTGTATTTCTGATTTGTTGAAAACTGCACTTAAAAATAAAAATAAAGTAAAATAAAGTAAAACAAAGTAAAATAAAGTCCCACCCACAACTCTGTAGACTTATCCAGTCCTCCTTGTATGTCGTGGTACAGCCATCAAGTAACAGGAAATTATTAAGGATAGAACTGCAGTTTTTGTGATTGAATTACTTAGAGCTGTGTTCCTTCTTATTAGAGAAAGGCACACAATGAAGTGCAGACCAGTCTTAGTGCTGCAAAACTACTTTGAAGTAAATGAAATAAAATGATTCGATAGCACTTTTGCTAGTGGGATGTTGGAATGGCATAGTGTGAGACGGTCTGAATTTTTTGTGTTGTTTCTGATATATTTGCAGAGGAAGTCAGTTGTGCTCTGATCCAGCAAAGCAGGTGATCATGCAACCAACCCTCTGATGCAACACAGCATATCTGAGTCATCGTTACTTAGGGGTAAAGGTGTGAGTCTTAGAGAGTATCCAGAACCTGGGATTTTCCTGGAGAATTTCAACACAATTACTTCTTTGGAAAACATCTATTTTGTGGTTTAACACTGAACCATTAACTGTGTATCCAAGTCTCTTCTCAGCTGAAGAGCCCACCGGGTCCTTAGTTCAGAAGGACTTCCCTTGTAACATAAGCCATTACCCTACCAATCATCTCCCCCAGCACAGGAGTCGGTCAGTGCCAGTCTTTGTCTGAAGATATTAGGAGACTGTGGACAGTCTGCTTCCTTTAACATTTTGTTGAAACACAGAGTTACTCTTCATTTAATCATTTGCTTAAAGGCTCCATTATATAGTGACTCATTATACAATCAGCTCTGTGATACCCACATATACAGAAGCTCACAGGGCTTCAGAGAAAAATATGCAAAGTTTTTTTGTCTTTGTTTTTCCTCTGCAGCTGACTTCTCTCCAGCCTTGTTAACACTGCTTTGATCTCATGTTGGCTTCCATGCCATCTTTCTCTCCTTTTTGGGAAGATCCTACTATTTCATTGTCAGGGGTATTTTATGCCAAGTTCCTTCTTTTCAGAGATGAAACTTCCCAGAGTGGTGCCTTCTTCTCAGTTCTAAACCCTTATTTGAGCACTTCAATAATGGGCTTTGGTTTTCTAAGATTTTGAGGACAAAGCACCTCCTGACAGGAGCCATCAGGTGCAGGCCCAGCTTTATATAAAACATAGATCTCATTTTCATGTTCCTAAAAGGGAAATTAGAATTACAGGTTTTCATTTGTGGCCTTAAAGATCCTGACAAGAATGTCTATACACTGAATTACAGTTCCACATAATTTGGCAGCAATTGCCCAAGTTGTCATAAACAGTTTAAATCTCCACCAGTCACACAATTTGCTCCTTGGGAAGCAAGTACCTGGGTAAAACCAGTGTCCTTGATGGTGCAGAATCAAAATATTAAGAGATGTCTGCACAACACAAAGCAGGGTCTCATGGAAAAACTTACAAGACCTCTAAATGGTACTGGGAGTGTGTGTGTGCCATATTCTTACATCATGGTTCCTTAATTCCATCAACTTTCTAAGTATTTCTGGACTGTAGCACATTATTTTAGAACTGGATTCCAAACTTTTATCTATCCTATGCATGTTCCACCACCTTAATGATCTATTTTAAAATATTTCATGTATTTAAACTTAACTCTATGAGACATTAGCTTGTAGAGTTAGCCTGTATTATTATCCTCAGTGTAGAGCAAACTTTATTTTTTATGCTGACAGTTCTACAGCTTCTAAACCAATGATAAATCTCTCCATATTTAAAGGCACTAACACCAGAAGTGGCTAAATCATCTGGGTCATTATTTATCCACAATTTGTTCTATGGGTATTTAGGAAAAAGCCTAAGAGACAATAAAATATGTCCTAATACTCATACACCAATGTAGGTGCATGGAGACAAAAGCTTTGCTGTCGAAATGCTTCTGCTGGAGCTACTTTAATGTAAGAGCCAATTTCCTAGGCTACTTTGCTTCATTGACAGCTATACCTTGATAACAACCTCCATGGTACAGAAGAAATTTGTAACAAAGTTGAGAGTGTAATGCAGCTATTTCACTTCTTAACCAGTGTTCTGATATCTAGTCTGTTCTTCCTCAAAATAATCAGTACACAGTGTCAATTCCTATGATCAAAAGTTGCAGCTTCATGACAACTAGCTATCTGGCAGAAATTTTAAAGAGAGGGTAACAGAGCTTCACTCTCAAGATTCTCAGTTGTTAGCTGGACTCCAAACAGAGCTTTGGCATCCCTACAGTCCTTCTGGATAACATCTACCAGGGAAACAAGCAGTGTTTCTTTCAGGTCCAACAAAAGCTGCATGTGTAGTTGCCTTAAGGACAGTGGAACTGAATGTGTAGTTGCCTTAAGGACATCAGCATTCCCTCCAGACAAACCAGGCTCCTGTCCATCAGCCTCCTAACACTGGTATGTGTGCAAGACACACTAGTAGCCAAAGCCTAAATAAGGCCAAGTGATTCTTATCTTGCTTTTTTAATGCTACTGTTGTTACTCAGACTTGGACTAGGTTGGATGAGCTAGTCATAACAGCCTGTGAGAAGGTGAAGCTCTGTAAACATCCCACCAAATTCATGCTTTAGTTTACCCTTCTCATTGTCTATGACACAGAAAATAACTTGTTAGGAAGCTGCATTATGCTGATTAGATTTCTTTTATATCCCTATCTTTCCTTGTTACTCCAAAGTAGTGACAGCCAGTGCCCTAAGTAGTTGGAGGAAAACTTAATTTTGATCACAGTCTGCCAACAAAAACATGTAAGCTTGCTGGTACAAATTTAGGACATTTCCTGTATGTCTGTTCAAAGTAATGGCAAAAGATATCCTAGAAGTTTGTTCACTGCAGGTTTTTTAGTGGGAGGTGTGATTTCAAACCACATTGCAGTTCATCTCAAAAGTATTATTAAACATTTGCATCATAGAAAAGAGGAAAGAAAGAGCCATTATTCTTTCTTGGTTTATCTGTAGATGAAGGTTTTGTGATCTCTGGATAATACAAAAAGTAATATGAATTTATAAGCTAGGGATTGTCCTTCAAAGTTTCATCTTCCTCTCCTGAGTTAGAAAACAACTGTGGCATTAGACTTGCGAAAGACAACATTACAGTCTTAGGGACGTAGTCTCAATGCCTTCGGTTCCCTACAGCCATGTCCTGTGTTAATCTAAGATAACAGCATGCTACTCCAATTACTAGAAGGCTTTGGAGAAGTCAAGAGAAAAATCATCAGCATCATGTGAAAACAATCTTGAAACAATGTTATGCTAGAGCATCAAAGCTTTCCAGATGGATTGCAATGACCAGAAGTGCATAATGCCAGCTACATTGGAAAACTCTGCTGAGTTTGATTTGTAGATTTTTCTTTCTTTCCCTCTCCCATTTTGGTCTTCCACACCCCCACCTTATTTTTATCATGTCCCTTTACCAGTGTTCTCAAAGCTCCCCATCTGAGTTTGGTTTCTTTGGAACTGTGCCCTGCACATAAAATTATCTAAAGCAATCTTCCTTTTATTCTAATACTGACATTCATGACCCTCTAAGGACTTAAAAGAAAGAGAAGGAATAATATCAATTATGGGAAAAAGACTCATAAACTTAAAGGGGTTTTAATCTGTTAAAATAAAATAAAATAAAATAAAATAAAACCAGCCATTTGCATAACATTTGCCAGGCTAATCCCTAACATAATTCAAATGAGATGATTTAGCATAGAGAAAATAATAGAAATTCTTTCTGTGGGACCAAAACACAAGGTTTTGTTTATTTAAAATAATTGCAGCTGTGGGATAAAGTACTTTAACTAGATCAAACAAACAATCTTTGTTCAGATGTTACAAAAATTGCTTCTTCTCTTCATTCTCTTTTGTACAGAAAGTTGATTACAAAGAATAAGATATCCAGCAAACCCCAGCTGTTCACTATTTCAGATCTTTGGAAGATACAAGGTCACCTATACTCTGCTCAAGGGTACAGGAAGGAATAAAAAAAGATGCCTTGCACAAGTAAGAGGAGAACATCCTCCTCCTTCCCAGACAACTGTATTAATAGCCCTCTGCAAGATGTATTTTGAGAACAGGCTAATATTGTGCTGATATCTAATTCTCCAACTCCACAACTATTCAGTTACGACACTAGAATCAAGAACACGCTGCATGTGTGGTAGGTAACATCCACCAACATGTAACAGACATTTAACTAAAAATAAAGGTTTGCTCTCAACTGCCACTTGAAAGCTGAATTATTTTAGAAATAGACCTAAAGTCTAAGAATCATGGTGGTTCTCCCAGTTCTGTCTTCACTGCGTCTTCAACACATATTAACATAAAACCATCAGCTTTGAAGTTTCATTTAGAAGTAAATATATGGGTGGATTTAGCTTAACTCCCTGCAATGTTCAAACTTCTCCATGTTCACTGAAACAATTTGTCCAACAAATAAACAAAACCTTCAAGGCTTTTTTTCCACTTCCCTGAAGTAAAAACTAGAAAAAAACACAAGGTCTGGAAGCCATATGTTGTTCAATAGATCTAGGAATCGTGACTCTAAATTATACTCTTATGCTGTGGTTTTCTTGTTCAAAGTGAAAAACAGAGACTTAATCCTTCCTCTGAGCACCTGTAATTAGAGTCAGAACTGGGCCCAGGATTCACATTTCTCCAGATCTTGCTCTTTCTGCTCCTCTGCATCAAGGCATGACCTTTTTACTGTCCAGCATTTGCTAACAGATCAGAAACTTTCCCAAAGCTCATGGATTATCTAACTCTCCCTTCCCTACCTGAAGAACGCACCAATTTTCAAAGTCTTCCCAACTCGGAAAATTCATGTAATTTTTGTCTTTTCTGCAGCTTGACATGTGACAAGCAAGCTGAACCGAGTTCTCCTGTATACCTATTGGAGAGTAAAACAAGATAAATGACAGTTCTGAGACTGTGTAATGCCCTCAGCATCATCTAATACACACTTTCAGTAGTGTATGGGGACTAACATCCTTCTGGCTGTCTGTACTCAAAATAATCCTCATATGAGGCTAGAGAGCACAGATTCACTGGGAAAGACAGAATCCATATGGTGCACTCATTGAGTCTGTCCGATGAACAGCAGTTTGGTCTGGCTGAGGTGACAGGGTAAGAGAAAAGCCAAGATTTTTCCATTTCATGCCTTTAAGAACACTGGACTCCTAAGGGACACAAGAAAAGTCAAGAGTCTGGATAGCATCTTTTCCTATAAGTTAAGCATCAATCCATCCTCTGTGACAGTGAAACAGAATTTATGTTGGAGGATGACAAATCTCCCATGTGCATTGGGAGGGGTGAGCCATACCTAGGCCTAAGGGTTTAAGAAGGCTGGTGGATAATTAGATATATCAGGAAGCTGAATACTGGAAAGAGATGGGAAAAGCTCAAAAAAGCTACCACAAGCTATTTTTCCTTTCACTGCTGGATACAACTTGCCCAGCTTTATTTTTTTTCTGTCCCTTTGTAATTCCCCAAATAATCTACTGGTCTTCTATTATATCTACTTCCAGCTGAAAGCCAGAGTTTCAAAGGCACACACAAATTGAAAAGTGCGGAAGCCATTTTAACACTAGCTTTACAAAAGAAATGTTCATGCTAAGCTTTCAGCAGAGCTACCAGAGAGCAGACGAGGTGAAGATTAGACTAATGCATTCACTTCTCATTAGCAGACTTTAAAAGAGATTTTTGTTTGTTTGTTTTGTTTGAGAGAGGACAACATTACAACAGCTCTTAAATTCAGATAAAAATAATGTCTGTTACATTAGTATACTCCAAAATGTTATTATAAAGTGCTTTTCTATATTCAGGTGAATATGGACTACACAGCTGACAGTCAGACAAAATTTCTTTTTCGTTAATCTGTTTCTATGGAATTGTTTTGATACATCTCACAGTATTTGATATTGATAAACTTACAGCAGTTAAGGCCATGGACTTTAAATTTTAAAGGAAAATGTGTTTCTGAACTGGATAGCAGAAAAAAATAATCTAGAAAATACAACCAGTGTTTGTTTTCAAGGTTTGACCTTACCTATTTCGTAATATGCTATTCAAATTTTTAATCAAATCATGTTATTGTGATACTCATGATTTCTGACCACTTAAGATCAAATACAGAACTCTCAAACCTACTTGATTACAGATTTCTTTCCAGATCCTTCAGCCTCTTCATTGCTATGTAGTAACCAGAAAACTCTCTTTTCTTTGTGCTACTTGGTACCACACACAATGCAGTAAGAACCACAGATATAATCAGACTTGTGTCCCCTGTAAGTTCAGCAAATGTAACACACTTAGAAGTGTAACTTTCAGGTCTTAATAGAGTACATGGCTCTTCCATTAGTTTAATCTCCGTAGACAGTTAATCTCTGTAGACACTTGTTTTTTAATCTCTTATACCAAATCACATAAACCCTTTAGACAATTTAAAATGCTTATAATTTCAGTAAGATTCAGGAGTTCAGGAGTTTGGGGAGAAATCCTCTTGCTTATGCTCCCTATAAAAGGCAAATTGATGTTGTTATAACCTTTCAAAAAAAGCTGCTCTTGGAAGTGTTATAGTAAATATGTAAATATGCTTTGAAATCTAATATCCTTCCTGAAGTGGAAGCCCTGGAGTAAAAGAGTTCTTTGAGAGTATGTTTTGGTTTCATGGGATCATACGTATGCGATACTTAGCTGTGACCAGCAAGGCCAAGAGTCATCACTACCATAAACTTTGGCAAGAACGTTCCAGGGAGTAAAACTGTCCCAGTGCAAGGAAAGGATAAGGAATGTGTTTGCACTGTGACAGCATCCAGAAGCCTCTGACTAGGAGTTAAGAATCAATTACTCCAACATCTACCATTAGTAGACTGTTTCTGCCTTAATATAAAATAATCTGAAATATTTTATATGTCACTTGCCTTCTCCTTCTTGCAGAATTTATTCATCTCACAAAGATTTTTACCGGTTTGTTCATTAAGTTTCTGCCTCCAGCAACAAAAAGTCTTAGAGCCAACATAAATTATATTTACAGCACCATGCTTAGTAAAGCTGTACTGCTCTACAGCAGCAGAGCACCTGATATCTGCCCTTCCCTTATTTGAAAATAATTCATCTCACCCTTTCACTACACCAGTCCAAACAGGCTGATGGCTCTGATGAGTTTCCCAGGAAAGAATACTCTCAGATGATTCACAGAAAATCACCGCCTTTTCCAGCCAGAGTCCAAACTGCAAAAAATTTCCTCCTCTGGCTGTACTGCACTCTTAGAAATAAGTTGCACTTTCCTTCTTGGCCTACTCTTAAAGAGGAATTAAGTTTTTGTTCTTCTCCCTAAAAGGGATTTGGCTCTGGCCCACCAATATACTGATTTGGGAAGCACAAGTAGCAATTGGTCTTTGTCCTCAGGAGACTACTTCTAATTGTGGAACATTGGATGGTGTTGTTAAAGTGACTAATAACAATTATATCAGGATTACAGAATTACAGAATTCTAGGGGTTGGAAGGGACCTTGAGAGATCATCGAGTCCAACTCCCATGCCAAAGAAGGTTCCCTAGAGCAGGTTGCCCAGGTAGGCGTTCAGACAGGCCTTGAAAGTCTCCAGAGAAGGAGACTCCACAGCCTCCCTAGGCAGCCTGTTCCAGTGCTCCAGCACCCTCACCGTGAAGAATTTCTTTCTCATGTTGGTGCGGAACTTCCTGTGCTCCTTTTTGTGGCCATTGCCCCTTGTTCTATCCCCACAAACCACTGAAAAGAGGTTGGCCAAATCCCTCTGTCTCCTGCACTTAAGATATTTATAAGCATTGGTAAGACCCCCTCTCAGTCTTTTCTTCTCAAGGCCAAACAGACCCCAGGTCACTCTTTCCTCATAGGGAAGATGCTCCAGGCCCTGTATCATCTTTGTTGCCCTCCGCTGGACTCTTTCCAGAAGATCCCTGTCTTTTTTGTACTGGGGAGCCCAGAACTGGACACAGTACTCCAGGTGAGGCCTGTCCAGGGCAGAGTAGAGGGGGGAGGATCACCTCCCTTGACCTGCTGGCCACACTCCTTCTAATGCACACCAGGATCCTGTTGGCCTTCTTGGCCACCAGGGCACACTGCTGGCTCATGGCCAACCTGTCATCCACCAGGACTGCCAGGTCCTTCTCCACAGAGTTCCTCTCCAGCAGGTCATCCCCCAGCCTGTACTGATACTTCCAGTTGTTCCTTCCCAGGTGCAGGACTCTACACTTGCTCTTGTTAAACCTCATTTGGTTTCTTCCTGCCCAGCTCTCTAGCCCATCCAGGTCTCGCTGAATGGCAGCTTATCATAAAAGAAAATCAAATTTGTTAGGCAGGACCTCATGAACCCATGTTCGCTGGGACCAATGACTGCATTGTCCCCCAGGTGTGCTTCAATAACTTCAAGAACTATCTTCATAATTTTACCAGGAACTGACATGAGACTGACAGGCCTGTAATTGCTAGGGTCTTCTTTCTTACCCTTCTTGAAAATTGGCACAACTTTTGCCAGCTTCCAGTTTATCGGGACCTCTCCAGATTCCCAAGATTGTTGACAAATAATTGAGAGATGTCCCACGATGACATCAGCCAGCTCTTTAAGCACCCTGGGATGAATACCATCCAGACCCATGGACTTGTATGGATCCAGGTGGAGCAGCAAATCCCGCACACATTCAGGGTTGGTTGGGAGTTTGTCATTCCCACCATCACGGTCCTCCAGCTCAGGGCACCCAGGGTCCCAAAGTCCATCATCAGCGTTGAAGACAGAGGCGAAGAAGGCATTAAACGTCTCTGCTTTGCCTACGTCAATTGTCTGTGAGGAGACCACAGACCACATCAAGCAGCGGACCTATGTTTTATATGGTTCTCCTTTTTCTATTCACAAATCTGAAAAAAAAAACTTTTTTATTGTCTCCCACAGACGCGGCCAGCTTCAACTCTATTTGGGCTTTGGCCACAGGAATTTTCTCCCTACAAACACAAACAGCATCCCTGTATTCCTTTCTTGTCACCCGACCTTCCTTCCTGCAGCCGTACACTTTCTTTTTTTCACCTCAGCTCCAGTAGAAGATCCCTGGTCAGCCCCGCCTGCCTGATTTCTGATATTTTGGAATTGCTTGATCTTGTGCTTTTAGGAGGCAGTGCTTAAAGACTGACCAGCACTGATGGACACTCATGCCTTCAAAGGCCAAACCTTCTTCTCTTCCAATTGCTTGGAGATGGCAATGGTTATGGTTATGTTATGGCTGCAGTACAGGAAAGGACATTTCAGGGCTAAAATACAGGAAGAATGAACTAACGTTCCACAGACTCAGGGAATTCATCAAAAGCAGAAGTACATGCACCACTTGGAAGAGACTACAGTGCTGTGTCTAGAAGAAGCTCTCCAAAGAAAGACACAGGTTGATTATAAGTGGTTTTCTGTCAGGCTAGTGCACTCTCTTTAAGAGTGGTATTTTGTTCTTGCAATTAGCCAATCTGACCAGTGTGTAGCTCATGATCAGCCTGAATGAGTGAAACCAAATAATATTACAAAGCATTTAATCTTCTGCCCAATTCATGTTTCATAAATTTGAAACAGGATTCATAAGCTATCCATTGCTTGTGAAGTATCTTCCACAAATACTCCCTTGGACCACGTACAGGGGAAAGCGTGCTCTCTTTCTCAATTCTGTCTTTTAATTCCTTCAGAAACTTACAAATGACGTTTGAAGAGATCTTACACAGAAACCTAGAACCATCCTTTGCTTTACACCCCAAGATTTCAAATGTCCTTCTCCTCTGCAGGGTCACCAAAACTCCCTTTGTTCCCAGACAGGACTCTGTGGACAGTGCAGTGACATTCATACTAGTGTTATTGATTTTTATTCTGGTTATATTAAGGAAATTAAAGGCACAAGGAGGCACACGTAAGCCAATGACATAATTGTGAACTATTCCTCTTTTAAGGGCCTTACTGAATTATGTGCCTATTGCTGCTTCATCCTCAACTACCTTATGGGTGGATCTGCACTGATAGGATGGGTGGACATTGGATATATTGTGCATAAGCCTGAATGCACACCTCTTCTTCAGGTGTGACCTTGGTGTTTCATTCAAGCATGACTGACAATAGACAAGAATGTATCAGGGAGCAGTGAGAGTGTGCTATGCTGCAAGGCAAGGTGAGTGGGGAGTTGAGCGCAACAGCAAGCAAAATGAGGCAGTGTCCCCACAGGCATGGGGCTAACCAGGCCCAGCCAAGAGCCCTGCAATTCCCAGACATGTCAGAATTGTAAGACGGCTTTGGGTTGGAAGGGACCTTAAAGAGCATCTGTTTCCAATGCTCCTATTGTGGGCAGGGATGCCACCCAGTAGATCAGGTTGCCCAGGTCCTCGTCCAACCTGGTCCTGAACACCTCCAGGGATGGGGCATCCACAGCTTCTCTGGGCAACCTGTTGTCTGTGCCTCAGCACCCTCTGAATGAGAGAATTCCTTCCTAACATCTAACTCTCCCTTCTTTCAGTTTAAAACCATTCCCCCTCATCCAATCATTATCTGCCAGAGTAAAAATTTGCTCCCCATCTTTTTCTTAAGCCCCCTTTAAGTATGGAAGGGCTGAAATGAGATCTTCCTGGAGCCTTCACATCTTCAGGCTGAACGTTCCTAGATTTTTCTTCATAAGAGAGGGGCTCCAGCCCTCTGAGCATCTTTGTCGTTCTCCTCTGGACCCTCTCTAAGAGGTCTACATTCTTCTGGTGCTGCGTGCCCAAAATCTGGACACAATACTCAGGCCTCACAAGGGCAGAGCAGAGGAGGACAATCCCCTCCTTTTATCTGCTGCTGGCCATGCCTCTGTTGATGCAGGTTGCAGTTGGCCTTCTGGGCTGCAAGCACACACCGCTGGTTCATGATGAGCTTTTGGTCCACCACAACCCCCAAGTCCTCTCCACAGGGCTGCTCTCAATGAGTCTTTCTCCCAGTCTGTCTTCATGTCTGGAATTGCCCTGACCCAGGTGCAGCACCTTGCACTTGGCCTTGCTGAACCTCTTCAGGTTCGTGTGGGCTCACTTCTCTTGTCCAGGTCCCTTTGGATGGCATCCCTTCCTTCTCTTGTATTGACTGCACCACTCAGACTGGTGTCACCTGCAAACTTGTTAAGGTTAGTCAATCCCACTGTCTGTGTCATTGATAAAGATATTTAACAGCACCGGTCCCAAGTCAGACCCCTGAGGGACACCACTCATCACCAGCCTCCACAAGGACATGGAACCATTGACCACCACGCTCTGGGTGCAGCCATCCAGCCAATTCCTTGTCCACTGAATAGTCTACCCTTCAAATCCATCTCTCTAAATCTCTATTTGGAGATCAGGATGTCACATGGGACTGTTGGAAGGCTTTAAAGAATTCCAGGTAGATGACATGGGTCATTCTTCACTTTTCATCTGATGCAGTCACTCCATCATAGAAGTCCACAGGATCAGTCAGGCACAACTTGTTCTTGGTGAAGCTGTGCTGGCTGCCTTGTATCACTTCGTTGTCCTGCATGTGCCTTGACATTGCCTCCAGGAGGATCTGTTACATGATCTTGCCAGGCACAGAGTGCTCCTTTCTACCCTTTTAGAAATGGGAGTGATGTTTCTCTTTTTTCGGTCAGAAGGGACTTCACCTGACTGGCATGACTTTTCAAATATGGTGAAGAGAGGCTTGGCAACTCCATCAGCCAGTTCCCTCAGGTCCCTGGGATGTATGACATCAGGCCCCATGGACTTGTACCTGTTCAGTTTCATCATGTGGTCCTGTCTTCCCTGATAGACTTCTTACACATGGGGAAATACCCACAGCGAGGAGGCTGGTTCACGGAAAAGCCAGCAGGTCAAGATCAGGATCAGTGTGCATGTGGCCAGGCACAGGCAAACATGCAGCGCAGCACAGGCAAAGATAAAAGGTGAGGGCGTGAGCTTAGAAGCAAACCTGAGCAAAGCAGGGAGGCTCCTGGCAAGGCACTTTACCAAGGCTCTTTCCCCAGTGCCTAATACATCAACTTGCCCACTTCAGAGCTGACGTGGTATGCTCTGAGGCCAGCCCTGACATGGAGCAGCTGCAGAGCCTGGTGGTGCTCTCAGGGAACCAGCTAAATGCCTGAAGTTTGGCTGTTAAACAGTGACATTTCTCTCTTTCTTTAAAAACTTTAACAAAGTAAGCAAGAGGATGAAAAAGCTACTGTTCTTTTTTTAAAAAAAAAAAATTTTTTTTTTTTTTTTTCCTTTAAACAAAAGCACAAGCAAGATAAGAACCACTTGATTTTCCTAATCATGCATCTAATTTTCATCAGAAAAAAGACAAGGCACAGACTGAAAACTCTGGAAAAACCATTACAGAACAAAGTCACCAAAACTCCAGCCTTATCCTTTATTTTTGCCTTTTCTGTACTCATAAAGGGGCTGGGAGTTGATCGTGGGGGAGGGACGTCATCTGCACTGCCTTGATTTGCAGAGGCAGCCATCCAGAAATAATATTCTGGGTTGAGTTCCTGGAGAGGGATGTTGGGGTTTTGTGGTGGGGAAAAGCTGGCAACTTTGACTCCGATCTGTAAAAATCTTCCTTCACCCCTTACACATTTATTGGCTTGTTTTCACACCTTGCTCTCTTTGAAGGATTATATACAGTAACACGATGCTGTCTGAAGTGTTAGATTTTTCAAAGGTGCATTCTAGCTTGAAGCAACCTCTTGCCCCCAAAAAATCAGGAAAAGAAAAAAAAAAAAAAGAGCCTTGATTGCATTCCTAGACTTTTCCCAACTTTTTGTTTTTGAAAGAACTGTGCCACTTATGTGTGTTCTAACATATCCTTCTTAACTCTTGAAAAATGTCGTATCTAAAGCTTTAACTTCCATATATCCTATATAGACATATGAAGCATATTTCTTTTTTATTCATATTTTATTGGAAGTCTTACAAAGCATACAGAACAGATGCCAGTACATCAAATTCATCATGCTGAGCCTTGATTATACAGACCCCGAAGCCCCAACACTGCCATACAATCCTTCCTTTCAGGAAATAAAAGCCAATGACCAGTTCTCCCGCAGGACCACTTGTGGGTATAAGCTGAAGCCCTTATTACTGGAGGTTCCTTGGATACAATTTAAAGTTTGAAAGTTCGTCATATAGCTGTTCACTCATCATAAGTTATCTCTCAAAGTCTAGGCATGCTGCTAAAAGTAGGAGCACCCGTCCAAAACCAGGGAAGTACTCAGCCAAATATCTCCTTCCAGCTTAGTAGCGGCCTTCTTTTCTCTGAATGAGAGCGCAGCAGATGAGGAGAGAGATAAGCGTACAGCAGTTCAGACAGGGAGCACAACATCCCAAATTTCTATCGCCACAAGCTGTTACTATGTGCGAGAAAACGTCATGTTAGTTGCAATGAAGCAGGGTTGTCAACTGACCCAAGCCTACTTTGCAATACGGAGATAAAAGACTTCTCTGAGAGCTTGATGTGCTATGCCATGATAAAATAGTAATTAAAATAAATATATAAAGCAGATTCTCATTGGTCCAACATTTCCTCCTATGTTCTGTGGTGTAAATCAAAGCAGGCATGACATTCTACGAAATTTTATTTTAGGCTGACCATGTTTACTCACTAGGGGTTTCACTCCACCACTTGTTAATGCATTTGGCATGCTGTCGTGTAAATAAGTTTAGGATTTCAAAGGAAGGTCATTTTCTATTCCCCCTCCATGCCGAGGGAACGTGCCAGAACTATGTGGAGGATATGGAATGAGATCACTCAAGATCAGAGTCACCATGGGTGGGTAATGATGAGGTTACCCCTATGGTGTGCGTACATGCATTCCAAACCCTCATTATAGTTATGATATATTCATATGAACACAAGAAGCCCATCTTTGAAGCTATTCCTTGATTTTAAAACTACTTGCTGCTTTATGGAATCTGCTACTGCATTGATTTTCTGCTGATATAAGGCTAAGTGGCAGCAAACAGGGAAAAAAAGGTGGTGGGGCAAGGAAGAAATGGAGGAGTACAGAAAAGGAAATAGAAGGAAAGGACTGGGAAGGAAAATGATAGAAAACCAGGGATCCACCATGCATTTGAGGATGTAACTTCAGAACAATTCTAAATTTCTATTTATAACTCACTGTTAGGTGCCAGTTGTGCATGTAGATCCAAATACCTACACGTCTAGTTGGGTTAGTGCACTCTCTCTCATCATTTTCACTGAATTAGATCCTGTCAAGCCCCATGCTCCTTTTCTGTTATTTAGAGACTTTTAGTCAGGCAAGAGCTTCTTGCAGCTCAAGCAAATGCCAGAAATTGCAAAAAAGACAGTTTCTTGACTTAAGAAGGACCATGTTTTACACAGGACAGGAGACACTTCTACCAACCATAAAATGCTTCCACCAATTCACTGACTCCATGAGTTCAGGCAACTGTATTGGTCCTTGCTAAGGCAATATCCTACAATGCATAAACAACAGTTCTGATCCCAACTGACATATATGTTGTTCATATTTATTCTGTATTATTGTAGGAATAAAATCTGTTGTCTTTTAGCTTTTCTTAAAAAAAACTTTATTTATAATAATTTTGAATTTATTTCACTTATAATAGAGTTTTTTAATACATCTGTCTCATTGGCACAAAATTATCACTATAGCTGGATGAATGCTTAAAGGAATATTTCTGGTCACAGCAGATTTAGCTGAAAATTTATTTCAGAATTATGCACTCAAGGACTAAGGCAAAATAAAATCCACATAACATTTACTATTTTATATTTAAATTTAGGAACTGGTTTGAAATACTCATCCAGCAAAAAATATTTTAAAATTGTTAAAGAAGATTGTTAATCATTCAAATTTTACTGCTAAAGGTATCTTCATAGAAACTGCACATATCTGTGAAACGCCTGTTTGCATAAAATGACAGGACTTGCTAAAATCATACTTCAACTGTTTTGTTTGTTTGCTTGCTTGGTTTTCATTTTTTGTTGTTGTTGTTTTTAGTTTCTTTTGAACAAGGTACCACATTGATACCCTTAACTTTTCTTCTGGACTGAAGATGGGATATCTAAAAGCACTTAAAATCGTGTCTAAAACTACCCCAGTTCAATCCAAGTGGTAGCTTAATTGGTAGCAGAATTAGGTCATCAGGGAGGTCTTCTGAAAATCCCAAGTTGATCCCTACTATTAAGTCATTTAAGTTGTGATAGCTCATTTTTGCCCAGTAATGAACTAACACTATAAAGAATTCAGATTATCAGGACTGCCAGGGGAATGCCAGGAAGGAACTTTGATGTGTGGGTTGATAAAAGCCTAGAAATACTGGACTTTTATCCAATTCTTGGTGTGAGAGAATAGCAGGAGACGTTATGCCTGGTATTCTACAGCTCCTGTGAGGATCTATAGGTTTGTGTGCTGGCTAAAAAAGCCATAACTCCATTAAGACCAGCAACATTTTTATCAGTGAAGTTACGGCAGCTGAGCTGCATGTGTCCAGCATGAAACAAAACACTCAGCAATCTCTACAGAGTTTATGTTATCTTTTTTTATGTAGGCATTCAACAGCAGCTGGTACATTTTGTCAACCTGATGATCCTCAGGAAGAGCTCCCATAAAAGTCAGCAGAAAGTCTGTCACTGGCTTTAGTGGTTCAAAGAGATCCAACTTTCCATGCTATGACAAACTTCAAAGCTGGCCTGTCCTATTTCACTCATCTTCCTTCCTCCTCTGTGTACAGCCAGCCCCACATCCAACTCAGAAAACAAACACAGTTATATGTGGTTCCCAATAAAAACACTTCCACACTACCATCTGTGTGCACATCAAGTCACATCTAACAAGGCAATACAAAAAGAACAATCAGAATGACTTTCTTCTCAATGATACCATACTTGCAAATACCAAATGGAAGCAAAATTCAGAGAGGATAAAGGAGTAATACCAATGGTGTGCACCTACAAAGAATAACCTTCCTGTTTTCAGCAATGTGATCTACCCAAGCACCAGCAGACCTCAATGTGCATCTTTTGTGAAAGAGGACAGCTCAGTTGGTAGCAGCTAAACAGCAAAGATTTTATTACTCTTTCAGACCAATAGAAGTTCAGAAGTAGTTCATTAATAAGAAAAATAAATAAATAAAAAACAGGCTTTTTCCTGATTTCTAGAACACAATTTTCTCTCTACTGCATTTAGCTGCAAATGCTACATGCCAGTCTCCTTTCACCTAGCTCCCGCTAGAGCTGACCACAGCAAAACTAGTTTGCCTCATTACTGCAAGGCACTGATTTAGCTTAATTGTTTTTTTGGTATGAAACTAACACAGTTCAGATGAGGGGCACTTTTAATAGTTCTTGGAAAGCCAGACATCAAGGCTAATAGGGGTTAAAGCATTTCCAGCAACTAGCAAAAGTAGAAGAAGCTCAAAAAAATATGTCATACAAGTGTGAGACTGTCAAAACCATATTTAAGCCATAACATAGTAATGAGAAGGAGCCATGGTGGCACATTCAGCTCTTTGCTTCCTTTTTGGAACTGTCATTCTATAAATTCTGTTTATCATCTCTTCTTTAGCTAAGGGTTGATTGAAACTAATCTTAATCAAGACCATTCACTCATCCATATTTTCATAGCATGGTAATTGGGTTTGAGAAGCATGAGTGGTTTTGCACAGGGTTTGTGGACATATCCGCTGGGGGGGAGGAAAAAATATTTTTAGACATATTCTAATGCATCATGGTGTTTATGTAGAAAATTTAAAAACAGTTGGTCAGAGAAACTTTGACTTTTACCATGTTAGCACATGAGTGAGAGCTGACTCATTTTTATTATCTGAGTGGGTCTCATCTACTGAAACCATCATTTCCAGTACTCATATCTTTTATTTCTCACATCATCAGTTATTCCTCCATTGCATCTGTCTCCCACACATATTTCAACTTTCAAGAACCAAGAATAAGGGAAGTGGGAACACCCTATTCATTCCAGTATGAAACATAAACCACTGCTTTGGGGTTAAAATATGAAAAGTAGTTGCAGAACATTATGAATACTAGTCAGTTAGCATTTCCCAACTGCTGTGTGCAAAGGTGCTACTGAGCACAAAAAGAAGCCCAACAAGCAGAGGCTGCTGTATCTTTAACAGAGAAGAAATCTTTGCTAAACTATTTCAAATAAAGTAAGTTATGAGTGACCTTTAATAGAAAATATATATATATATTTTTCACAGAGGCATTTTCACTAACTTGAACATTAATAAACCTGAGAGTTTTGTAGCATGAGATAAATAATCACAGAATCATAAACCTGAGAGAAAACTGAAGACATCATGTAATGAACAGTCCCACCCTAGGACAGAACCAGCCCCAAATTTGTTAGATTTCAAAACCTTTTTCAACCCTCTCTCATTTTCAGTGATGGAAACTGTGCCTTTTTCCCAGGCATTCCTGTCAAAGTGATTCACTATTAATTTCTTTTCTAAGTTTATTCAAACCCAGACCTTCTTGTCCTAATCACTAATGGTGCGAGGACCAGAGTTTTCCTTCTAAGATCACTGCTTACTCTTATGGAAAACAAGTAATTCTGAGTAAAAGCTAACCATTTTTTGTTTGTTTGTTTGTTTCTAAAATACAATAAAATCTAGTATTTGAGATTTCAAAACATGAGTTTTGAAACTCATGAGACTAGGAGGCTGATTTCTGCACCAGTATGGTTTCAGGAAAGTTAAGCTTTTAGATTTTTATCTAAACCAAGCTATTTGAGGTTCACCCATCACTTGCTAGTAGTCTAGCTTTTCACCTCTAGAGACTTCAGTTTAAATCTTGGTTTAGGTCACAGTGAAAATGACTTTGGTGGTTTGCATCCTAGTGGACTTCTATCAACATTGAAAAACCACCATACAATCTAGCACAATGGGAAATTTTTGCTTAAGAGAAAGCCTGGACTGGAATACCAGAGGTCATTACAAGGGTAGACAGAAATACAAGGCTGTAGGTACATGGAGAATTTTGAACAACACCTGACACAATGCAGTCTAGCAACAAAACAATATAAATTATCTGTTACCTTAACAGGGGCATACTTATTGTATATTACACTCATCCCTTTTTGACTTAGTAACTTCATAGAGTACAACAACAACAACAACAACAACAACAGTTAATGTCTTCCTCATCTTTCACTCCTGTTACCCTACCCTTTCTCCTTCAACCACATAAAAATTCATCCTCAGCTGCCCTGTAATAAATAGACAAAAAATGAAATAGAGACATGCTCATACAAAGACTGGTGCTAAGAAAGAGTTCCTTCATTCAGCTGTTCTAAAGCTGCAGATGACAACAGCAAAAGAGAGAGCTTTCCTGTAACTCAAACAATTAAATGAATTTTCCACCAACTTTCCTAAAAAGTTCACATATGGATTTAGAGTAGATATGAGAAGATTTTTTTCCCCAAGCAAGTGTCTGAGGAAAAACTGAACAATTTTACACTGTAAGAGTTGATGTCCTTTCAGCTACAGGCAGAACGCTGCAAATTCTATGATTTGTGGTGCTGGACTTTCTGGCACATTTTGTCATAGGCTACAGGTTGCTTTCCAAAAAATCTTAGCTTGTATTAAATAAAATATATACATCAAATAAAAAAAGAACAACTGCTCACATTTTACCTACCATGGTTGCAGTAATACGTCTGTATTTTGGAAGGCCATCTAAATATTAACAAAGCCATTTTCCTGACTTTGTGGTCTGCATTAATCAAGACTGGCATGTGTGAAATGTCACATACATGTCAGCAGAACATTAGCCATCAATAAAAAGGACAACACCAGAGCAACCGACACCACTTTTAGAAGTGGACCCTCACCCTAATTTTCAAACAAAATAAATAAATAAATAAATAAATAAATAAAAACAAACCACATGAGAACTAATGATTTTATCATTAATTTACGAATGTAAATTTAAAAACATCTATTTCTCTGGTGCTGCCATGGCTTTATATACAGTTACATTTCTGAAGAATTCTAGTTCAAGGTACATTATATCTTAATGACAGCTTTCTCATACAATAGAATCTATGGAATAATGCAATAAGCTGAAAAACAAACAAAAACATAAACATGTTGCTACAATAATTTTATTCTACTCATTTTATTTCACAATTTTAATAACAAAATGTCAGCTGTGAAGCTGGATCAAAATCCAGCTCTTCAGTCCCTTGTAAAGGGGCCAATAGTTCTGATGATGCAAAAAATTAAAAGGATTTGCTCAAAGGTAAAATCACAGAGAATTATTACAACAGAAACAAAAGACTTGAAATAAAAGGGAAACCATTCAAAAGTTATGAGCATTACCAGAAAAAATGCCCCACGGGATCTTCACTCCAGTGCTCCTAGAACAGGAGAGATGACAAGTTACAACAGGAAAACAACTTTTCCAGAGAGTTAGAAAATAAAAGTTTGTAAAGAAATCAGAGTTGAGTCCCAGCTCTCACATTCAGTACTATATGTTGCCACTGCTCATGAGGCTCAGGTACTAAGATTTAACATTTTTCTTAGAGTGACTTAGAGTGAAATTGAAGGTTTGATTGCCATAGAGGAGAAAACAATAAAGAGATATACGGGGACTGAAGATAACAGTACTTGGAAAATTGGTATTTAGGCAAGAGTTGTAAGTGTTGATTCACAAAAGAAATCTTAAGCCCTAGTGCCTTCCAAGGAGAACTAGAGTAACAGGGCATGGAAGCCCTACACAGATTTAACTAGAGACTTCTGCTTTTTGCGACTGGCCAATTTTTTTTTTTTTTTTTTTTTTTTTTTTTTTTTTCCAGTCTACAAAATCAGTTAGTTTAATTTTGTGAATGAGCAACAGCATTGGTTACTGGTAATTATTTTTATTTTAGGGTTGGGTCAGTTTAGAGGGCACAACAGATGAGTATGAATGATTTGTGATTAAGCCACAGATGTACTTACCAGTAAGGGTTTACAACACTGAATTTTACTGATCTCCAAATATGTATCAGCTGGTGACAGGTAAAAGAGTTCACATTCTCAGTAATTTATGGAAACAGTGAAATAAAAATGAATGTAAATTAAACATTATTAAAGTTAAAATACATTATTCTATTTTTAAATGGGGACACAGAAGAGCAGAGGGTAGGCAAGTAAAATGCCCTTTAAACAAAAAGGCTCTTAAAAGCTTCTTTGCTGCAATGGAAGATAATTTGTGGAATAAATAAAATAACCTATATTCAAATTTTAAGAGAGTTCTTTTGTCACTACAAGCAGAGAAAATTATTTTCTTTTTTTATGATGGCATTTTTGATGTTCTACATAGTTTCGGTTTCATGGTTGCTGATGTCCATCTCAGAAGCATGAGGGACCAGCTTGCTGCATTTGACGTGTCTGATCACAACCCCATTAACTTTCATCAAGACAATCTGGGAAGCTTCATGCTCTAATGCTTTCAAGGACATGAGTGTCTCATCTAGCAAGCATCTGCTTCTCAGTTCATAGCCCTGTTGAAAGTGCTTCTTTTTGGATGAAAACTAATCAGAAGCCTTGACTTGTTTCTTTTGGAGTATTAAACTTTTCAATGTGCTTTTTTTTCTTCTTCTTTTTTTTTTTCTTTTTTTTTTTCTTTTTTTTTCCTTCTCTTAAGAGCATAAATTACCAGATAGGATTTCTGCACCAAATTCCATTTCAGAAAATGAGAGCTTGATGAAGACCTACATGCCCTTTTGGTATGATATATCTTTGCTATTGTCAATGTGCTTCCTTGCTGTAATTTTCAACTTAACTGTAGATGCATTTCAGTGATTGGTAAAGTGTTCTTGATTACATTCAGGATCTTCAACAAGCTGTAGCCTGCTTCCAAATACCTTATAAATGCTTATCCAATGCAATTATGAGATAGTAGCTTTAAAAACAGAGGAAATAGTTTCTCACAGAACATATAAATAAATTGTAGTAGACTTCACTGATAGAGGAAGTTTACGGGTTGAGTTAAAAAAAAAAAAAAAATAAAAATAAAGACTTCAGATAAATCCATGGACAATACATCTGTCAGCAGCTATTAAAAACAGTAGAACAGACTGAACTTGTGGCTAAAAAAGTACCTATGCCTCTGAAAGTTAGAGCCTGCTAGAGTACTGTGGGAAAATATTGTTAACTGGCATCCATTAGTGCCCATGCTGGAGACAAAATACACAGGGCCAAAATACAGGGCTGGAACAGAAATAATTACAGTCAGTAAGAGAACTGAAACAAGGATTCTCTAGTCCTTACTATATATGAAACAACCTCTGATAACTAACATGAGTTGCTGATGTTAACCTAAATAACCTTAGAGATGCACCAAGAGAAGTACCTAATGGACAATATACAATTTTGAGGGGATGCCTATTCACAGTCATGTGCTTTCTTCTCCTGTCTCCTGCAGAGGTGAGCCAATAATCAGGAAGCAAGTAGCATTACAAGAATAGACAGTCATGTAAAACTGCATCCGTTCTCCATCTGTTGTCATTATGGAAGTGCTAAGCTTTCTGCCTCCAGAGCATAGCTACAACGTGAGGAACAGCCCCAGCACATGGCAAGCTTTGTCTTCATGCCAGGAAAGGCTACAGCAAAGCTTACAGTTAGTCTCATGACTGTTGGCTGTATACTCCATAGCTGCTCCACATGTTGGAAGAAATTTTACAGAAGATATGGGAGTTGATTGGCTTTTCCTTCCCCTTGCTTGTCAGCCACACCTCCAGATAAAGTTAGTAAGAAGCAATGGGACTGCAGCTACCTGGATTTCTTGAGCAGTCCCCAGCTCAAGGATAAATTTGGTAATATTGTATTCCAGTGTATATTAACCTACATATTTCTTAACAATTATAGAGGAGGACATACCATGTTTGCAGTGTTGGAAAATCATACACATCATATATTATAGTTAACAAAAGCACTGTAATCACTAGTACTTTAAGCATGGGTTGAGTTATATACTGTAGTCATTACTTAGAATAATAGAATGGCTTGGGTTGGAGGGGACCTTAAAGATCATCCAGTTCCAAACTCCCTGCCATGGACAGTGACACTGCCCACTAGTTCAGGTTGCCCAAAGCCCCAACCAACCTGGCCTTGAATACCTCCAGGGATGGAGCATCCACAGCTTCTCTGGGCAGTCTGTGCCAGTGCCTCACCAACCTCATAGTGAAGAACTTCTTCTTAATATCTAATCTAAATCTACCCTTTTTGAGTTTAAAGCTGATCCCCCCTTGTCCTATCACTACACTCCCTTACAAAATGTCCTTCCCCAGCTTTCCTGTAGGCCTGTTTAGGTACTGAAAGGCTGTTGCAAAGTCTCCTTGGAGCCTTCTCTTCTCCAGGCTGAACAACTCCAACTCTCTCAGCCTGTCTTCACAGGAGAGGTACTCCAGCCCTCTGATCATCTTTGCAGCCCTTCTTATTCTATTAGGTCCACTTCCTGGCTATAATGAAAATCTGTTTATTGTACATATTATTTACCAAACAGAATATTTTAGAGACAAAAGAAGTCTAGATCTACATACAAAATCACTTAGAAAAATTCCCTAGGTCATTTCCTAATGTGGTATCTTGGCTCTTTCAGAGTCACTGGCAAAATTACATAAACATATATACAATTTTCAGTGGAGACTGGATGTTAAAGTGTCAGATTAGATAAACAATATTCTGCAAGTTTCCAACCCAGTGATAAGAATGACTGAATGAGCAGGTTGGGGAGAAGTCAGAACACTGACATACTTGGGTTTGTCTTTCTGCAATTACAAAGATGAATTTAGTTGAAACTGTTCTGCTGTCTGTGGCTTTAATGAAGACCACTTGCTTTGCCTAAAAAACAAACAAACAAACAAACAAACAAAACATATATTTGAAAACCAAAAATATCTTTGTTTAATGACACACATAGGCAGAAGTTTTTAAGTGGGTAAACTGCATAGCCTCAGTGCACCTGTGCAATAACTGGATTTAATCTATTTGAGGACTGTATTTTAGAAGCCATTGACGGATTTTGGCTGGAAACTAAATAGTGCCCCACCCAGTCATGTCCCAGCCCACAAACTACTTTTAACATTTCAGTGAGGGTAGAACAATCCTATTCTGTGGGTTAAAGAAATCCAGGAATGATTTATATGTTGTCAGGAGTTTAAAGAGAAGAAAATGCAACAGGGAATTTCTGCTGACAAGAAAATAACCTAACCATTTGGGCTACTGTAGCAAACCAGAAGATCTAAACTTATCAGTAAGTGTGATTGATATTTATGCTAGATTCATTACAGAACAGATATGTACAAACAAGATTCTGATCAATACCATGCCAGTCAATAATATACACAGTTTCATAAGAAATGAGCTGCACTTCCTCCATATCTTTCAACAGTCATATGTGTGTCAGTATTTTAACAGTCTGTACCAACAAACATATATGTTAGACATAAAGATCAAACACTCTGCCCAAGAACCAAGCACAAATAACTATCAGCCAAATGACAGAACTATAAGAGAGGCTCTGAAGCTTAAAGGCTTTTTCAGCAGTGATTTAGGAAACCTATCTTTGGATACTTTTTTTTTTTTTTTTTTTTTTTTTTTCTTTATCCTTCCAATCATGGGTAAAATCTTGATACCACTGATATAAGTGGAGCCAGATTTTTAACTGTTAGCCCTACCATACAAATCCATCTGTTAAACAGATTGTATGAGATCATACCCTGATCTCATACCTTCTCAGGCACAGTATCAAGCCCATGTGATTACATCTGAAGCAAAGGATCTGAATGCAACACAACCACGTCAGCATCACTGCTTCATCAGGAAGAAGAGCAGAGCTCTCTTTGCAGACTTGAAGAGGTTTTTCAAACAAGACCATAAAAATGTTGTCTTGCCTGCTTTGTAAGCTCTGAAACTTTGACACTTTCTAAAGCTGAGGGTTGGACCCAGTCCTTGGTAAACTGCCCTTTCTCCCTTCTATTTTTGAAACCTCTCTACCAGCATTAACTGTGACTAGACTGACTGAACAGTGATATACATGGTAGCAAAATTAATGAAAATTATTACTGAAAAAGTGTCTCCCCTTACCATTATAATTAAACAGTAAATCTATAGCCATCTGGAAAAAAATACTCCACAAGGAGTGAATCTGATCTTGTGACCTTTCCTACTTGTCGAGGTGCTAATGTCGCTTTATGCTCTAAGACAGCATCTTAATGTTACTCAGCAATGTTCTACTTTATGTAATTGTTTGAGGGTTTTTTTATTTCTTGACCTTCCCTTTAGATTACCTACAGAACAACATCCTATCTCATATTCTGGCTCAACCAATACCTGGTAATAAAGTGAAGCTGTTCTTCAGGAGGGGCTGATGAAAACTCACTTTGTCCTGCAGCCTTCACATCCCAGTGGTTAGACATCCATCTAGGGGTGGGACCCTGGATTGCGTTCCTTGTTTTGAGGCCTAATTGTATGTGACCTGAAGAGCGATCGCAAGGACAAAGGTTAAGAATTCGCCAGAGCACAGTGACCAGGACCTTGCTCTGGGAGAAGCTGTGCATTAGATCAAATAGGTCATTCAAGGCAGAATGAAGTGGGAACACTTGCTTTTCATTTTAATGAGTGAGAGGGAGTGATAGGGAGGGAAACTTTCTGCAGTTGACCTGAAGCAAGTCTTTTTCTAAAAGTTTTGCTGAACTGGAAAATCAACTTTTCACAAAGCCCCTAATCAACACAGGCTTTCATGTTAAATACAGATGGATTAAAAAAAAATAAAAAAATAAAAAAATAAAAAGTTATATATTTTTCTTAAATATACTATTATACTATTATTTTCTTTCTCTGTTCAACTTTCTCCCTGGAATTAGCTTTGCTAAAAGTTTGACCTCAGACACTTAAATGTGCAAGGTGAGTCTCCTAATCCCATAGTGCAGCCCATCTATGGAAATAGTAAACCTTCTCATTTTACAGATTTACCGATGTCTTTCAGTTAGTGATGCAGAAAAGAATTTCAGCCTGTGTATAATTGAATTCTGAAAGGAAAAGCAACAAATGCACAACAATGTGCATTTGAAAATACAAAATAATGAAATTCCCAACCCTTTCCCTGAGTAAAACAGATCTCTAAGTTGCCAGTGCTCTCGGGTGAGAAGACCAAGTTAAATTCCCACAGTGCGAGAACATATATATGCCATTTACATTTGGAAACAAGCAAATTGTGGTATTACTTGTAGCCTGAAGGTTTTGCCAAAATAGAATTTGAGAGGGTCTTTCTATCAGTGACAAGCCCTTTCACATGTCCTTGCACTGAAAAGAAAGGAATGCCAATACACCAAGTCCCTTCTGCATACCCCGTCACCATATTTTTCTTTCTCATGCTCATCTTAACCAGCTGTTACATTGTTCCAGCTCATCTTTAGTTGAACAGCTTGATGGTATTCTAGACCAATAAGGTGGACTGTGAAGCAATTCCCACCCCAACATACTGCTCTTGCTGGTCTCGACCATATTTCATCATACAGTTTTACAGGGACAGACAAACAGCTAACAGCAAATCAGCAAAAATAACAGCAAAAATAAGTATCAATGTTCTCAAGGTGAAGTTAGAGCTCGCAAAATCCTAGCACATCTTTTACAAACACACTGAATAGGCAAAATATTTGCCAGTAAAAATGTTTAAGTACCTGAAGTTTTTCCATTATGCTTGCACGGGACTTCAATCTTTTCAGCAAAAAGAGCAACTTTATTTTCATTTCATGCAACAGCCTATTTGGGAATTTCAAACTAGTGGGAGTCCTTAGCGTGAAATCCCTTGAGGCATCCGAACACACCCAAAGCACACTTTTTATATTGAGTTCAATACCAAACACAAAAGACTTTGTTTTTAGTGTCTAAAGAAAACATATTCACATTTGGTAAACCATGCAAAATGAAACCACAGATGAAGTAGCAAATTCAAATCACTTGCGGAAAGCTATAGATGAAATCCATCCCCAGAACAAAAAAAATCACATAAATGGTTTCTAAATGTGACATGATTTAGAGAAAATTACTGCATTAAAAAAAAATAAAAATAAAAAAAAAAAATCAATCTCAAAGGTGTGCTCAGAGAGGAACAATGGTGACATTCCCACAGAACACTGACAATATACAAGGATGCATTCACCAGCTCTGAGTTCACAACTAGTTCTGTGGGAAACTCCCAGTGAAATTAGCAATAGATAGTCTTAAAATCACAGCTCTGTCTTCTGCACACATACCATAAATTGGAATTATTCACTCAACATGATTCAGGTTCCACCTACACCATTAAGGAAATTGTGTGGTTTGTATTGTCCTTGTCAAGCGCAACAGAAATTAACTACAAGAGCATTTTGATTTTAAGCTCATAGTGCAAAGACAAAAATGAAAAGCAACTAAAAGGAGAACTACAACATTAAAAGACATGCTGTCATGCATTGCTGGTGTTGGAGGTCGAGATGCTACTGCAGTATTATATTTAGCCCTGCTCACCCATCCCATTGCACTTATATTGTCATGCAAAACTTTGCAAAGTGAGTTCACAGAGGATGGTTAAATGCTCCCACTTTGGTTTTATAGCATATTACAAGGGAGTGAAAGCAACTGAAAGTGAAACACAGAGGGAGGAATGGATTTTGTAGTCTTCATTTATTTATTTATTTATTTATTTATTTTGCTTGTTTGTTTTTAGACAAATCTACCAGCCAAAAAGGAACCATACTGCCATAGCTAGTACTGATGACTGCATGTACAGAAAACGCAATATGAATGGATAGACTTGAAATCAGTGAATCTATGTTGAGGTTTAATCTGCTGATGAAGGCTTCTTTGCTTTACATCTCTGAAAACTCTATACTGCACAGCTCTGTTTTTTCATCACCTCTTGTATAGAAAAACAAAACAAAAACTTAATATCTTATCCTGCAAAATGCAGCACAACTTACTCCTGACAATGAGAAAAGGAATATTGAGTTTATAAACCACAATACTCTGTTAACTTAGTCCAGGAGAATGCTAGTCACAACCATTGCTTCAAAGTAATTCAGCTTTCAATTTAAGGAATGGCTTTCAACTCTAATTTGCTCAGAAACCACAAAAACTATGAAAAATATCTGTGAGATAGTTTCACACCTAGATACTGGTAACTCTCATTTGGGCAGAATAACTGACTAATGATAGAGCACTGGTTGCTGTGAGATATAGCTTTAGGCACAGAGAAAGTCCTGTCCCACAGAAGAATAAATTGTCACTAAAAAGCTGCCAGCCTCAGAGAGCTGTGTTATCCAGAGGATGGAGGCACTAGAGAGATGGAGGCATAAGAAATGTAAATTCTCTGGCTGCAGGAAGGTGTAACAGCATGTGTTACTAAACCAATGTACTTGCCATTGTGCTGACCCTTCCCAAAACAGGAAACATAATTCCTGTAGAAAATTACTGCCAATCAGAAGATTATGCACCTACTTAGGCAATTACATTCAATAGCCAAATATCATGATTCGCTTTAAGAAAAGCAGATCACTTTGGCCAAGTCCTCCCTCTTGCCAGAAATGACAAATCTCTCTGTTAGCTACATGCCTTGCTCCCAAGCCATTCACCTCACTGTAGGTTCAGTTGTGATGGATGTAACTTGCACTGGCAACCACCAGCACATATCATCATGCTTTGTATGCAGCTGCTCATAACTCCAGGCCTCTCCACAGCACTGAGCCTTCAATCAAAACAAATTGTTTGTTTCTTTCTGACCACAAGAAGAAGCCTGGTTTCATCATTTGCTTTGGCTACATTGCCTGAGTAAAAACACACAATAATGCTAGGAACTCCACTCAGCCCTCTCCAAAGTTAAAGCCATAAGGGTACAGTTTACAGTTCTGACTGACAAAGCAGAATAATTCACAGTCACTTTTGAGGCCATGGCTCTCAAGGAACATCAAGGCTCTCATCTTTGTAGGCTTTATTCATACCAAACTTCTGAACAAGCAGGAAGGTGAAGATACTGAAGGGTTTCGAAGGATAGCATGAGAAAGGGGTTTCAAGGATGGCATAGCACACAGCGCAGGGACACCTGAGCTGGCTTGGGAATGGAAAGCAACTCAGGAACTGGTTCACTCTATCTCCAGCTCCCACACCTCCTCCACTCACCCTGGGCTGTGCTACAAGGTAGGCATACCAAGGGGAAATTATCTGCTTTTCCTCCTCTATCAACAGGCCAGAAACAGAAAGAATAATAACATTTATAACATTTGGAAACCTTATTTTCTGATTTCTTACTTTACCTGGCTGCTGGAAGAGCTATTCTGAATCTTCCCGTTCCTTCATGCTCTGCTTTCTGCCCTCCAAGCCTCCAGATCCCTGGCACATCTTGTTTCAAAACAAAGCCACCCACAGAAACATGTGATAAGCATGGGTCCAATCCAACAACTAATGGAGACAGGAAAACTACACCAGCCTGGGACAAATCTGTAAATTTAAACACCATCTTTTATATCATCTAATGGTATGTCAGAAGATTGTTACACAGTCTGAAAGAGGGTAACACAATGTGGTTTCCTGACACTGGGAGGGACTGGAGCCAGTGACCCAGGAGGTCCCATCCCTTCCCATGCTCTTCTTTTCTTTCCATGCTCTTTTCTTGCTGCCATGCATCTAAATTTAGTCTGTAAAGTAATTTTAATTGTAAGGGGCATGAGGTTGATTTCTTTGAGTGTCAAACACACTGTAGGAGCAGGATAACTAAAACACAAATGCTTGTGTAAATTCATCTTTGATTTTGCAATCAATTTATTTCACTAATTTGTAGCAGAAATTGGCTGAAGTAATGTGCCAGAAGTTTTACTGCCTCTGCCATAAAACTGACAAGCATAGGTTTTCTGTTTTTGTTTTTGCTTCCTTTCAAATGCAATAACCTCCCTTTTCATAAAATGCCAACATATTCTTTTAAAACTGTCAGGCTGCCATCAACCTGGTCATGATCCAGTGCCAGGCCATAGCCAGACAAGATGAGTTACAAGGTAATCTTTTACCTGCCAAATAATACAAAGATATTGGCACCTTTCTCACAGCTGCAAATCAGCTCAAGGGACCACAGAAATCACAAACCTAAGAACCACCTCTTCCTGTTTTTGGTGTTTGCCTTGCAAGATATGTGTCATTCTGCAATCAGTCTAATGTTTTCATTAATAGCATGCTGGTTTCTTCCCTTTCTCCAAGCCCTTTCCTCCACAAAAGTCTTCGATACGATTTTAATGAAATTGAGGATACCCTGCCCCCTCCAAGTTACACACTGGATTCCTGAAAACTGGTTTCAAGGAAATGCTACACTGGAGGTGAAATACAAAGCAGCTGCAGAACTTTGGCATGGGAGACTGTACAAATGTCACCAAAAACTGAATCATTGTCTCTACCTAACTGGAAGTGTATCAGTATTCCTATCCAGGAAGGCCATGCAGCAGTGGAGATTGTCCCTTATATCATGTAGAAAGAATAGCACAGAAGGCCACAGACCTTGGGTATTGATTCAGTTTTTTCTACATAATAGTGACATTGCAAACTGAGGCTCTTCAAGTCTATCACCTGGTAAATTAACACATCAATGTAGTCAGAGTTTTTAACAGAGATCTTTAAAGCAGTGGTAGCTTCATCTAGTTTCAGGAATGCTACTTCTTTCTTGGCTGCTACAGTATCTTTGCATTCCTGCTGCTTTTAAATGAATTGTTTGAGATGTACCTGAGCAGTACTGAACCTTCACCTCCTACCTTTCATCACTGAGATCTCATCAGAGATCTCAAAGGAGAACTCATAAGGGATTTCATCATTCCGAAACAGCATCAAGAATTGGGATGAAAACAAGTGTCTCCATATACCACTTAGCTCCACTACTCATGGAGCCCGTGGACTTGGATGTGCAAAGAATGTGTAGGGATTGCAAGAATATCCATTTAAGTGCTGCTTGAGGAATTCTCCTCCTCCTCCTCCTTCTTCTCCTCCTCCACCTCCTTTTTTCTCCATGATTTTAATTGTATAACAATAAAGTATACAGAGACCATAGCAACAGTAGTGCATCAATCCTTTGCATGCTAGTTTATTGAGTAGAATGGTATTTCTGGTTGCCAAGCTGAGAGAAGTTAGTCTGGACCCTGACTGAAGTCAAGCTGGTTTTCATTAGGCTTATATATCACCACCAAAACCAGAGATTCTTAGAACCAAACTTGGTCCTCAACTCAATATGGACAACTGCCTGTTTCTAATAAGGTAGAACAAAATTAAATAAAAGGCAAGCTTTGCATTCATAGTAGCAAAATAATTAACAAGGCCAAGACTTGCAGCAAAATTGAAATATCTGTAGACTTGGGCAATGCCCACAGCAATAAAAAGAAGAAATATTATTTTCTTCCACTATGATAAGCATATAGGTATATGTTATCAGGTGTTTGCTAATAATTGTATGTTATAGAACAAAAATGAAGCAGAATGACTTTCCAAGGTAGAAACATCCTCTGGAAAGCACTGGTTTAAACAGAATACTATTGATAATATTATTGATAATTATTGCTCTTTGCACAAATATGTAGCTGCATCCACGTGTTACTTGTAAAAATGTCCATACAAAATTATACTATCCATCACACATATCAGTTTTGAAAATTGGGATGATCATTGGAATTTAATAAACTCTGGACTCTACACCTTTTATTTAGCAACAGGCCATTGCCATTTAATGAAGGATTTGGGTGAAGTATCATCTTTGGAAAACTTGAATAAGAATTTAGAGTAGTAGGTTGTGGACACCAGGCTCACCAATCCAAAGGCATGCACTATGAGAGAGATGGTAGTTGAATATCAAATATGCTAATCTGAGGCTGTGAAGTTTGAGACCGGTACACAGATGATGACAGTAAAAGTTTTTAAATCCTGCTACCCAGATCAATCATTCCAGAAGCAGGAAAGGATTGATTAATGGAAAGAAAAAGAGTCACACAGCTCACTAAAAGCATGAAATGATTCAGGAGTTTGTCTAGTTCAGGCTCAGGAAGTCCTATGAACCACTCACCAAGGGAAACTGATATCCAGGAAGGAATAGCAATCAGATGAATACACAATTTACACACCATCTAGATAAGAGATATTTACCTTCAGATAAGTTTAAATTCAACTACTGAAATCAAGTATTTCCTGTCTCCAAAACTCTCATGACTTAGACCAACATCTTAATAGCTCTAATCCATGTAGCTGGGGACATGGAAGAAAAAAAAAAAAAAAAAACCCACCACAAAACCAAATTAAAAAAAAAAAAAAAAAAAAAAAAAAAAATCAAACATAGCTTGAGGTACCTTATGCTCCAGCTCAATCTTTTACTGGATACAGAGCAAGATAAGGAACATTCAGTGAGGAAGTCCTCAAGCAATATTCTGGCTATACAGTACTCAAAAAAAAAAAGTAGTCCTCTTGATTGCTCAATTTATTTCATCTGAAGTGTTTAACTAGAAAAAGAGATTATATTAAAAAGAAATTTCCAGAGACAGTTTCACTTCGGGTGCACTACAAAGCTCAGTGCAAAACATTAGACATGCAAGTTATAATGACAGAGAAACCAAAATTTCCATTCTTAAATATATATAGTATAATTAGTAATAAATATGTGTAAAAATAAATATTTTTAAAAGATTTTAATGGTTAAGCAGCACCTTCTTTTCTGATGACATAATGCTATTCTTTACATCAAATCTAACCTCACTCAATAGTTACTTTTGATATTAAAGTGGAGCCTAGTAGTATGAGAGGATATTAAAACTGATGTAAAATTCAATTTTACATGCTCTTCAAGGCATCTTTAAAAAGTGGTAAAGGTAAAGGAAAACATACCCACTGGATTTCAGTGTGTCAGGAATCAACACCAGAAGCATTCTTCTCTTGAACTCTCTGCTAGTCTCTGAAATGGCCGATTTAATCCCAAAGAACTCAGGCAGACAAAACACCAACTACCCTATTTTGCACATCATGCCCAGAGCTCCAATGATTTTGGACAAAACAGTGTGGAAGAGAGTTGGGCAGAATTAAAAGGGAAAGCCTGAAAAGTGTCTCAGTGAGCTGACCATCTCTTCTTCAAGGTGAAACCATGGGAAAGCACCACTGCTTTCGTGACAAAGCTGCAATGACATAAAAAACAAGACTAAACTTATAAAAGACTAACCAAACTTCATTCTTAAGCAAAGGATTCCTTCTTCTAAGGAATATGATGTTAGATGTATGGATACTGAGAATTAATTATGGACAGGGATGTAAGTGCTGTATGAGCACAGAATGTAAATTTAGTTCTTTTTTCAAAGGACCTCCAAACAAAAACTTCAAGAGAGAAGATGCAGATTCAGGCAGACAGGTTAAGGACAAAAGATGCACAGGGACAAAGAAGGAGAAAAAAATGTTATGAAAGTAGCAGCAACTAGCTACAGACTAAACTTTCTTTATACGCATTCTTGTAAAACAAGGGCTAATTGAAGAATTTGAAGCAAAATAACATCATATATGGTTCTGTACGATTATATAACAATTCTCTAAGTTATGAATAGCAGCAGTAGGAAGGAAGCTTGACATATTCAGTATATGGCAATATATCATTTTTAATAATCTTTGATAAAATAACTCAAAATATCAACACACCTTGAGCATATGGTGATTTTATAAAATTCTCCTTAATTGTTTTGACATTTCAGCCTTCACTATTTCTACTTTTTAACATCGATGTTGGTTCACTTTTGCATTATTTTATCAGGCAACATTTCATTAACACTTTAAAACTACAAGTTTCCTCAGAAATGCCTTCAAACATGCAATTTGGATGACTGCCAAGCATGAAAACCCACTTCTAACTGGAAAGTATTAAAAAATGGAATGGACTATGGACTTTGGACTGGAGAATATGTTACTTCAGTTGCCCAAACCTTACAAAAATATAGCAAACATGAGGAGTAATGTTGTGCCACACAGAAAAGTCTTACAGAAGTTGCTTGCTTAAATCAATATTTCTTTCATGGGTGCACTCACACTCACATATTACTGGTGAGTAAGGCAGTGCCAGTGCTCTTAATATAACCAATGCCAAGTGGAACTTTAACTGTATTGAACATATTTGCATCAAATGAAATATTCCCATAGTAGTTGCACAGTCTACCTCAATCCCTCCACCCATCTTACATGCTACAAATGGGAAATGATCATTTTTCTCAACATAAATGGGTGTGAGAAAAGCCTAAAAATCATTTGAAACGTTTAGCTATCAACTTTTTAAGAATTAGTTAACCTTTGATAAGTATCCTGTTTTCCACTATGACCTATCAGCATGGCAGAGCTCACAGCAACACTGAGGTAAATTTCTCCACTTGAAATCTAAAGGTATTTGTAAACCTTCAAAAAAAATAGATATATTTTTTTTTCCTCTTGGGTCATTTACTTCAAAGAGAAAACGAAAAAATCAAATTAAGAAAAACAGGGCACAGCATTAGCATTGTCCTTTTTGCTCCTGCTGCTGACCAGGATTTAGCATTAGCTTTCTTTTAGAAATCCTCTAGTGTTTAGCCTGTACAGGCCAAAAGAGAAATAATTAAATTTTGCTTGTCTCTCTTGCTGGGGGTTTAAAACATGACCAGATTTTAGGAACTGAGTTAACAGAAGCAGGAAATATTTCTCACAACTAAGTGCTTTCATTGCATTCTTTCCCAGCATTCACAGAACAGGGAAACAAACAAACAAACAAAAAACAGAAGACCAAAATAAAGTAGAATAAAGTTCTTACCTTGACACCTGGTCATTATTAATTACATAGTTAATCAAACTGGAAAGGCCACACAACCTCCTAATTCAAGCAGAAACTTGGACAGAAATCACTTTTTTTTTTTTTTTTTTTTTTTTAGTGTTGATCTTCCATTGTTTTGTATGTGTAGGCAATCAGAAGCTATCATTTTCAGAATGTGTTGGATGGGCAAAAGTCAGAACTGACATATTTAACTTGGGAGGAGGAAAGGTGAGATTTACAGTGAATGACAGGAGGCAGTAAAAAACTAAACACCTGTCATATTAAATTGAAAGAAACCTGCTATCTACTGAAACTCTGCTGAGCACAGTCTGACTCTGCCTACAAGGAGCTTGAATTACAGGGTATTTGTTACAGCAAACAGAAAAATAATAGGGAACCCAAGTCAGCAGTCAGGCTGGGGAGTATGCTGTCTGTCTCTCCCCAGGGTCACAACCTTTCTCCCAGTGCAAAAGGAAACCCAACCAAGGAAGAATTTACTATTCGCATAGCAAACTTCCTTTTTCTCCCTTGGCCCCAAGGCTGGGAGGAAGGTAGTTGTCCTATCATCCATGGGAAGGGTTACCTGTGTGAAGCGCTGCCCACTTCTCGTGCAGGTAACCTGAGACAAAATGTGCTGTATGAAGTGCAGATTCTTCAAAAAGCCAGGGAAAGGACAGGTTTGTCAACGGGGAGAAACACCACTGGATACATAAAGAGTCAGTGTACAGTGGCAGAGGGAAGTGGGGAATGTCCTTGCATCTCGGTTCTCCTTCACTGACAAGAATAGAATTAGAGTAACGCTGTCCATTTTGTGCCAGGTGAAAAAGTGTTTCTTACCTTCCCAGATCTATAAATAACCACTTGGAGAATGCTTCCCAATGACCAACATGAAGGTCCTCATCAGAAGAACTTGGGGAAAACAGAACTCATGCATCCAGAACTGGCCTAGTGCAGCAAGAAGCTGGATTGCTGCAGGAGTGCGGGGCACACACTCAGTTCTTGGACCTCAGCTTATCGCTGTGTTTTGTGGCTTGCTGATGAGAGACTATGGCCACAGTTCTCTTATCAAAAAAAAAAAAAAAAAAAAAAAACAGGACTAACATCACCAGAAGTATTACATCAGGGCACAGGTGCTAGGAAAATAACAAGCTCTGTGATTACTTGACATAAGGATGAAAAAACACATCCATTTTAGGAAACTACTACATAAGAGCATGATAGGTTAGACCAAACAACTGTCTGACCCATTATGCTGCCTCTGATGGTATCCAGTGACAGATGCCTTAGAGTAGGTGTATAAGAATTGTGGCAAGAATGAAACAATCTTCCTTGAAATATTCCTTGCCAGCTTCCAGCAATCCAGACTATTATGGGGGGGATTTAGAAAAAAATAAATATACATATATATATATTGTGCTGATGTGCTTTATGAACCTGTGCAAATTGCTATCCTTCTGTACCTATTCTAGCATCCTCTCCTTTCTCCTGCCCTTTAGACTGAAGCACAAATGAATGGCATGTATTACGAGCATCCCTCTTAGATGGAGAGCCCTCAACAAGGTCTACAGAATAAATTGCTGGTTAAATCCCATGCCTATCTAGAAAAGTCAAAAATGAGCAACTCATATTCTGATTCTAGCATGCAAAAACAGAGCGATCATCAACAAAAACCTTCAGTATATAATCCCTCCCCACTTTTTCTTCCACCAGAAAAAAAAAAAAAAGTATCCTAAAACAATTTTTCCACAATATTTGTTTTTTTTGTTTCCATACATCGTCAACAACAGAGATTTGATGAGCCATTAGAGAACTAAGCACGGATGACTGAGAGGTCTATCACTGCCTTTTAAATGCATACTGAATATGCCATAATTATTATCATCTTCTTATTTACAAATTAGTCAAAAACTTATCTAAAGGCACAGTTACTTGTAGGAAGTAATGGCAAGTATAAGTCACAGCCTAAGCAGAAACTACTTGCTTTCAAATGTATTTGGATACCATTATCGAAAGTGCATGCATGCAGCTGAAAGGTTGAACAGCTATAATTGAGGGGAAAATTTGCCCTGGTCTCTAAAATCAGGCTAAAATGATAGTTAGAGACATATTAAGTACAGTTTTTTTTTTTTTTTTCCCTAAAGCATCAAAACCATTAGTTTCCTAGCTTAAATCTGTCCCTGAAAATGCACTTTAGAATCTGATACTAAACAGGCCAGCCATAGTCCTGATACAAAATACAGTACTACAGATGACACACTGGGAAAAATAAAACAAAATTAACATACCAATGTTTGTGGCTGGACCACTATACCATTACTGGCATTTTGCTTATGTAGTGATTCCATTGGTGTTTTGCATTACATGGCAAAACCATAGGTTCCCCTTCTAAGAAAAGAATTGCTTAATGTGCCAAATGGTACATCTGGAGAGAAGTACTGCCAGCCTGTAGTGCTTAAAAAGAAAAGAAAAAAAAAAGACAGAGGCATGCTGGCTGTTTCTAAATGATGATGTTCCTCACAAAATTCCTATTGAGAATCATATTTTGGTATTGTCTAAAGCTTTCAGGCTGGAAAGCATCTTTAATCCATTATTCTATGGCTTTTTATTTTGTTGGCAAATCCTGTAGCTGCAGGGGAGACAAGTGTGATTTGGTGAGATAACATTTGTTAGTAGTGCTTTGCTTTAGCTTTTTAATTAAAATATTCTGTTGCCTTCCACTACCAGAGACACTGTCAGGCACAGAATTTGTTTGATCATTGAACAAGTAATGTAAAATAAAGCCTTTTGCCTTACCAGTGTGGATTTAACATCAGATGGTATTCAAGGTCCAGCACATATGTCTGAAAAAACGGAGGTAGAAAGAACCTACTAGATCATATGTGGTCCATTATAACATTTCTCTGAAGTACATTACACTACTTCTGTTTGAAAGGTAGGCAGCCCTTCCAAGCAGTGACTTCTGCTACTTCTTTGGAAGGTTATTGCACAAATCAAGATGCTACTGGCAATGAGATCCCTGTCGTGGGAGGCCTCTGTGCCCCTCGTCTACAGTTACAAGTTTCTGTGTGGCTAAAAGACTTTGACTGCAACACCAAGTGGAGACCTGAGGTGTAGCAGAGCTCCATCCAAGATTTTTATTTTAGTTAGCTTCAAATTAGGCCTCCCTGTTAACAGTGTATGGTTTCCAATATTTTCACAGTTCTTTCTGTGAAAAAAAAAAAATCCCAAACGTTTAAGACTGGGAACTCAAGTTTGTATAGAATGATCCAAGCACTGGACAGAACTGCTATGAATTAAATCCAGTGATATAAAATATAACCTCTCTCAGCAAAAGTAACATAACAGACATTGTGGAAGATGCTAACACCACAAGGCAAACAGGAGGTAATTCATGGTAGGTTCAAGACATCACTGAACACAGATGCCCCAGCAGACAAGGAAGGGATAAAAAGACTCCTCAGAGCTTCACTGTGTTACTAAAGCTGTGCCAAACCATCTGAGAACACAAATGTGCAAAGCTTCAGTAGTTTCAGAAGCCAAAGGAGCTCTCTGGTTTTGAGGTTTGTAACAGCCCCTGCATTACAAAAGGTAATCCAAAGGATATGTTTGATTTGTTTCCAGTAAAGGTGGGTGATTTTTCCAGCTGAATACCTTCCTGATTTGATGGTTCTAAGCTTACTTTCTAGAGTTTTTGGAAAGAGACTTGAATTATAGATCTCCAAGCAAAGGTTCCCCAAAATATTGCTGTACAGTAATTTTGTAACCAGCCTGAAATAGTCTGTGGGCGATATTAAATACTCAGTGAAGAAAAGATGATGCCTCCCCCCCCGAGTATTTAACCCCACCAAAATTCTAGAGAGGAAGCTGAGATAACTGAGACAGGCTACTCAATCTGACAGTACGAATGCTTCAGGGATTACAAATGTGACAATGTAGACACTTTGCAGTTAGAATATTCCAAAAATCTATAAAACACTGTGTCACTATTACTAACTCACACCGCTCGGTTATGGCTGGAAGGGGGAGGCAAGATGTACCTTTCAGGTTATGTCACTTGAAACTTGCCATTATGCTGGGAAATTTCTTATCAGTTAGAACTAGGACACTCATAGAGCCAGGTTGGTTAGACTGCTGGTTTTGAATGCCACCTGTACTGCAACACTGACTGCTTCACTGCCAGTTCAGGCATCTGATTGTGTTACAGTTACCCTTCAGTTCTGCTGGGCATATAGACTAGTCCAGTCTTTTATCAGGTAATTATCACTTCCCATAGTATTAATGAATACTTAAAAATTTAATGAATAATATACTGACCTTTTCAAGAGTCTCTATCAACATTTTCCCAACATGGACACACTGCCAACCTAAACAGGACATTTCCAGTTCTTTATGTAAATAGTGTGGATTGGTTTGACATTCATCAGTGCTTCATACTTCTGGAAGCACCTTGACACAAACATACTATGCACATTAAAAGAGAGACTAATTTTGCAAATAAGTCTACTTTGGGCAATAGGAGCTAGTTACTCATCTGTCCTCTAAATATAGTGATGTTTTTCCTTCTTAGACTTCAGTTCCATTATTTTTAAGAAAGATCATAATTTTTACATTCCAGGTGGTAGTTCTGAGGATCACTTTGGTTCCTGAAGGAATACATTTGAACATTGATCTTACCTAAGATATTTCCCTTTTTTTCCACAAAATATTAATGGAAAGTTGAATGGAGAATTCAGAGCAGTGTGCCTGTCTGCAGGTGGATGACACTGGGTCTACATTTAGACATAACTTTCAGAGCTGATTTTAACAATCAGCTCTGAAGTATCGCTCTCACAACATGCCTCATGATTTTCTGTTATACTTATTTGTATGTAGTGTAAACATTATTTTTGAGGAAAAAAACAATGTAATAGAAAAAGAACAAAGATCACAGTGAGAATAGATGTGGCATAGTTTTATCACATGATAATGTAACAGTTCCTTAATATTTAAGTTTTACAATATCAGCTAAATTAGATACATGCTTTCAGAGACAAACTGTTCCAAGACTAGCTGTTTCACCGACGGTGGATGCAGAGATGAAGTGACTGGCTGCAAGTAACAAAGGAAGTCTGTGGCAAAGTCAAAAACTGATCCAAGAACTCCTAATTCCTATTCAGGGTCTGAACCACAAGACTATCATGTCTTCCAACTCGTATTATTATTTTGTACCTGTATATATTGTCTGTTTTCAACATACTCTGTTAAAAGAGCTCTCAACACCATTAGAAAACACCAGTTCCTATCTCCTGTAACCCCCATATTTGGCCTCACAAACCCTTACCCCTCCCAGATCTGGATGGACATTCAGGAGCCTTTTCCACCACTACTCCAAGACATGCAGCACGGACAGCCCACCTTGTGCCAGTCCTATAAACACATCCCCACAGACCTTCCATCACCTCCCAACCTCTTGAATACAAGCTGCCTTGCAATACATTTGCTAAACGTGCACATTTGGCCATATTGCTGTTGATCCATGTGTGGTACGTGAGGCATTTCTGCTCATTAGTATGGGCAAGGTACTTGTGGTTGGAGGCCCCTTTCCTACCTGGTCTGGGAGGTCCACATTCACCCTGGTGCCCAGCAGCTTCATCTAGCTAGCTCTTGCTGCAGGAAGGAGCTGTTAGCACTCTTGGAGGAATCATGCAGTAGATCTCATTTCAGAACTTAAACTGTAAATGTGTTTCTGCAGAACTTGAATTCCAGCAGAGAAAACCCCAAAGCTTTCACCTTTTATTTGGGATAACTGAGAATATGGAAACTGAGCAATTGTAAGGGAAGGATTCAGAAAAATTACAATCAGGTGTTAACCACTTAATGTTACTGCTTGTCAATGGGAAATAAATACCAGATATTTGTGTCTTTGAAAGCCTCCCTGATGTGATTTGTCTAGAACTGCAAAGCACACACCAGAAATAAAATTCAGGAATTCCCTACCATCATATCCTGCCACCAATCACCACAAAACATCTCTCTGCATCTTGATTCAGGGAGTGCCTCATGTTCTTGCTAAGTGAAAAGGGATTGCAGAGGTTCAGAAGCCAACAAATCCAGCTTCCATTGATTTGCTAGAAATGCTGGGGGGAAAATAAATCTGAAAAATATTTTTGTAGAGCAATAAATTAATACAGAAGACTATGGTAATTACAAAATTGTCTTTAAAATGGTAGTTATTTCCCTTTTAAATATTCCTTAATTTTCACAAACATACATACATGTGGTTATTGTGCCATAAACCAGTTCATCCTTCTATTAGCCAGATTACATAATTTATGGTGGATCAAAAATGAAAAGCTGGATCCAGTCAATGGATGCCAGGCAACTTGCAATTAAAACAGATTTTTGGAATGGACTTTCCTAAGTAACCACACAAAAACCTCATATTGATTATTTGAGTTCAGTGTTCTCCCTTTCCCAAGGGAAGGAACATAAAAACATGCATTTGTTAACATCAGTCAGAAAGGAAGTGGTAGAAAGAATGTCTCTTAATGCTGTTCTGTCAAATGTTATTTCCCAGCCCTCAGTATATACTGATGTTTGAAGTGAATCTGTGTAAAGGGTACCTTTGCTAAACTTCTCAAAATACCCACTATGTTAATTATTTCTGACCAGTAAAATCAAAAGTAGGTGATAAAAATATACAAAACCAATGACACCTTCTCTATCTTAATCCATCAGCAGGACCTCAAAAACCTATCTGACGTTGTATTTGAATTCCATCAGCACCAATGGGAATATGTAATTCAGAACAAGAGTTTATTTCAATACTGGTCCTGATTTCTGGCTCCCTTGTCCAGTTTGACCAGAGAAAAGTGGGCAAGCTGTGCAGTGGTAATGACAACACGTAAGAAAAGTGGATTATCATTAAATAGACTTTATGACATTATTTATATCACAGACATAGAAATGCCAAGAAAATATTAACTTCAAACTATTGAGATAGTTTAAGGGTGATCACTCTGAAAAACAGAATACCTTACTTGTGCTACTCATTAATTTATTTGTGTTCATCTTAACAACCATAAAGCAACAAACCATAAAGAAATGAACAGGTCTACTGAGACTCATGCTGTTAATCTGATCAGAAATTAATCCCTGGAAGACACCATGTCATTGATACATTATCTTCTTGTTCCATACCATATCTGACAATTTATTGATAATTTATTTCTCTGACTATTTATTATTACTCCTTGGTAGATCATGCACATTGAACTCCAGTGAACAACAGGCTCCAAAACAGCACACTCCTAAATTTACAGTCTTGTGTGCTATGGCAATGATTAAAATGAGAAGGGACAAAATGTAAAGTATTTTCTGTGAGGGTTCATCTATGCAATAATTCACACAATTGGATTTGTAATCCCATTGACATTGTTATCTCAATAATAAGCCAGGTTTTATTTTCAGGGAGTGATAGGAAATACTATGACAACAGTGTATGAAATAGGAGGTATCTATTTGGCATTCAGTACCTGATAATTGCTAATGCTGAGGGTTGAAACAGTTTAATCAATGATTTCTCTTAAAAGAAAGAGAGGAGGAAAAAAAAATCATAAATGAAAGGAGATACATGACTGCCATTGAAGAGCAAATAGGGTCCAGCATTTGGACAACAGTGAGTGTATTAGGCACTCAGGCATTATTCTTCCCTCTGTACCAGCTTCTACACAATCCTCCTCTCATCTCTAACACATTCTTCACAGCAACAAATTGTCCCTGGCATGCCCCATGTTTCCAGCTAGTGAAGTTCTCCTCTGTTCCCCTTCGTTCCCCCAGAAGGCATCAGTTTTCTGTTTTAAAAATATCAAGTCACCCTATCTCAGCTGCATTATAAACAAAGACAAACAAAACAACCCAAAACAGTTTTGTGTGTGTGGAACAAGAACAAAACACTTCAAACCCAAAGAAGTTTCCTATAAGCCATTCATCGAAATTCAGGAAGAAAAAACCCCAAGGGGTAAAAATACCCCCATGTATCCAAGTTCTCTGAGGCCATTTCTTTCCCTCATCTGTGTTCCATCATCTTCTTCCTTATCCAAAAAAGTTGTGGTGTCCGTGGGAGTATGAAAAAACATTGGTGTGACCACCAGAAGGAACTCTCTGTCTGGCAGCATAAAGCCACGTGTTATCCCGTCTCCAGGAACTCAGCCTTGCTTCAACAGTCATAAATACCCTCTGATGAGAAAGCAAAGGGTAGTCATTCATCCAGACTGAATAATACTTTAAAACCTTGAAAAACACACTGGGATCCGTGCTCTGTCATCAGGCAGAACGTAAGATCCATGGGAAGCAAATTCTGATTGGCTTTGCATGGCAATTACAGCCTGTGGGACACTCAGTACTACCCACCCCCACTGCTTGGATAATTCAGGCTGGGAAGAGTGCTGGGCCTTGCCCTTTCAAAGGTCCCATCCCACCTGCTGGTCATTACATTTATTTGAGGGCAGGATGAAACTTAAAAACCTTCCCAATTCTTTCCCTTGTTAGAATACTTTCCATCTATTTTTGCTAGCCTCAACCCATGTTTAATATTTTTGGAAGCCAGTCTTCATATTATGCAGGACTCATTAGGGTAGCGAACTAACATACCATATTGGCGAGGGTGATAAGCCTCGACTACAACACTAAATGACACACAGATGCATGAAGGCTGAAGGAAGCATCCAAACACAGGATATCTGATAAATGATAGCTAGTGTATACTATTAAAGGGTACCCAGAAAGTTAGGTCACCCTTTCAGATAAGCAATGCTTTTGGAAATTTTCAAAACTTTACAAAATGTTTATATACATGTTTTTAAAAGAGAAAGATAGAAAAAAGACTTATTACAAATTTAACTGTATGCTAAACCATGTATTCAGAGATCTAAATTCCACGAGAGCATTACCTGACATGTTGTTCTATAAATATTCTGCTTGTGCAAGCAGATCCATAAATGATCACTAATGTAGTCATAGTCTTGCAAAAAATTATTGTTGAGAAAATTATCTTTATAACCAGCTTTCATTTAGTCAATGAAATTAAAAAAAAAAAAAAAAAAAAAAAAAAAAAAAAAAGAGAGAGAAAGAAAAAAGATTTAAATGTAAATCACTCTCCTCCCTTGGCCTCCCTTTCCATTTCTCATCAAAGAAGTTAATATATTTACAATGAATAAATAATAACTTTACACTTACCTGTATGTCTTCTCCTTTTATGTTAGTCTTTTACATTAAATGTAATGTTGGCACTCAAGTTAGAGACAGGTAATAAAACTGACCTGGTTATTAGGCAGTGTAGTTTCAGAACTATATTCACATTTCTTTCTTTGAGAATGTAACTGATTGTTGACACAATGGAGGCCAGGCATGCATTTATGGTGCATGATATCATTGTGTGGATAATAGAGGGAGTTTACTTATTCCACAGATGACTGCCACAAGAGAATGCAATTGCTCAATAATGTGTTGATGTACCCATGGGAAGGATTTAAGTCATCTGAGACCTGTATTGGTAACTTGCCAGGGACCCTAGCAGTAAATTTAATTTGCATGAAATGGAGAAATTGTAGCCATCTTCCACAATAAAGATAAACAGAAGAGGAAGTCAGGAAGAGCCAAAAAGACACCAAAAATCCAGAAATCAGTTAGAGTTTCAGTCATCATAAGTAACATGGAGGTATAGTGCTTAAAATAAATAAATAAACAAAGTTCTCAAGTTTCTGATTTAAAAGACTAAGAAAGAAAAACACATTAGATTAAAAATAAAGTTTCTCTATTATTATTATTTCTTTTACTAGAGGTCCAGGATGTGGAGGATATTGCCAAGTAGCCATAAGCTTTTGGAAAATGTCATAATTTTCCATGAGGAGACATTTATGACATGCTACTTAAAGAAGAAGAAAAAAAAAAAAAAAAAAAAAAAAAGATTTATTGGAAAATTGAATGCAAAGTAAAAGAGGCAAAAATACAGTTACCTGGGTGCAGGAAATAAAAACTCTAAGTGTAGCAAATTTTTAAGAGGAGAAGTCAACATAAGTGTAGTATACTCCAGAACATAAGTTGATCTGCATCAGGGAGAAATTGTCACACTAACAATGAAAAGCTTACAAAAGTACCTGACTGAAAAACTATGGGTGACAAAATCTTTGTACCATTTGCAACATGACTTTTTTTTTTAAATGTATCAAGTTAAAGCAGAACATCTGACTGATACAAGTACGAGTGAGACAAAAAAACACACAACGTAACAGACAAAGCAGAGTTAAGAGCTCGCTGAACATTACAAATCATGTAGCATAACAAAGGATCAACCCAATAAATAGGAATATTTTCAACTTCTTAAGGACACGAAGAGTTACAGGGTGAGAATATAGCTTAGTAGATGCTCAGTTTTAAGTACCTAACTCCTTCCATTGAATGCAAGAAGGCTTTCCAAACACTTAAAGTTCAGGTACATTCATCCACTTTTTTGTTTGTTTGTTTGTTTTAATGCATTAAGTTCTTGATAAAGAATTAATCTTTGGATGTGTTGAGAAGCATTTTTGCCAATGGAAATTGCAGCTCTCTCCTGTAATGAAACTACTAATAATGTAAAGAAATCCTGATGTTATAACAAAGAATGACCCAGAGAGCCCTCACTGTCTAGGACTAACTTGTACTTTAAAGCCTGTCCCAGTGTCTGCCTGGAGTATCATTCCTGGATTTTCAAAACTGGTCTCCACAAGACACAGCTCAGAGGAAGCTACCCATTCTTAGCATAAAATACTTCAAACCTCAGCCCCCACTCTAAGTCAAATGATCTGATCCAATGAGATACATCATGTTACGGTGTGATGCTCAGATAAGGGCCCAAACGTAACCTACTCCACTGAATAATAAATAATAAATCCTGTACTACTGTATCTAATTTAAGGTTATTTTTTTCCAGTGGGTCTTTTTCTCACACTTTTCCTCTTTCCCTCTTCGCCTAATCTGATTTTTCTTATTTTCAGACATGATTTAGAAAACTGCCCAATGACAGGTGGGTGGAGGCACTCCAGATAGCATATTTGTTGGTAGCCCAGCAGTAATTTGTGGTTGGCTTTTTTGGTTGCCCACAGGATTTTCCAGGGTGTTATAAACAGACAGATGTGGGTTCTTTTCTGCTATATAGATCACACCATAGAAAGATATCAAAGGGAAAAAACAGATCTATGAATATTGCACTAGTGGCAGCGTTTGAAGCTCAGAAATTTAAAGACTACCCTTCAAAGTTATGGTTTTAATTGTTAGGTATGGACATTTATGCTACTAGATAGCTTTTGAAATCAGAACATCACTGAGAAGTTTTCTAAGTATTTGGAATTCCATACAAATGAGGTGAAAGTGGGTCGAATACCATAATTTCAAAGCTAGTTGCGCACTCACAGCACTGCCCTAATCCCAAATGCTGCTTCTTGCCTTCTTCTCCTAGGTATCACACTCATTTTCCTTTATGTTTGTGAGACACCTAAACAAATCTTCCACAATCTTTTGCCATTGTAGTGTTGGCAAACAAAAGAGGGCCTTAAAGGTACGAGTGACAAGGTAGACCAGCTGCTGGTACAGATTAGAAAAGCTCCACTGATCTCAAGCTAGCTCACATTAGCCAAGAAATTTTACTCCTTGTTCTCTTTTTCACTTTTACTGGTACAATTATACATAAATTACTTTTGCCATATGATTTGTGTGTGCCACGTGCTCACACAACAGACATACAGTGGCCTTTCTTCTCTTGAGGTTAACAAGCAGCACATTATTAAAATCATGTTAACTCGACAGTCACTCTTACTCTGGAATTGCCAGCTAATGTTTTTTATGTCATTTATTTTGTCAGGAGGGTTTGTATACATTCGTGTCATTCAATTTTAGTGCATGGCAGGTTACAGCAGAGCTTTGATTCATAGCCGGACATAGATTATTTTAAGCAGAAGGAAAAATGAATCTTGGTTTTAATAGCATTGTACTGTCATCTTGCGGTCGCAATGCTTGGTTCCTAACCCTTATTTGGCAATGCCTTGAACAAGAATTTGATGTGAGCAGGAAGAAATGGTGATTGCCTCACTCCTGGGGCTTTGGTTTGTTTGGAAGCCTTCTTCCTGCTGCTTTTGCGATGAGAGAGATTGATTTTGCCAACTATTTCCACTTCAGTTTTCTCCATTTCCTTCCTTCACGAGAGGAGAGCATGACTTCCACCATAAAATCATCATTATTTAGAAGACTCCATCTCCTCAGGCCTCCAGCACTATAAACACTTAGTCTAAGAGAGATTTTCAGTGCAGTGCTGTGTACAGCTCTCCTTCCTGCATAAGCTTTAATGGTGGAATACTCCTGTCAGCTACTGATACGCATCTATTTCACAACTCAGGAAAATCATTCCAAACATATTCTTGGCTTAATTCACTTTTTCCGACTTGAAGACAGCAATCTTTTTTGCTTTATCTTGACTGCTCAAGATACCAGCCAATGCAGGATTCTCCCAGTAGACGCTTTCACTCAGCTCAAGAGTGAATTTCCTGAGCCTTACTAAAACAAGAAGAGAAAGCCCTGAGCTAGGCTGCCCTTCAACTCCAATTGTGCTGCTTCCCAAGCTAATGCATTGCTCTCCCACCTGCCTCCTTGCATCCCCCTGCAGCCTACAGAGCCATATTTCAGAAAGACACACATTGTACATTCAGTCCCAGTGATGTCTGACATAGTCATCCATCAGTGCATGAACAGAAACAAAGTAATAGTTGGCTTAACTAGTTACTTGGAAGTGTGTAGTGTGAGGATACCACTACCCTAAATCAGACTCCAAAAGAACCCTGTCCTTCTTCTTTAAAGACAATATATAAATCTCTTCTTATATGGATTATTTGTGACACTTTCACAAATACCAGGAATCAAAAGCTTAAAATCTCCATTTCTTGTTTCTACTTGCAGTCTTCACTTTAGTCATTTCACTCAAGTTAGAGAAAAACACTAGTACATTCACTAGTGTTACCTTCAGTTTCAGCTTTTGTATTTGGGCTACCGATACTCTGAGAGAATGTTTGTTTTTGCAGAAATAACTGTTAACAGTAAAACTTGGGGGAAAATTCACAACCACATTGCTACAGTGCTCAGTTCACTATCTGGGAGGAAAAACATTCTATTTTGGTTAGACTTATGTTACTATTGATCCCTTACATGGAATTCTAAGTATGCATACTGAATTCCACATTTTCAGAATGAATTACATACAGCTTAAAATGTTGTAAACCATGTTTACTTCAGCTATTTCCATATAGAGATTGTCATGATCTTGCAAATGGGTTTCCACAGGTAGACATATGCATCAGTATGTCTGATGCATAATAGGCATCAATCAACTTAGTACCAGAAGGGGTATCCTCTGCGGGCCCTGGGATCCACTTGTGCACCTATCAGAGTACACATGAAGGTTATACTCTTAAACTTCCCAAAGCCAGTATATTCACTGCAATTTATTTATTTATTTTTGGCTGTACATATTTTAAAACATTGGAATTACCCACTTTACCCTCACACCTTCAATATGGCTAAATTTTATTCTGGCTTCAGAACAGAATTAAACTACTTGCAGAGAAAAAAAAAATGTAAAAATGCTTCAGAAAGAGATGACTGCAAAATGATCGGGATAGTATGGAAACTTGCAACTGACAGATTCTACTGGTATGACTGCTGACAGAAAATAGACTGAAATGCCAAGAATCCTAATTGTGGTAGACTTAGCACAGATGTTAGGGGACCAATCTCATCAGTGAATGGTCCAACCACCAGGTATGAAGACGTTAATGAATGCAGGAATTGATAAACCGCAGAGGAAGAGCAAAACAAAAGCAGAGTAGTGACAAGGCTGACAGACTGTTGTGGTTTAACCCGGCCAGCAGATACACACGACACAGCCGTTTGTTCACTCTCTCCCCTCCCTCTCTGGGATGGGGGAGAGAAAGGAGAAAAACTGAAGCCTGTGAGTTGAGATAGAGACAGTTTATTAGGACAGAAAATAAAATAATAGTAATAATATCTACAAAACAAGTGATGCACAATGCAATTGCTCACCACCCGCTGACCGATACCCAGCCTATCCCTGAGCAGCCGGCACCCCCACCCCAGCTAGCCACCCCTATATATTGTTTAGCATGATGTCAGATGGTATGGAATACCCCTTTGGCCAGTTTGGGTCAGCTGTCCTGGCTCTGTCCCCTCCCAGCTCTTGCTGCACCCCTAGCCTGCCCGCTGGCAGTACAGAGCAAGAAGCTGAGAAGTCCTTGGCTTAGTGTAAGCACTGCTCTGCAACAATTAAATGCTGTTAACAGCATTAGTCTCATCCTAAATGCAAAACCCTACCAGCTACTGGGAGGAAAATTTAATCTATCCTAACTAAAACCAGGACACAGACTAATACTGTGGGAGTAGGAAAAGTTTGTCTCCCCAGAGGGACAAAACACACATGCATATGCAACCCAATGTCAAAACCAAGCTTCTGCTACAAGACTCCAATAGCAGGGTGCCTTGGCTCTGCTTTGGTAGAGACCACCTCTAACAGCTGAAGACAGTTCAATGGCTAATTCGGTCCTTCGCCTCACTTACTGATACTGCCAACAAGGCTGCTGATTAGTACTAACTGTGATGGTGGTTTCTGTGATGTGGACAAATGCTTGCGAAAAGCTGGATGGAGACCACCAACTCTTCAGACAGGCCACTAAACAGCCATCTGACAGCAACCACTAGGTCGCTAGCAACTTGGGTTAGATTCAAACTAGTGACTTCGAGGTGAAAAGCCTCCATATTCAATTACCAGTCCCCTGAGTCATCCCATCCACCCTCTATAGTTATTTCAGAGTGCTTTGGTAAGCAGTATCTGAGGACATTACACGTGTTCAGAATGCTAAAAATACACATCTAAGATGGCAGGGAAAAGATCACATCACCCAAAAGTGAATTTTCCTTTATTTTGGTCAAAAAGAAATAAATAATTATTCTAATGATTTAGGATATCCTATTATCCTAACACTCCCCCCCTCCCCCCAATGAAAGGGCTTTTTTCTCCCCCTTTGCTGCCCCAATTCATTTCTTGCAAATATTATTAAAATACTGAGAGCGTTTTGGGGAAAAAATATACATTTCTTTTACTTACTTTCTAAATAGTCAAATCAGCAGTAGAAAGAATGGAAATGTACTTGATGGTGGGGAGTGTGGTAAGGGATTAAAAAAAAAAAAAAAAAAAAAAACCACACAGCACAAAAAATGACTACTCCCAGAGATTCTGCCTAGGGCGTCTCAAATTTGCAGACTTGTTTTAAGAGTGACAGTGCCCTCTGGTACCCCTGGGATATGGTATTTTCAATGCAACTCCAGAGTTTCAGCAATCTGTTTTTGTCACCTATCCTGGGATCTGACAATTCTCATCAGGGCCTCAGTTAAACAAGCCTCCAGTTTTCAAACAAAGTGGATTTTAATTGAGAAACACCTGTGGTGAGAGAGCCCACTGGCATTATTAAAAAGCAAATTTATCACAGTGAATCACAGAGGCAGGGGGAGGGGGTTGAATAAACGGGAAGAGGGTGTGGGGGGGGATGTCCAAGCATATGTCATACCTGCAGCGCAGTACCATTCCTTTCATAAAACTCCCTTGAAGGAGTGTGTAGAATTTGACTGCACCCCATGAAGAGTGTTTTTCCCAACAAGCTGTTCCCAGGGTGTTGAAAAGCTATCATTCATAAAAAATTATTGAGGGGGAAGGAGGTAGCAAAGGGGAGTTCAGAAGGCCAGGGATGCCAATGGAAACCACAGAATGAGACCCTCTGTAAAGCACGCACCTGTTTATGGCCACCATAATAGCTTAACAAGAAAGCTTAAAGTTCCAAATTGTGGGGGGTGGGAGAAGGGGAGAAAGAGAGAAAACATAATGAAAGCTTGTTCTAATATCAAAATACACTTCAACCCATGGTGTGCAGGCTGACAGTGGATGGCTGCAATTTAGAAGAAAGCCCTGACAATGCAAAAGACACTTCAGACACATCTTGGTATCATTAGACAGACATGAGCTCAGCCACAGATGGGAAGAAGCATTGCTTTATAGAGTATGTGGCTAAAAAAAAGGAAGATCTTTAAATAATATTTAGTGTTGGCCGAGACAGCAGTAATACAGAGTAAGTTCCAAGGTCTGTCTAAATGCAGTGGTAACTCCTGTGACAAAGACTTTACAAAGCAAGTAGAAGAGAGTGAAGCATCAGACACCCTGCAAAGATTTGCATGATATGCAAATATTCAGAATGACAAAGAATGTGCTGTAATTTTAATGACAGTGTTAGTGAAATCCCTTGGTTATTTGTAATAGTGTTATGCATGCACTCTGTCCTCAGTGAACAGTAAAAATGATGTTCACAAGCCTGCTGGCCCAGATGAGAAGACTTGACATTAAGAATGAGATTTTTCACAGGTGAAGTAAATATGCTGGTTTCCAAGAAGCAGCTAGGCATTTTCATCCATTATTCCTGTATGAAGTGGTTGTGTTGTCATTTTTACCAAGAGTTCCCAAAACTTCTCGAGAAAACAAATCTCAGAGTGAATTGAGGGAAACCCCAGGCAAAGTCCACATACATATCTTGCATTGAGCAGGGTATCAATCATTCTTACTCTAAGCCGTTATCTCAAATATTCTGAGCAAGGCTGGAAGGTGGCTTTTGATATAGAGATCTTAGTCTTATTCATAAATGAGCACTTCTGATGGAACCCACCATGATGGGCCTATAAAAAGCAGAACACGAGGTTTGCTGCAGGTCTTTGATAAGGAACATAGGGTAATAAAAGACAGTTGTTTGTATGCCTCACAGTTTCTTTTCACTAATGATGCTGTCCCCTTTTTCTTCCCCTTTATGAGTGTGCACACAACACTACATTTTTTCTTTTGTCTTTTTCTTAAAAACAAGCCTTCTGAACATTGCTTCTCATAAGAAATAGGAACAGCCTATGGTGTGCAGATCTTTTTCACATGATTATTTCTCTGAACTTATGTTTGTTTCCACTCAAAAACGATAGGAAACTTTCAGGTTTAGCATAAATATGTTATAAAAATCACCTGAAATTTAAAAAAGACCAAACTCAATGCAGTGCTTCTTACTAACGAAGCTTCAGTGATGTCTCTAAGACATACAAAGCAGTATTGGTTTTTGGTGTTTCAGAACTCAGATGTGATCAAGTATGCAGCAAAAAGAAGGTGGGGTTAATTTTAAATGCTCTTGATTTCCATGTCTTTACCTTCAGCTGTTTTTACCTTTCCTACAAAAGATGTGAAAAAAATAAGAATTCTGATTTAAATATTTTGTTTTCTATTTACATATTTTAAATAATTATTTTCCAAATTACATATGACTCTCCCTTTCTCGCCCTGTAAGGTCCACTTTTATTTGTTGCTGCAGTCTCCAGTTTGAGTGGTTCCTTAATCTATGTTAGATGGACATCAGCAGGTAGCCCACAGAAAAGGGCAGAGAAGCTCTCAGTTTTTGATTTCTTTTGCCAGCAACATGCTAGTCAGGAGCAATAGCTGTTGAAAATGGCCATGACTGGAACGAAGACAATGCAAAAGCAAATTCAACAAACAATGGCTTGGCTCTCCCAAGTCTCCATTGGGAATGCATGAACTAAGGTTTTCCAAAGCTTACGATGTGGACAAATTTGAACTGGATCATGACAGAAGGAAAATACATAGCCATCATTTATATGAGGAATAGTTAAAACTTTTAAATATTTACTTTAAGGATACTATTAACATATGCAAAAAAAAAAAAAAAAAAAGCATTAGCTTCTCATTATCATAAATTACTGCATCTTATCAGATCTCACCATAAGAGAAAGTTCTTGTAAAGAAACTAATTAACCCTGAAGAGGCATGGAAAATTTCCACTTGAAAGGTTGCAATTTCGCCAAGCAACAAGCATCTGGAAATGGATCTCAACATGGAAAACATTATTTAATCCTAAAGAGGGTCACTGCTAACAGGTCTGCCCATAAACAGCAATCACGACCTAAGTATCTTCCACATGTAACAGAATAAGAAACACTTGTTTTTGGGTATACTCTAAGAACAGTGCGCACACTTTTATCCAGCTGTGACTTCAACATACTGCAAAGCATCCCAGAACGAAATCAGGAGAATGGAGGCAATCCACCTAACAAAATTGCTTCTTTCTTTAATGATGCCAGTGACTTGTCCATCTCCGCACCCAAGTAGCAAGGCACAAGGGTCCAGCACCTTGGACAGCTCTGCCAGGCCTCCATGTGAGCTAGGTATGGAGGCCTTAGAGGCTTCGCCCACCACTGCACTTCTGGGCCTCCCCTTGGCTGGCCCAGCAGCGCTCCAATACAAAAATGGTGCACACTGCAGAAGGAAACCATAGTGTTTTTAAGGAGGAAGCCAAAAGGGAAGGGAAAATGGCTGCTTTTGCATTACTTCACAATTTCTCACCCCTCTCTGCTCCCAACATTTACTACAAAGAAGTTTACTTACCGTACTGCAAGAAGACAGTAAATTTTAAGTCAACATAAAACACTGATGCAGATAAGGCTAGGTACAAAGAAACGTTTAAAGTAGTTTTAGGTACAGCTTCATATTTAGATTGCTTTTATTTGGAAATAAAGGGGAGAATTTTTGTAGTCTTACTACCCAAACACTTGTATCAACTTCAAAACATAAAATCAATTGTTAAATAAAGCTTGTGACAATGGCACTAAGCACCAGGGATTATTTTTTGTTCATTGCATTTACAGAAGTTTTACAAGTACTTTAGGTAAATCAAACACAACTTACTAGAAGGAGTAAAAATTCAGAACTCTGCAAACATTCAAACTTATTTCTCACAACTGATAAGAAAGCTTTTTAAAAAGCTCATGATGGAAAACTAACTCCTTATTTGCTTTTAATAAAAAAAAATGGACCTTAAAAAAAAGATCTGATCACTATTGTTTGGAAGCACTCGAAAGCAATAAGATGGTCACAAGACTTGATCTGACTGTTCTGCCCCTTTACAAGCTCAATAAAGCTTGCTTTTTATGACTGATTGCTGTGCTGTATTAATTCCCTAGCATATAAAACAAGCCTACTGGAGACTCAGACTCCACTGGGGGAAGACAGGGCAGCTGTTGTGTTCTGAGAATTAATCCATCTAGGAAAATCAAAAGCCAGCCACTCACAATACAGTAATCGGCATGTTCTCTACTGTGAAAGCCCTATATTTCCCATTTAGAAAACACAACTATTACTGCATTATGCACTGAAACACACAAAACCCTTTTAGTTATTTGTGTTTGTTATTATTTGGTTTATATTTCTGGGTTTGTGTGTACTCCTTTGGTGAGTGCACAACCATCAAGTTAAAAAAAAAAAAAAAAAAAAGCTCCCTATTGCTTAAAAGGAAAAATGGACTCCCACTGCTTTTTCCACAACACAAGTTCTTTCTGGATTTGCTTTGTGAACAGGATTTTAACTCTTTATTACCCTAGGTAAAAGGAAATTCTTTGCATTTTTTCCTTCACATATTAAGTTCATTTTCTGTTCAGGATAATTCCTTTTTCTCACTTTGTTAAATTATCTAACGAGTTTCCTAACTAGCATTGCTAAAATAAATGTGTCTGAGGTTTTATAATTCCTCAATTGAAAACTTGTTCACTTTATTCTAGGTACTATTATATTTGACACTCCTTTGTTAATAAAAGCTTCCTTCTTTCCTTTTAGAGTTGAAAGATGTAACCTTCCAATAAAAAGAGTGTGTGTTTATAGTACATTTTTGGGAGGGGTTATTTAGGTGCTAGAACTATGAATTTTCAATTGTGCTGTGAAGATGAAGATTAAAAACAACAGAACAAACAAAAAACAGAAAACCATATGTAAATATTATGTAACACAGTAATTTAACTGTTAAATTAATTCTGGCCTAACTATAAGAGTTAAGGCTTAGGAAAATCATTCAGAAACCGCAATCTTATAGAGTACATGCTCAGGAAGAACCAAAACCATATCCTTTTCCATTCAGGTAGCAAAAAACACCTGTATAAGAAATGACTTTATAAAATTGGCATTTAAACACAATCATTTTAAACATCCTCTAAAATGTTCCTGTCAAATTATTTTTTAAAGTGTTTTCTAAAACAAAACTTTTCTCCATGTCTTTTTAATCAGGTTTTCACTAAAAGCAACAAAACTTAAGAGTCTTTATTCCTATTGCCATTATCCCTTAATACACATTCTTTACTTAATAAAAGGCTAAAGAATTAGCAGTTTTGTATCATTGCCTTGAAAACCAGAAGGTGAAATCCCACTAGATCAATTCCATTCCCATCTGGTCAGCATGGTAGATACTAAAGCCTTACGATTAAACTGAGAAGATCTTAGTAGTCTGGCTACACTCCTAATCATTAATATACATTTCTTATAATTCAAGGTACTACATACTGTTTCCATTTTTTAAGTCAAAAATGGGATTTGAGGAGCTGATGCACATGGCCCTGTGTCTGTTATATATAGTTTAAGGACACAGACTTGTCTTTCCGGTGAGAGGGGGATTAAATGACAACATGAACGATTTAACTTTTCTAGGACCTTTCTGTTAGACAGAATTGAAGAAAACCAAATGACAGTAATGGCAAACATCTAGAAACATTAATCTGCAATTCTTGTTTGGTTTATACATGGAGAATTACATTTCTTGACTACCAGGACAAGGTATGGCACACACAGAGTTAACCTTGACCCCCCACCCCAGACCTCCTCCCCTTTCTCAGCCCCCCTTCTCCCACCCATCTCATTCATGCCACATTCCACAGTGGCAGGGTCCAACAACAATATAGGAGGGTACCCAAAATGAAGAGGCAGGGCCTTCCATTCTTCTGCCTCTCTTGAATTAATTAACTGGAAATGAGTTTTGTCAATGTTTTGGAAAGGCAGAGGGGTGAAAAGAAACTGCTAGAATTAATCACAGTGAGAAACTACCTCTTCAGCAGTCTGCCAGAGTTCAGAAAACCCATGAGAAGTGCAAAATAAAAGGAAAATGGGCTGACTTACCATCCAAAGGAACAAATAAAATTCAAACAAACACCAAAGTCTCCAAAACAGAGACGTGCCCCAGTGCAAAAGAATATAGCATCTGTTGCCGCAACAGCTACAGCCTCGTTTTTAATATACTTGTCATGAAGACTGAAAGGTATCAAGGTAAAAAGACATTTTACTAACAATTTAAATTGCTGAAGGCATGTTGTTTAATTCACTAAATATTTACGTACATCCAGTGTTCCATTGTTCTTTATATAATATAGCTATTTAAGCACCATGACAGAAGACAAGCAACTTTCATTGTTTTGCCCTGATTCAGCATAGATCTTTTAAACACAGAAGGCAAATTGCAAGGCAGTTATTTTTGCTGTTTTTAATGATAGTTACTTTCAGCGATGGAAATTGTAACAACTCAATACCACATGCATGACATCTTTCTACTAATGAAATGGGAAAGTAATGAAATTTCAATCATCTGAAAAGAAGGATTTTTTCCATAAATTCATTTACATTTATTGACTACCAGGACAAGGTATGGCACACATGTATTTAGGAAAAAAGTATTATGCTGTATACTGTAAATTACTATACTGTAAAAATGCACTATGTATCTAGAAAAAGCGTAAGCGTCCTTTTGTTTACTACAGTGAGGGAGAACAATTGTTTGGTGATTTCTCTGAGAGTGAACAGAATGCATCCAACCGACTGGAAATAAAATTGAAGAATCCTTGGTTGTCTCAGCAGGGAAAATATTTCAAATGAGAAATCTTTTAATGATTTGACTGTTCTTAATTTTTTGTTCACAAAGGCTTTTTTCTGACAGATCTCAGAAGTAATTTATCATCTTGTTTCTCTATCTCTAAACCCATATGCTCTTGGACTGAATTGTCGGCTAGTCCTTTCTCCTCCATCCGTGCAATAAGCTCTTGGTTTCTCTCATTTTGTTCAGTGAGATTTCGGATAGCATATACTGCCCACTGGTTCACAACTGTTGCACAAAGTTAAGGATCATTTTCTTGGTTGGTTGTTTTTATGTCTTTTCTTGTAAAGATGAAACAATGATTTATTAACATTTCCCCCCAATCCATCAAACCCAGAAAAACAGTAGAAACTTGGTGTTTGAAAAGACACATACAGACTGTGACTCTGAACTTGCAAATACTTGCATATGAGATAATTTAAGCTTAAATGAAGTACATCCATTAACTTCAGGCAAATTTACTAGGTTTTATCTTGAATAAAGAAAAACACATGAACACACACACACACAAAAAACCACACAGATGAACTGCAGGAATTGAAAGGACATTTTTAAAAATCAGAGTTATAGTTAATTGAAATGTTCCAATGATCTTCTTAGTACAATAAAAAAAAAATAAAAATCATTGTGCTTACAGTCCTAACACCTCTACGCTGCACATTCAAGAACTGGCAAAATAAGCTGTAAGTCAGGTACAAGAAAGATGACTACTTTCACCATAAAAGTTGAAATGTGGGAAAAGAGAAATACACATTAACAACTGAAAATAGCATAAATAATGTGGGAGACGATTAAAAAATATTAACCTCTTATACTATGTTCAGTTCTTCGTGCCTGGGTACTTCTACAAACTTGCCAACAGAAATGACACTATGATCACGGGCAGGTAGCTCCTACTCACGTTTAAATGGGCACAAGCTGCAACTTATTCACCTTCTAAGGTGGTCCCTTGAGGCCAGGATTGAGGCACATGTCAGGGCCATGAACAAAGGATTTAAATTCCCAGGATTATCAGTCAGGCATCTTCCAAGTGAACTACAGTGTTCATTTTATGAAGTGTCAGAGATGTTAGCTCCAATTCTGCAGCTGAAAAGCTATGTGATGATATAATCTTTCCTAAGTTACCCATATGGGAGGCAAGCCATTCTGAATCACATGAAAGTGGTTTGCCTGCAGGGCACCAATTATTTACTACATGTAGCTTCACATCCAGTAGAAGAATAATATGCTTAATTTACTCATCTCCTTGACGTCTTTTGGGTTGGACAGTGTCTAAGCACAGAGATGAGATAGTGCTCCTATGGGCATTTGCCAGGGGGAGTCTGGAGGGGAAAACTCAACAGCGGAAGATGGGAACTTCAGACAAAAGAATAAAATGCATGAATTGGACTTTCTTAAACAATCTATCATAACAGCATTTGGAAAATCCAGTACCACTGCACCAGCTACTGCACACATTCTTACAGTAGCAGTCATTATTTTTTAAGTGTACCTTGCACTGACTGCTGTCCTTACCTTGCTTCCATCTCCAACTGCCCCTTAGGTTTACACTCAAAGAGAATCAGGAAGACAAAAAAAAAAAAAAAAAAATATAAGGCATAAGCTCACCACAACGCTACTTAAATGCCAACAGAGACTAGAGAAGGGACTGAAATAAAAAGCATATATGGAATGCTCAACAGAGAAAGGTTTAAATGAGGAGTAGCTTGGTCAAATGTCACAGAAAACACACATGCTAGGGAATAATCCTGTATTGCCATGAATCAGGGAAACAGCCCGTTACCCTTTAATAGTAGTTTACATTTATTTTCACATTCAAGCAGCCCAGAATTGGAAATCAAAAGTGGTAAAGAAGTAACAACTGTGGGGCTTTTTTCTAACAGTTTTTCAGACTGTCCGGAAACATGCTGCACATCTCCACCATTAAAAAAAATAAAATAAAATAAAATATTTGCACAAGCTGGATCCATATGGGATAGTGAAACAATAGAGAAATTAGGAAAAAAAAAAAAAAATCACATATCACATCAAGCCCAAATAGATGAACATGATAGAGAGAGTATCAATGTATTGTATTCTGTCCATGCATCACTACTATGGGTTAGATGAAAAGACAAGTGCCAAAATACATATATGTTATATAAGTTGAATACTTCTACTAAAGATTACATTTGAGTATATAAACCAACAATAAAATACTAAAAAAATTATCCAGAAGCAGAATCTCGTTCAACAGCCCCAAAGGTAAGAATGAATTTCAGAATGCAAAAGTATACCAGATGATGAATGCAGATGAACAAGCAGAGGTGGAAGAAGGCTGATACTAGCAGGTCTTCCCTGGGTCTTGTTTAGGGCATTTCACAAGTGCCAGAAAGTAACACGAAGGTCTCCCAGTGAGCTGTGAGAAACATGCTGTCTCTTCTCCTGGGATGAGGTGCAGATTTCTCCCATGTTTCTAAAACACAACACTGAACTCCACTTGCATAAGAGAACACTTCCCTTAATAAAACTAACAATAATTTAAACAGCAATTTTAAAACGGTGACAGTTTTCAATAATGCAAAGAGTCACATAGAAGAAAAAAAAAGTACTTTTTTGGTATTGGCCTTGGGAATAATCCTATTTCCATCATCTTTATGTTCTTCAACACAAAAACACTGCTAAAACCCACAGCAAACGATGTTTTCCTATTATCGTATCCATTCATACTTACATAATATCTAAGACAACCCCATTATCTTATGAACTCTATCATTATTATGGCATTTATCATTATTGACTACTGTAGCTGAAGCCACAAAATGTTTTCAATAACTTTTTCACTCATTCAAAAACTCTTTTCTGCATATAGGTTTTCCATTGCAAATTTAGTCATGAATATGCATGATTTCCCTTGTTTGCATGCTGTGTGAGGCTAAGACCTTTGGATGGCTGTGTGCAGACCTAGACAGGCTTAAGTGTCAGCAGAGATTAAAGCTAGTCGCCAGCTAATATTCACATTACCCTCTTGCTCCTCTCCAAAGATAGAGACACAGGAAGAAAATTAAACATATTCTAGAGTCTCTAATCCTACCAACACTTTAAGCACTTTATTGTATGCTCAGCTTTAGAGAGAGAGCTTCTAAAGTTTCCATAGTTACTACAAATAAGAGCATGAGCCTGTTTGTTGTGAAACTGCATAAAGGAAAAGAACTGCAGCAAGCACAGTAGATCTCATTGGATAATGTTGTCCAGATTTTTCCAGCAGTATATACTGCAATGTCAAATTAATTAATATTATAGACAAGGAAGTGAAAATAACATCTCTCTGTCACAGTGGAAAGGGCATACAGAAGAAGTTAAAATTTTTCATTTCATTTTACAGGAGCTTCACTACTGGACTACTTGTGTTTAGGTAATAAAGTAAACATTTGTACACATTTATAGCAAATCTTATCCAAAACTATTCTGTACTGTATGCTACGGGATTCTTATTTTTACTTATACAAACAATAATAAAACTGAACAAACTTGCTCTGTGTTCCATACTCATGTAAGAAATTTTCAAATAGCAATTTGAAGTTAATCATCTAAACTGCTCTGGGTCATAACTTCAATTGGCAGGGAGGAGGCATTTAAGGGGAAAAGAAAGTTATTGTCTGTCCTAAAGGATGAAAAATGTTGCTATGTGGAACCAACAAACTACAAACTAAAAACCCTTGAATTTTGTAGAAGTTTTGCCATTGACTGCGAAGAGAACTTCTCATAATTCTGTTGTTTCTTTTCTTATGGATTCTTCTACAATAGGTTGCCAGAATCAATGCTAGCAATAGCATAGCTACTAATTTAGGAGTTTAATGCTATATGAAAGTACAATTGCCTGCTGTCAGGAGTCACTAATACCCCATTGAGACGAATTACTATGAAACATTTCCCAAGGAGAGTATTCCAGCTCTTCATTCACATATCAGGTGCCCCAGTTTGGACAAAATGTTATGGGTAAAATTATTGCAGCCATCACCTCTATGAAATATTCTATAAAAAAATCTGGATTCTACGGATGAAAAATAGTGGACATAATTATTAACGAGGCTTGAATCTGACTAGGTAAATACATAAGAATGCCTAAGTAATGTGGAAAGTACATTGCTTGAAAAAGGCAAGTGCTCAGTTTTCAAGCAAGTTTAGGATTATCATTAACTAATATAGGATACTGAAGGGTGGTGGCAAGAAGACTGATATACATACGTTGCTATACATATTAAGTCCCCTTCATATTTATTATCTCTGAGGAATTTCTAAATATAACATCCTTGGTGGAGAGTTTGATGTACTACATCAATATATACACACACACACATTTGGTTTGTTTGTTTCAGTTTGACAGTTTCCTGAACTACATTTTCCTGAACTGTAACTAAATGATTACTTAGGAAACTCTCTTCTGTAAGAGTCAATTTTCTGCATTTAAAAAAAAAAAAAAAAAAAAAAAAAAAAGGATATTATTTGTGTAATTCTTTTACCTCATTTAAATCAGATTTTGGACTATTTAAACATTTGGACTATTTAAACATTAACTTCATTTAAACCAAATATAGGAAGAGATACAAAACATTAATAGGACAGACAACCCATGCAGTTTGGGTTGCAACTGCAACAGCTAGAGCTGTCCTTCTTTTCTAAGAGCTTTTCTGGAACAGGTCTATAGGACTAGAAATCAGAGATAATGAAAATACAGTCCTTGCTAACTATATTTCTCTCCCGTCTTCAACACACAATCCAATTCTCACTGAATGTTCTACAGACAAGAATGAAATACTAAAGCATCACAGTAGAAGAATCACTTCCACTTACAGGCCTGACTGGACTACACTGAAATGAAATAAATGATCTTCTCTTCAAGACTTTCAAGTCCTTTTAAGTACTATTGTATCACAGCAATTTGAAGACAATTCTTCTCACCATTAAAAGAGGTCTATAGACAGTGACTGGCACTGTTAATCACAGTTTAGATCAATGTGCTGTGGTTGACTGCACATAGTCAGGATTTTGGTCCCTCACAGCCAAATTGCTTACAAAGTGCTACAAGTTTATTTCTATTGGTGATTTTAGTAGTTTTATGCTGTCCTAGAAGCTGTATAAGTTGACAGAAATGCCTTAAAACTGTTCCTTTACTTTTACAGACGTTTTACTTCTGTTTAAGACATTATCAGAAAAAGTAATCACAGAAAACAAAGATCTAAGGGTACCATCTCAATGTATTTACTGATTTTGAAGAAGCTATTTCATATTTTTAGAATGTATGTTTGGGACTCCATTTATTCCTGACATTATCATCATCAGAAAAATTGAGGAATTCAGCCTAGCAAACTTGAAATTCTCTGCCTAGAATTTACAATGAAAAGGCCTTAAATATTTTGGTTTCCTGTAGTTTTACTTAGCAGATTCCATAGCAGTTAACATCATCTATGATTGCGGTTGCCACATTCTGGATTTAAAAGCTGGAAACAGGCAGTGTGCTATCATCCAGAAATGTCTTTCCCTCCCCTGCTGGACCTGGTTCTTGCAGAGAAAACCCAGTACAGCTCGTGTTATATAGACGCCTCCAAGGTGGAGAGATGCTGGAAGAGGCATTTACTCCCTATCACATTTTCTAAGGATAAGTTTTGTAGCACCGGGGAACTGAGAGCAGAGATTCACTTCTACTGCAACTCACCTGCTTTAAGAGATCCGTAGGAGGGTTGGACCATTCATCTCCAAACTAGCTTCAATCTCCACCACTACGTGGCAGCAAAGCTTCACTGGAAATGCACGAATAAGGTACCTGCAAGGAGCCCTTTCCTACTCCTCCTAGCTACCTTTATTTACATCAGTGTCCAAACATCCTACCTATTTGCTGTTTCTTAAAGCCTACCTTATGGTATACTGGTTCCTTTAAAATGGGATTGATGTAAGACAACAGAAAGGCATGTTATATCTCATACATAACTTTAACTGAAAGTTAATGTCTAAATATCTGCAGCCAACAAGTATACTTTTAAGACCAAAATGGACAATTACTACTATTTTGTCCAATGCATCTGCTTTGAATACAGACCACTGAAACATAAGTTGAAATCAAGTCTGTCAGCTTTGTTTTATGTACAAGATACTTTTCTGCCATTTTCTGAAAGATACCTAATCTTGAGCAGAAGATTTCACCATGTCCCTGAATAAATTATTCCAGTGGGTAAATATTTTCATTCATTATAGCCTGAGATTTTTTTTCTAGTTTACATTTGTTTAGAATTGTTTCCAAACACTGATTTCTATTCTAGATCTAAAAAATAAAAATGAATACAAATCACAGATCCTGATCAAGGCACTTGGTAAGGATCTTTTGAGAAACTGAGGAAGATACACACCAAGCTTTGCAAAATTCTTGCACCTCTTCCTTACATTTTTCAGTGTTCCCTCTGAAACACATTGTGCTCAGATTTGCTAATTGGCTGATTACAGATGAAACATGACTTGTCAACTCCTTTTGGCTTTTCCCTCATTATTTCCAATACAGCAAAAAACAAAGCCAGACAACATTCAGCTACCCTTTCACTCCTAGCTACGTTCAAGCAAGTCCTAGCTCTTCAATCAGAAATGCTTTTTCAGCACTGCTCAATTATGAGGCAGACAGACCCATGTCAGGATGCTCCTTACTTCCAAGGCTTGCTCGTCTACTTGGAACTACACAAAGCACACATCAGTAATGTTCAACTAAATAGTACCCAACGTTCAGTAAATGGCTATTTACTACTACAGTAATTTGGGTTACTAAGCCATTCATATCTAGAGAAATTTTGCTTAACAGGTCACACCATATATATATCCAGACATTTGATCCGTATCCTATGTGCCTCCTTTCATTTTCTACAAGACTTAAAAAGAGAATACCAACACAACTTAGCATACTAAGAAATTAAACAATTTCTGTCAAGTACTATAAAGCTACTAAAACCATAGTACACGTTTAGCTATGTCAGGCTATTTTTTATAATAATGTTTTATGCCAAAACTTACAAAACTTAAAATAAAGCCATAACCTCTAGTTTGTTTTACTTTTTCCTATACTCAGACTCGTAATACTAGCTTAAAACCATGAATATGACACATTCATTTTCACTGCTTAGGCTGCCAAATTTTTTAAAAATTATGAGTTACATGTTTAATAGAAACCCATAATTTATGAGTAACTATAAATCATCTGTTTTAAAACAAAGAATCTCACTCTTGATCAATTTCAAGCTAATATGCTACAGTTACAATATTCTGTTCTTACAGACCCTTCTATTACACTAATCTCATTTTAAGAATTCATGACAACTAAACCTAAGTGCTAGTTATCTACAACAGAGTTAGCAAACTGTTACACCAAAGAGAAAAAGCTTCAATTTGCTGTTACTTAACTGTTAAAATTGCCTCAGCTTACTTTCTTTTCTGAGGCACAGAAAAAAAAAAAATACAAAATTCCATTAAGCTGAAACTCACATATCAAATTATTATTAAAACCTACCACAGGCACTGAGATGTAAAGCACTGAAGCACAGGGGGATGGTAACTGTTCACAAACCGACTAAATATCAGGCAGACTGTAGTCATTTCAACTTTCCTTGGACATGTAAAGAAAAAAGCTCCATCTGCACAAATATATTCATGTGCATTTATATGCATACACACACATAAAGAAACAGCTTTACTAAAACCCTTTTAAAAAGGAAATTATAGAAGTCAAACAAAACTCTCAAAAATCTGGCCATAGACTAGAAGACACAACTTAGTTAATACCTAAGAGGTGATCAAGTTAATTCCAGTTTATCGCTCAGAAGGCTAATGTAGATGATGAGATAAACTGACTCACAATTTGGATAGAAACTTTTTTTCTATTTATAAACTCTAGAAATTAATCTACATATATAGATTCAACAAGGATCTGTATGCCAACTCATCTCTCAGCATTGTACTCAAGCATTTTATTGACTCAAGGTCTCTGAATAGTGTATGTGGCATAATTCCCACCCCTGATGCTTTCAGTAATTTCAAATGTCACTTATAATCAAATTACAAATAGTCAAAACAATGAAGGTAAGTGAAACTCCAGTTCCAGTCTCATAGACACTAGATGATATTCAGTGTGCATTTAAAAATAACATCAGTCAAACAAATGGGTGTTTTGAAAGATGCGACTAAATCATAAAAAAAAGTTTTTTCTCTCATGTTTTGCAAATAGCCATTAGCCATTGTATCTGCTACAATTTCAGGAAATGCTTGCATCTCCTCGAAGAAATCTCAGAACACAAACAGACAAGAACAAATAAACAGGATCAGCGGTATGGACTGCAAATATATCCTGAGTGAGACAGAAAGGAAAGGCTGTATTTTGGAAATAGAACAAAGTCTAAGCAAAGATCTGGGAAAAAGACAGAAAAAGATTTAAGGATCAGGAAGGAGCTACATATGACAATGCACCCACCAGCTGAAATTACAGATTGGTTTAATAACAGTGGCAGAAAATGGAACAGCAGAAAAATGTCAGAATAAAGATGTTATGCAGTGCATTGGCCGTATTACATCTGAATATTCCTTGGAGGTGTGCAAGAAACAATGTCAAGACGACAGACTGAAATATAAGGTGGTCATAGAAGGCATTCCATTCTCAAACAGTATTTTTGAACCCCTCCCACCTTTATTTAAAATAAATAAATAAATAAAACCTTGGGTCTCAAATTTCTAGTGCTCTGTCGCAGCCCAGAGGGGAATTTTTCAAAAAGTCTACAGAAAAATTAATGAAACTGTTTCAGCTATAAAAGCAGTGAAATATTATATTTTCTCTTTTTTTTTTGGTACTTCTGGTAACTAACGATCCACTTTCTTTCAAGAATTCAAGCCTGTCATGGATTTAAATCCATCAAGAGGATTAGGACAGAGGACAAATATGACAATATTTGGTTTAGAAACAGAATTATTAACTTTAATATTTATGCATTTCCATGCATGAGTTGGTGCCTACAGAGATTATTCTTCTCAAGGGATTGCACATATTACAATGTAACATTTCAAAGAGCCTTCTTGCATTCTGTATAACTCTGTTAAACATCCTCCAGCTCTAAGAGGGATCCTGTACATCACACACATTTATTAATGAAGATAGATATGTATGTAGAAGCAATACACTGAAGAATAGACTCTATATTTACATGTCCTCAAAACTGTTTTGGCATTTTATATATTCTCAAGAAAACCAATACAAACTTTCTTGTGAAATTTGAATTCAAGTATTTTTATTACCAATCATTCCTCAAATTGAGGAATTAGCAGCCTGAGATATGCCATTAGTAATTAAAACTTTAAATATCCAAACAAAATTAATCCATGAACAGTTTTGAAAGAAAAATATCTATAAATTAATTCTGATAATTATTTTAGACATTTTCACCAGAGTGTGTGTTGGACAACAACCCCGATGTGCTTGGCAATTATGAGCTAATTATGAGCTAATTAAGACTTCACAATGTAGCATCACTTTGATTTACCAGGAAAGTACCCTAAAATACACAGTGCTCTAAAGAACCTGATAAAATTACATTATATATGAAATGCAGCTAGAAATTTAATGCCAGAAGCTTAACTCCCAATGTTCTTTCCCAATCAAGAAGCTGTAAAAAGAGAGATCTAACTTTTGTTTCCCAGACAATCTTTTCTTGCAATGCACATTGCATGCTTCCTGTGGTCTAATTTAAGGGGGACTTTACATTTGACAAAAAAATAGATTTTACTCTTTTGGAACAGTGTGAATTACTGATCCAGCTAATAGAGAAGTAAAACATCTCACAAGAAAAACCTACATTTTTTGTGTCATTCTGAAGTAGATAGATATCTTCTTGCAACAAAACAAAATTTCAGAAGTGCTGTCCACATCAGAATTTATATCTGCCAAACATAATTCTTAAAACTGATGAAGCAGCTTTTTTTCTTATTTCTTCTGTCACCTATAGGTGAGTTCTGTTCAAAGAGTTTTCAAAATACAGAAAAGATAAACAGCAGCTTAGGACATGGAAGCTACATTATCCAAACTCTTCAGACATGAAGTCAATGTCAAGAGTAATCCAAAGTACAATTAAATTACACAAAGGACTGCTGCACCCTCCTCAACAGGGACCATGGACTCAGATCCTGCTTCCTTACAATAGTCCCACCCTGGACATCCCATTCAATATACTATAGAAAAATCCCAATTGGCATGGAATCCAAACCTCTCCAGTGCACCAACACCTCTCTAAGAACAAGACCGGCTACTCGCAATGACTATAAAGACACCCAGATGCTTAGGTGCCAGAAATCAGTATTGGTCAAAAGTGACCTTCAAAACTAAAACCAGAAGCCGTATTTGGGAATAGCTGTCTTTTTCCCTTTTCACCCTGAGGAATAACAAGAAGGCTGAAGTCTCTTGGGAACCATTTTCAAAATGGGCCCATTACTGCTGCTAAAGAATCTGTTACCATACAACACTAAAGGATTCCCTAGTGAACCAAACAGATTCCATTGGCTCCATTAGAATAAATAAAAAAAAAAATAAAAAAATACAGCTATAACATTCATGGCAACTTGAAGGAACAGGATTTGGTCTGTTGAATATAGTGAAAATAAACCCCTCTCAGAGATCATTCTTACTCAATGAACAACCATACTTGTACCTGTTCCAGCTTCTAGCCTGATCAGTTCATCTGAATATAAGTGTAAGATACAAAGAAGAAGCTGAAGTTTGTTTATATTCCATCAATCAGAAATCCTCTACAACTTTCAGGGTTTTAAAGAAGAATTCTCAGCACATATGAGTTCAATTGAATTTAATTTTCATTCTAGTTCCACCTGTAGTAATTGGCTGCTAATGAGCTGCTATTTTATGTTGTCTTTGGCACTATGAACCTCTAAGTCCAGGTCAACAAATTTTGGATCTTCGCCTGTGCTGACAAGTCCCATTCTTAAATTGACAACCTGTAGATCCTCAGCCACTGCCGAGTCACTAGAAATTGAGCTGATACCTTTTTATTAGTGTCATAGTGACAATCAGCACTGGTTTACAGCAAATAAGATTCTATCTAACATTGCTCGGTGTCTAAGGATAAGGACTACAGTAGCAGCAACCTGTAATAATGCAAAGCTGCAGCCCTCTGCCAAAGAATGCACTTCTGTTTATACCAGGTAGCCTTCAGATTTGTTCAGCAAAGCAGCTGTCAATGGGATGAGGAAATGCGCAGTTTCTTCCAAGTAGACAGAACTTGACAGGGCATTAAGAGAGTGATCATTACTGTTTTCAGCAATACTCTAGTTCCTTTGAACTAACTGTATCCATTGAAATAATGTTATTTTATGCATGCTTATGAAAATAGAGTCAAATAGTTCACCTCAAATTGGTGAATGTACTGACAGTGCCTACAGCAAGTTTTCCAAAGAAAGGCAACCAATACTGATGGAACATTACCCTGCTTTTTCTTGCCATCATAAAAGGGATAGCGACATCTACATGAAAATGCTCAGCTATATCACAGTTTATTCTAAAAAGTCAACTTGCACTCATATTTTTGCTTTCTACTGGCTTCTATTCAGCTGTGAGGCTTTTTCACTCTATGTGGCCTGTTTTAGGTTGTACTCTGTAACTTAGGAATAAAATGTCCGTCTGTTCCCCCAAAAGTTTTTGCTGGCATCTCACAAAAACAAACTGCCATTGTTGTAGACCATAGCAACTTGATTTCTTCTAGCTTTATCCAAAAGTTTCATGAACCACAATTATACTTGCTGTTGCCACCAAGTCAGAAGTATTTTCAATCTACCTCTTAGATGACTTTCAGACTGAATATAAACTTCAGACTGAAGCTTAGGCAAGGAGTATCTGAAAATTAACTTATATTTTCTACACTTTCATCCATTATTCATACTAAAGACTCTATGTATGGATATCCACAGCAACCATAGTTTTCCCTTTTACCAGAATTCTTATGGCTGAAACATAAGCAGCTGGGTATACTCATACATGTAAAAACACACATGCACACATACTACACCTTTTTTTTCTTCAAGTATGACTTCACATTTGACTAACAGAAAAACATGCCTGATTAGGGATAATGTAATATGGACACTTACATAAGGATAAGGTCTATTCCAATTCAATTCAGTCACAAAATCAATTTGAGAAATCAAATTGAGAAACCCACTATAAGAACCTCATAAATTTAAGATTGGTAAGCATCCTGAAAAATCAAGAATATTCCACCTTCAAAGCTGCATTTCACTTCTTATCTTCAAATTTTATCATTAACTAACAGGTATCACTTTGAGTGCCTATTTATTTATGATAAACTGAAAACTCTTCAATAATAAACAGGACAGTTCATTTGCAGTTTTTAATAAACACCTTTTTTGTATGATTAGAGTCAAGAATACTTTAATGCTTCGATCTGAATGGGCTGGCTTCCCTCCTTTTGTTTGTGCTAAGCAACTGGTATCTGTGAAAGGTCAGAAAGGAAGCTAGAAGGAGCAGTAAGAAATGAGGAAGAGGTCAAAGACAAGGATGAAAAGAAGGGCTCTTGTCTGATACTACTGCCTATCAGAGATGAGGAAGATGGTGGCTCAGGAAACAGAACAGAAGACATTTTATTCTAGATCACTTTTTCAGCCCAAGTAATCCGAAAAGCTGGATCTGAAATAAATTTTAACTGATATTACCCAGATAGGCATTTCAAATCCACTTTGCTCTTTAGCGGCAGATTTTATTTATTTATTTGCAAACACAAGGCACATAAATAAAACCAGAATGCTCCCAACTTTGCAGATGTAGAGCAAGAAACTGAATTTTCAAAGAATCTATCCTTAATCTAAAGGTAAACAAGTAGCTTACTTGTCCAGAAACACCTTTTTCTTCTTTTGAATGCAGAAGGACAACTATGATTAGGATATGACAAATCCAAGATGGAACATTTAAAGGGCACAGAAAAAGTTAAAGCGGCATTCAGCCTTCTTTGATGTTTAACTCTTCTGACCCCAAGGTCTATAACAAACCTTATCTCCCACATCTTTAGTTATTTACATTTTCCCCCTATACTAAAAGTCTGATATGTAAAAGTTGAAAATCTAGCATCTCTCAGTATTACTCCAGTAAATTAATCTGGAACCATGCAAAGTTACAGTAGTTGAAAATTTAACATGCTAATTTAAATCTTTGCAAGATGTACAGAAAGTTTGTTCTTTGGGGTTCATTATGATCTTCACATCTATTATTATTGAGAGTGTTTTATTGTTGTTATATCATAATTCCTATAGGAAAAAACTACTGCTTGTTAGCACAAACTTGAAAGATACAAGTCTGTTAGAGATGTAATTAGACAAGTAACACATGCACCAAAAGAATTCAAACCCAGAAAGCTGAAGTAACACAAACATGCCAGCTGAACTTCAGTTAACAATCTTACAAGCAATTAACCTCCTGATATTTCTATGCATATAACAAAGTTTTTCAAGAACTCAAAGGATGTGATTTTACGGCAATGACAGGTTTACATGGGAATTTATTTTGAGATAAGAGCAGACCTATTTACTCTTTCAGTATGCTTCCATAAGCTATAAATAAAAAGATTTATTAAAGCATTTCTATTCTCAAAGGTAATAAAAAGCTCTTAACATCTAACATGCCAGTGCACCTTCTCCTCACAAACTGCATACTTTATGAATTTTTTTCCCCACCCAGAAAAGGATCTTGTCAGTTTTAACACAATTACACCTTTCTTTAGAAGATTTTGTAGGTATGATTCAGAGGTTGATAAACCTCAGTTGATAACATCTACAAAATTTGTGTATTAACTCTATTTTTATGTGAAAAATATAATATCTAAACTGTAGAGCTTGGATGTTTCCAAACCAGGCATAGCTCAAATGAATACGTGCATCTACAAAGACTCTAGGAGGAAATTTAAGATGTTTTCATGTTAAAGGAAACTGGTTGAAACTTTTCCAGTTGGCTTTACACAAGGAGGAGATGTGAGCAACACAGCCTGAAACCACAAAAACAGGCACTAGAAACAAGAATGTAAAGAGAAGTTTCTGGACAAGACTTCCCAAACCGTTGCTGAAGAGCTACATCAAGCTTTCCCTTGCTGCATTCTACATCCTCTTGGCAAACTGCAGCATCGATATACAAATCTCAGCAACTCTCTCAACATTTAGCTCAAGTTGCCTAAATATTTCCTTTTAATTAAGCCTCATTAAAAAGAGAAAAGAGACAAAATATATTCACTCTGGATCACAGAGTTAGATTTTGGGCAATTTTAAGGTGTTTCAATTTCAAGTAAGTAGGCTTTCAAATCAGTATTGCTCTGTTTTACAAGCATCACAAAACAGATTTGTTCCAAGCAGAATGGGATGCACAGAGGGAGAAGGGAATCAGTCATATCTCTTCAGAGGAACGTTATGCAATGGAGCTGGACACCTACATGCTATTGAGGCCTTTGTTTGTGGTATCTGTTATTACCAGAATGTGCTACGAAGCACATAAAAGCAGAGATACAAACTTCAAACTTCTCTTTTGCTTTCCCACGTAAGACATGCTGAGAACACAGTAGACAAGGAACGTTAAAGAGACAGGAGAGAAGCAGCAAAGCATTAACTTCATGCAACACAACAGTGCTTGAAGTAATAACTTTACACCAAAACAATAAAACAGTAGCCAGAAACTGTTCACCAAAAGCTGACACAGTAAACCTTGCAACAGCAAGCTAGCCCCCACTCTGCCCAAATGCTAGTACATTTTCCATGTACCTGCAAACTGCATGCTATGAATCAGTGATGAAAACTCATAATAAGAGGTGTCACTATGATAAGTAAATCTTTAAAACTAAGTTTTATCTTCTGGTAAGAGGTTTATAGTTCAGCCATAAATTAACAGCCTGTATCAAAAGGTGTAAGAAGTTTCACATCACTCAAAATGCAGTAAAGGCTCCCACTTGATATTTTATTTTCATTTCGCTCAAGGTTGTAAATTACAACTCTATCCTTTGAAGACTTCAAATTTTATTCCATTTTACTAACAGCTAAAATGAAGGAATAATTGTAGAAAGAGATTCTAAATGTTGCTGCATAAGCTGTGCTTTCCAGCAAAGTAACAGTCATTCAGGTTCAAAACTCCTTACTAGGTTTTCTAAAGGCCGCTCTTCTTGGAGAAGGATAACTTCTCCTGCCCTTCCCTCTGCATCCCTGCAGTGCCTCTTACCAGAACGGGACCATAGAAATACTACTCTACTACTCAGTGCACTGTCAAGAGACACACTATCAAGTCTCCCTCTATCTGAAAGTGTCAGATGACACTTTCAATTATATACATTTTCATTCTGCAGCTTGCTAGCCTTGTTTCTGTGCTTAGAATAAGTTCTCCACAGGCAGATTTAATAAGTGCATAGTATTGATGGGGTACTTATTACAGTCTACTGAATAAACTTCAGTTGAAATGTAAACTCCAGATCTGACACAATGACAAAACAGCCTTAATTCAGATTTCTATCACAGTTAGCTGTGTGAATTTACATTGTAAAACAGTAATATTAATTATTTTAGGAAATAGAACATTTCAACTCAGTGTCCAGTTCATGAATGCATTTTCACAAATTCACTTGCTTCTCAACCAAGTGTTTAAAAACAAGCTAGAATCCTAAGGCCAGTTAGACTTAGGTACCAAGTGAAAGCAATGCTAACAAAGGTATATTAAAGGTATATTAAGCTTTTTTCTTTTTTTCTTTTTCCTTTTACTTTCCAAAAATGTGTCATATTCAATAGATTTGAATTCTTCCATAAAGGATACAAGGATTGTTGTCATCAATGCTGCAGTTGTCCAGGATCAGGGGAATGCCATCTAACTCATATACCTAAATAAAAAAAAAAGATTAATTTAACAAATTGCTCAGGAATACTAACTATGTTTCATGCAAGAAATAATGCAAAAGGGAATGTAAATGAAATAATGAAATAATGTAAATTAAATAATGTAAAAGGGAAATCTGTTTCATTGAAAATATTAAATGCAAAGATAAATTGCAGAGTAAATTGGGTATTATTAACAGAAATTATCACAAAATAGTATTAAAAGCAGACATTAATTAATTCCTCCTTCAGCTACCACATGTTTGATTGAGGTATTTTTCCATTAAAGTTCTTCAAGTAAGCTACACTTACTTGAAAGGTAATGCCTGCTTTCAGAAGAATCATGGAAAACTACCAAGTGAATAAAAACATAAGAAAAAAGTTGTAAAATACATATACACATACACACACACCTGCTAGCTAACGTGGAGGGAGCCACTTGTCCTCCTTATCTTCTGTACACAACCTTCAAAAGCAATGTGTTATCCATATATAGCTAAGCACAAATTCTTTTTATCGAATGAGAGAGACTTTTTTCCTTTGATAAGGTCTTCATTACAGTAATGGCAAACAAGTAAAGATTACATCTTTTTTATTTTATATATACACAAATGTGAATTCTTGAACACCAATATATTCATGTTTTGTGGATGACATATAGGCATATATAAAGGAATATAAAGGCAATATGATACCATACATTGTAATGCATATTTATAGCGTCAGGAATTGTTACATATTTAAACAAAAACCTGTTCTGATTTTTCTGTGGAATTTCAACCTTTGAAATATCTTCTTAAAACATAAACATTTATTTTTAAATTACAAAATAATGCTATTTTAAGAAAACTTAATCACATGAGGATTAATTATATCCACATATTGTTAATACTCTTTAATCTGTCTGGACATAGTTGTGGGCAACCTGTTCTAGATGAACCTGCTTTTGAACAGGGAACTTGGACAAGAAGTTCCTCCAGAGGCTCCTTCCAATCTCAGCCATTCTGTGATTCTGTGATATCCAAAACACACTTATTCAAATCTTTTTTTTTTTTTTTTTTTTTTTTTTTAAATTCCTTGAAATTTAATTGAATTTAATTTAAAACCAAGAACTGTTGCCCGAAGGATTTTAGGTAGAATATAAGTTTAGGTTGTGCCATTTAAATTTGGCATTTCTCTCTCTCATCTTTTTTGCCCAAGGTCAAAAGCACTTCTGTGTATCATATACAACAGTGGATCAAAATTTATACTGCAGGACGGATCAGCTTTCTGACATGGTAAGAGACTAAAGTTGGGTAGGAGGAGATTAAGATGTGATATCCAAAACAGATTACCAATCAGAAAAACAAATTCCGAGAGAAATTTGAACATACTCTTATGAGTTCTTCTTTATATAATCTCAAATTCTAACATGTGGAAATAACAATAGCAGAGACAGAGAAGGTTTAAATTCAAAAAAAAAACAAACAAAAAAAAACACACATTGCCTGATCTTAAGACCTAACTGGTAGATCTGTGCTAACATGTATAACTATAGCTATATGAAATGCAGTTAATAAAGCAAGTTTTAAAACATTAATTCTTTCCACAACATTTTTCCAACTCGGGATATTCTATGATTCCAAAGGTCATGCATCATGTATGATGTCATACTTCAAAGCTTGAACAAATGGTGACCTTTTAATAATACAGTGGTTGTGTATATTTGGAAAATATTAGTTCTTTGATTTTTATGCTATAGCAAGACCCTGATATGCATGTAATGCTACCTCTTATTTTTCACCAGTATAATGCTGAACGGTACAAATTAATCTAGTTTAAGCACTGTCAGCTAAAATAAAAGATCTGTTTCAGTGTGATTCAAACAAGACATTCAATTATCAAAGTAAGTATTCTGCAAAAAGTAATTTTTTAGTTAAAATCCACACATGCTTCAAAAGTTAGTGGGATTATAATGAGATTTGTTCAAAGTGAACACAGGAGCATCAGACCACAACCTTAGCGATACTTTAATTTAAAAACAACTCACTAACAGCCAGCGTTACTCACCCACTGAGAGTCTCTAGAACAACATGCAGTTTTACCAAGTTAAGTCTAGCTTTTGATACGAGTACCTCAGCTTTAGTATGTCATCCGTGACTTATTACACGGTGAAATGAAACAAGGAAAAGAAACCTTGCCATATGCCCAAGACAAATCTATATACTTCTCCAAGAGACTCATGAGGTCAACTCCAAGAGCTCTGATTCCTGAGCAACCACTGCTGGAGAAGTTCCAGTTCATATTGGCTGTTCATGAACCACCAGCTGATCCATCAAAACTACATTTTATAGTAACCTAAAATTCATGCCAGTGTACTGTAATAACCTGGGCTGCAATGTAAGCCAGTTCAGCTCTCCATATAGTAGAGCCACAAATGGAGTGCCATAGATCAAAGGAAAGAATCACTGTCCCCCACCATGCTGACCCACTTGCATGTTGAATCTCTCTCAAATCTTCTCATTCTCATCAGCCTGAAGAAAAGGCAGTTACTGTAACCTTCCACAATGGCAGATTTTGTAAATATCAAGAAAAACGTCATCCTAAGCCTCAACTTCTTACACAGATTTATTGAAACTGTACTACCCAATATGAAGAGTTTAGTGAATTTTTCCAAGTAATTATTGGTCTTAGAGTTCTTCCTTTGAAGATAAATGCAGTACGGAGTAAGACTCTGTACCTTTTCCAGAGACCTTCTGCAATGCTTGGGAAAGTAGTCAATATTGTGCAAGCCTCAGATCTCACTTAACATAAAGTGCAAAAATATCCTGAAAAGAAAACATGTAGCAGCTGGTGTGAAATTGGCTGTAATCCAACCAGATTTCCAAAGAAAATATAGGCAGAAACTAAGGAATAGGACAGTTCTGGTGTCTGTCTTACTGTTCATATTAGCTTATGTTACAAAAGATCATTAAATCTATTCTCCATTTACATTACCGACAGCATAGCTGGCCAATAGCATGGAATTGCACTAGACCTTAAAAACACTAGGTTATTTTATTATGTAGAACTATGGTTTTACATACACATAGAAGATACACACATACACAATATATATATAATGAAATGTACGTATATCTTAATCTGATACTTGCACACACAATCTGAGATTATAAACCATACACAAATATATATATATATATATATATAATGGTTTATTCTGAATGCATTTAAATACTAAAGGAAGCTGCAGTCTATGTGTAGGCTGAATTCTTTATGTAAATTTAAAAAGTTACTTAAAACAAGCTTAAACTTAAAAGCATATAGCTCTATGGTAGTGATCTCTAGTGCTTCAGCCAAGTCAATACGACAAATTTTGCCTTAGTGTTACTGTGCCAGTTTCTGAAGTTGTTTTCTAAAAACCAGAAAATGGAAGACTCAGCATTCAAAAGCAGGTGTCTTTCTCTGTCGGTTAAGAAAGATATCTTTCATAACATAGCTTTATACTACCTTTAACTTGTTTTCTATACTTGCCTTGAAACACAATGAAGATCTATATCATGTCAGTGAGAAATTAAAACTGTATGACACTTAAAAGAAAATGCCTTCCCTAGGGACAGAGTGATTGCTGTGTTTTTTTCTCACATCATTTCTCTTTCTCTTTACCCGTAATTTAATAGTCTATTTCAATTACTTAAAACAGACACTAAGCAGAATGATTTCAGCCCACATACACAAAGCTACTACATAGATATTAAACAAGAGCTTATGAAAATCACCAAACCAGACCATATATGCCCACTGCTCTCAAAGCCAAGGAACAATACATCATGTTTTATTTGGATGGTTTGGGATAGTCCTGAGGGAAAAGGCACGCTTTTTCTCTTGAAAAACAATGAAAAAAAAATCAGATCCAAACTAAAGCTTTTATGTTATCCTACAAAATTCACAAATGTAACTACAGTCGCTAATATATAAAGACACTATCATACTTCAGGAGATTCATCTGAGCAGGACTACTTCTGATAATCTCCCTGTATTTTCTTATAAAGTTCATATAAGTAATTATTATTAACAATCATTCACAGCAGAGCCCAAAGAATGTATAGATTAATCATATATTGTTTCTTGAATCTTTCCCTCTAACAGCAACGGAGCCAAGCTCAGGGGTAAGAATGCAAATTCTCTAAGCATGACAGTGCTTGTTGCAGAACAAGAAACCTAGCAAAATGCAAGCAGAATCTCCAGATCCAGTAGCTATACAGACAATAGCAAAACCTCCATCAAAAATATCCTCTTCAAACCATCACCAACACTTCTGGCATTAGAAATGTTATCTAGTCAACTAAAATAGTAGTACTAAACAGTAAGAACGTTTATGTTTTTAGATAACGACAGCTTCAACACAAATTGTCCTGCCAGAATGCAATTAAGTCTGTCTCTAATCAAAGCAGAAGGCAGAATCAAAAGTATGCTTGTTTCAACCACAGAAATACTTCTATTTCTTAGAAGTTCTGTTTGCTGTAACTACAGATAAGTAAAAGGAAATGTGTTCTCACAAATAGAAATGAATAGAACACTAATAGTTTCAATAATCCTTTCTAACACTGTCACTCTTCTTTTTACCTATTACTAAAAAACACATTGACAAATAGCAAGACAAAGTTGTAGCTTAAAAAAAAGTGTGTTGAGGGTGTGGGTAATGGCAGTAAAACACAGCTCTCTAGAAACAAGTTGAAAAAAAAGAAGCAATAATTAGATAAATGAAGAAACTCCAGATACTTTTTTTTTTTTTTTTTAAACAGATCACCAGTTTCCAGCCAGAAAAAGTTGTGTCCAACAATGCTTAGCTTCAGAGTATTAAATTTTGATTCACATTATGGAACATTATGGAAGAAAAAAAAGTTTCTGTGAACTACTGAACCAACAAACTTCATGTTTTTATGGACCTTTACTTCACTCTCTGCAATGCTCCTAGTTCTGCCACACAGCTGAATGTGTAGAAACACCCAAGAACACATGGTTCAGAGGTACATTTGCTGATCAGCTGCCAAACGTCAGCCTTAGTTTGCAGTGGATCAAGAACTGAGCTGCCACTATTCAACCTCCTCTCCCATGAGCACTGCTTTGGCTTTCTCAATCTCATTTTCACTCATTCTCATTTCTGGTACCCATACAGATAATTTTTTTGTTAAATTTGATTTAAACTGGCTAATGGATATAAGAGCTGGAGGAAGAAAAGAAGGGAGAAGGGAAAGAATAACACATTTGGGATGGCACAAACCACAGAAAACCTAAAGGACATATTAAGGTCATAGGAAAACCTATTGGAAAATATATATGAAAACCTATATATTTTCCCTTTTCTCTTAGTACCCTAGATGATAAAAATTATCGTCTTTCAACATATGTTTTGAGCTGAATCATCAAAATACTAGCATTGATCTTACATGAAGCAACAGATGGATTTAGTTAATCTTTGAACTTACCTTCTAAGGAAACTACATTTTTTTCCCTACTGTGTAGCACAATGTATGCCCGATAAGCTTTTCAGGGGAGATGCATGAACCTTGTCATTTGAGCTAGCAAAGAATTTATTCAGATAGTTTCTGTCCAAATTGACAATTCTGTGAAGTTTCAGAAAAATCAAAGAGAATTAGAGGATCAAGGCTGAATCATCACACAAAGGGTTGTTGCTACTGGTTTGTACTTTACTTGAAGGTTGATGCAGGCAGAGAGAGTTCCTATCCTGTTTAAGATCTTTATCAGAGAGCTGGAGGAAGAGAGAGAATGCACCCTCACAGAATTTGAAACAACTCCATACTGCCAATACTATTGAGAACCTCCCAAAATTCAGTGATGACAAATGCACAGACCTGTGCCTGGAATAGACTAATTTCTGACAAAGATGCAGGCTGGGGACTGGCTGGCTGTATATGCAGCTCTGCTGAAAAGCACCAGGGGACAGTAGGCCAAAAATAAGCCAGCATGCTCTTGTAGTGATGAAACCTAGGAGCATCATAAGCTGCATCAACAGGAACACAGCCAGCAGTTTAAGAGAAGCAATTATTCTCCTTGGTACTCATTAAGCTGCAATCAACTCAAGGGGCTGAGGCTATGCAATGTGAAAAGAAGTTAAGGGAACTATTTTTTTTTTTTTTTTTTTTTTTTTTTGGTGTGTGTGGTTTTTTTTGTTTGTTTGTTTGTTTTTAGGTTGGAGAGGACAAAGTTTGAGGAGAACCTGATAGCTAGCAGCCTTCCATGCCTACAAGGCAGAAGACTGAGCCAGTCTCCTAACTCTGGTTTGCAGCGGTTTATCAAAGAAAATAGGCATAAAAACGAAAACAGAGAAGGTTCAGACTGGATATTAAGAAAAAAATTACTATGAGTATATGGAGCAGGTTGCTCACTGACACTGTGGATTCTCTCTCCTGGGGGTCTTCAGGACTTGTCTGGATAAAGATCTGAGCAACCTGACCTGAATTCATTTTTGAACATGAGGATAAACTACAGGTCTCCTGAAATCCCTTCCAGCCTGAATGACTGTAAGGGTAAGACACTTCCATCTCACCCCAACAAAAACAAAAGGGCTAAGACCACGAGAAGAAGCATAAGCCCACTATTTACTTTCCATTTGTTCAAGACAAGGTTCGTTCTACCCTGATTTTTTTTTTTTTTTTTTTGGTTATAAGGCTGGAAAGAGTAGCTAGAATATTTATCAGATTATGTAACAAGGAGAAATAGTTCTAGAAAATATATTATGATTCTTGCCCATTAGTGGAATGATCCTGCATATTCATTGACCTCTCACAACAGAGAAATCTTAAAAAACAATATATATTTAAGATGCCAGAGTATTTATTTAAATGCATTCTTATATATATTCATATAACTTTGAATTAATTATCTGTGAATGAATAAATTGGATTTCTCAACTATCCAAACTAAAACAAGCACATCTTTTCTAGACTATAAGGTAAGAGCTTTGCACAATCCAATGTATTGAAAAATAATTGAGCTGGCTGGAAAGAAAACAAGTAAAGTAATGAAAGTGAGGTCTAAGACCATGATACACAACAAAAAAAGAGTGAGATCAAAAGCAACATGGTAACCTAATGCAGAAGTTTGCTAGGTAACACAATATCCTTTAAGTAGCTCCAAGGGAAAAAAAAAAAAAAAGTATACTGTCTAGAGGACAAGAAGTAGTGGGCCTAAAGGGGAGAACATTTGTATTACAGGTTCAGAAAATATATATTTTTTAACAGTAATGGTTAGTCAAACACTGCAATGCACTGAAACACGAGACCTAAAGACTCATGGAGTAGGCTTCAATATTGCAGATCTCCACAGATGAACAGGCAAATCTTAACTATGAATAACCACTCCTGCTCTGGACAGTTACGACCCATTAAATAAATCTCTTCTTTCTGCAAGTCTGCAGGACTTTTCCAGACAGAAAATCATACTAGACTAGGTCATGCCAAAGAAAAGTGTCGCCATGAGATGCATGCTAGGGACTTGCTAACAATCTTTGGTCACTGTTAGAGATATGTTTAAAGACTTCTGTATGTACCTTATCAGAACTACTTAATGACTATGCAATGAGAAACATATCATTGAGGCCCTGCCACCAGACAGGCTAACCAAGAGGAGTCAATTTTCCTTTAACACCTATTCAACAAGATTGGTGATAAGTAAGAGTAAGTGAACATCTGGACAGAACACAGCATACAGATTTGTGTCATAGAGCAGCTTAATAGGAGGAGCAATAAATCAACTGATTAGGTTCCCCCACACTTACGATGATGCTGAAAAAAAAGATTTAATCTTGTTCATTTGTGAGTTTGTTTTTTGTTTTGTTTATCCAAGCAGCAGAAATGATAGGAGATACACAAATTTTACTTATAAGCAAAAAAGAACACTTCAGTGTTCTTTTCCCTTAGTGCTAGTGTATTCCTAGGTCTACTGCAGACTACAGGCACTTTGGCATAGAATAGAGGTAGTTGTGGCTTTCAGCAATCAAGTCTATTACTGGACTTCACCACATCCTGCAGATCTACTGAAATACTTGTGGACAGAGGCTCCTTTCTCCAGCAGACTTGCCTGGCTAGTCTGAGAGCTACTTGCACTCCTGTGATTGACTCTGAGTGCTATCTTTACGCCCATTTAAGTGAAGGCACTGTCCCCAGAATACTCTTCCCCTTACTGTACTGTTAAGCCTATATGACAAAATTGGCCAACTGTTTTAATAACTGAAATTCAGAAGTCATGGCAACAATGCTTATTGCTACTGCTACATTCACTTTGGATATATTCTCTCTCTTCCAACGTTATTTCCTGGATAGACATTAGGTTTATTTCAGCTCTCCCAAGAAAGATTGCCCTTTTATCTTTCTGGGAAGAAAATAAAATTTAGAATCTAAAAGTAGGATTTCTTTGTGATACCCTAACACTCTCTAAAGAGGACTGGTTTAGAAGATGAAGGTTTTATCCTCACTGAGGTGGAAGGAAAAAGAAGGTACCTAGCAGTCAATCACGACTCAGCCAAAAAAAAAAGCAGAAACTAAAGTGTCCAGCTACTAGAAAAGGGCAACAAGCCATCTCAGTTGCTGAATATTTTTTTCCATTAGTCTTTCCAAGGCAAAACACAGGAGTTTCCAGCCACTGAGATGACAATATAAATACTTCAGAATAGGTTCCCGCAAAAGACAGTAACACAATTGGTTTATTTGTTTTTAAACAATTCAGCTTCCATCATTCACTTATTTACAGTTCCTGAAACAGAAACTGCTTTTCATGAACAAATAGATGCTGCCACAAGGAGCAGGGTTTTTTTTTTTTTAATTATTTATTTTTTTTAAATTATTTTTAAGGGTTAAATCTGCTACTTAAATGGATGAAGTAAGGTCTAACACAGCTGGATTCCACTTGAAATACCAAATATTTTCTAGTGCAGTCTTTGCCTATCCTAGCAGCTGGAATAAGAAAAAAAAACAGTGATGCTAAGTATCACCCAGTATTAAACCCCTGTGACTTATATCATTTGAATCTGTACAAATTTGCATCAACAACAAAGTATACATGACTCTTTCTAGTCACTCACTATCTTATTCTCAGCCCACTAAAGCCAGTAATCAGACTCTCTTTGGTAATTTTCAAAACACTGTCATAAAAGAGGTTCTCCTAATTTTTTTTTTCCTCTCACTGGAACAAAATAAAAAAGAAAGTTAAAGGAAATTAAATGTAAAAATCAGCAATGTGACTAGAACTGTGCTGAGGACACATCTTATAAAATATCATTGAAATTTCAAGATTGCATTTTGTTCCAAATCAGAGTGAAAATGAAAGACTTCAAAGTATTCTAGAATTATGAAAAGATACTGAGATAAAGGTTGGGCAAATAGCATGATTCATTTCAGCCATTATAACTATCACTGCAGTATGAAATTCCAAGGCATTTGGGCAAGCTGCCACTGTTTCCACAGCTAGGATATTTTTTGCCTTGTCAAGATTAGCAAACATTTTAGGCATCTCTCAATTAAAACAAGGGACTTTTGTTTATTGTTTTGTTGTTGTTGTTTTGTATTTTAAGTTGCTCATATGTAATATATATATCATGCTAGAATAAACTTTCTTCTGGATAAAAATTCCAGACATTCAATAAAATATCCCAATTATGAAAATTATTTAAATAGCTTTCCACCAAACGTTTCTGTTGATTTCCTCATTATCTTTTACACATGATAATACTCTTCTAGCCACAAACTGTCAGAACAGTTGTGAGAACCTCTATTAGCCTCTTCACTGTATTACTCATGACAGCTTTGGTACTTCACGTCTCCCACGACAGCCTGCATACCTGCTTTGGTGCTACCCTCTCTCAGTATTTCAATTGTTCCTTGAAACCCAATTCATCTGAAATAACCCTGAAAACTGCCAGCTGCTTACAACTTTGAGTAGAAATGGAAAAGAAGCCAAAGCAATTCAAATACATACCTGTACTCTCTTTTGATTAATACATACCCTCACTGATGCCACATGTTATCACTTTTTCACATTAACACAGTATTCTGAAACTCCCAACATTATGGATCAAAATACTTCCTCAGAAATGTTTGAATTCAGCAAGCAAAAATAAATACCTGATACCAGATAAATAAATACCAGATGATGTTCCAACAATGACTTTAGTAGCGTCCAGGACTACTTGACATTCTCTTTTTATTTCAGATTGAACCAAGGGTTAAAAAAAAAAAAAAAAGTGTCACATATATGAACCAATCTGTGGCAAAGATATCAACACACTATTCAAATGATGAAAATAACATGTGGAAATAGATCCAGGATTATTTTAAAACACAATGATTTGTGATTGTGATTGCTGCATTTCATGGTAAATTTCTGCAGCTAAATACAACAGCATGTCAGAATGAATTGCAATGCTTGGAGCGCATAGACAGACAGAAGACTAGAAGCAAAGTAATACCACCCAAGTGATAGCAATTTCCCATAATAACACGCCCCGGAGTTTCCTATTGCGATTATGAAGTGACTTTAGTAGTAATAAAATGTTTTAAGGAACTGTAAAGAATAAGTTCAGTATATTTATATCATCCCAAACTTCACAGCCAAGGAGTGGGGGGAAAAAATGGAAAACAGGAGAAAGCTAATAAGCTTGAAAATTGAAAATAGCACATAGACATTATTAATGATATTCGCTATTCTGTTTCCATAATCCCTTGTATGCATGGCTTCCAAGATTTTAGTGATGAGTCAAAGAACAAACCATTAATTTTCTACTATGTGTGTAAATGATGTGCACTCTATTACATGCAAGTATAAAGCTATCTTTGATTATAATTATATTTTCACTAGGTTAAAGCATAGTAAAATAAATCAAGTGTTTCAGGAAGGACTGTAAAATACCTTTCTATAACTCTACAGAGACTGTAAATGGCAGATTGCAGGACTCAACTGATTACTAAAGGCAGAAGATAGTTCAGTAGTGTTTGCTGTTTGTGTTTTAAATCGGACCAACCAGGGAAGCCTTCAGAAAACTGACAATGTGACACAACTTCATTTCTTAATACTACAGAACAGAATAGTTTTGACTGAACAATGCCAACCCTACCCATTATTTTATAAGAAATGTTACTTTTTCCAATAAACATATAAATAACATAATTATTATTATTTTTCTGAAAGAAAAGAAAAAAAACAGATATTGCAATTACAGTAATTGCTTTGTTTCAGGACTACAAACTGAGGTATCAAATTTCTGCAGGGCAGTAAGTACAGCCTGCTGGGGACAGCTTGAAAGGAACTCAATGCAGGTGCCTAAGTCTGAAGTTGTGGGGTAGGAGGCTTCAGATCTAGTGTTTTGCTGAGACTGTTTTATATCTTCTTCCCAATGATAATTTTTTTTTTTCCATATGTTACCTTCACATCACAGCGTGTTCTTTATCCAAAACAGAACAGGTGACATATCTTTTTGAACACGGCAAAGCAAGAATGCTTTTTTTTTTTTAATTTAAAAAAAAAAAAAAAATGGCTTTTTTTTTTTTTTTAATCTTACAAGCCAGTACAAAGTATCAGTTCTGGTCTTAGTACTTCCACTTAGTACTTCCACTTAAAGGTCTTCCATTTCTTCCAAGAAATTTTGAACCAAATTCAGTATTTTTTATTTATTCATTCAATGCGTAGTAAACAAAATTCAACAACTTTACTGCAACATTCAGTAAAGGTAAGAGAATGTTGAAATGTTCAGCTTAAATTCATAATTAAATTCATAATTAAATTTATCTTTTAAGGATGACCCAACATCCCGCTCTTTTTAATCCTCTTTCACAAGCTCTGAAAACTCAGCTACCAGTTTCTTCCCCCAGCCAGAAATTAACAGAAATTAAAACCTATCACATTTGTTTCATAAATGGCAATAACAGACTGACTGACAAGTGCTGCAGTTCACATATTAACTTTTTATACCTCTTTCTGCAATTGTGCTTTTGTATAAAGCACCTACTGCAAAGTAAAACAAACTGCTTGTAAGCAGTGTCAAAAATAAGAATTGTTATCATAAATTAAATGACTATAGAATGAACAGAGTGACCTTTGGTGCAGTGTTTACAAGGCAGACAATTTATTCTTTCTTGACTGAAATAATGCCACAAACTACTTCAGCAACATTTTTGCTGGGAAAATTAGTCATACAATTTACAAATAAAAACTGTGTTTAAGAACACTGCCCAAAGAAGATACTCTCTTGAAAACAGAGTATTTGAGACAGCCTAAACGATTTCTTACACATTGAAACCAAACATTAAATGAAAACAGAAAACTTTCACTGAAGTATTTAAAAGACTTCACTGTTTTAATACAAGGGAAAGGTGTGGCACAAAAAAAACAAAAACAAAAACAAAAAACAACAACAAAAAAAATTTTCAACAGAAAAGTGTTAAAACACATTAAGAGAGGCTTTATTCAAGTTAACAATAAGTAATAGGATGTGTATATTCTTCTCACAGCATGGAACCCTGTGAAAAAAACAATGACTTTCAACAAGTATTATTTTGCAAATTTGATTTTTAGCATTTATTTCTCAACAGTTGTTTTATATAAACTAGTCACTTAATGAGAAGTAGGGACACAAAGGTGTTTTGCACTGCTAATCTACTGTGGTGTCGCTAGCAGTACTGTATGCAAATAAGAAACTGAAAACATCAATGTATGAGAAGATGACAAAGCAGCTTTTTCTGTCATTTAAGGGAAAAATATTAACCTAAGGTTTCTAAACTAGTAATAATTGTGTTAAAGTGTAATTCTTTACCAGGTTAACTAAATATGCAGGGGAAAATCCTTGATGCGCATACCAATCAAGCATTTAATGTTCCTCACATTTTAGAATAAAAAGGTTTTACTTTGGAGTCTTCTTTGTAGCTCCTATACAAACATATCCTCCAGCATTTTTGCTAATAATGGTATTTCATTTTTAAGTGAAAAATGAATCTGAATGTTGATCCTTTAGTTACTGTTCATCATTTTTGATACATGCAACATCTTTTGCTAATCCAACTGCAGTTTAAACTGCTAGAGAATTTTCCCATTGACAAACACTACGCTGCACAATTCTGATAGCATAAAGTTTTTATAACTTTTGCATTATATTTTTGGGAAGTCCTGAATTGTCAATGACAAACCACAAAACGATTCATAAAGTAAACTACATTGTATAATAGTTAGTACTTGGACCTTTCCAACAGTTCTGTTAACTGTACCACTTTTACAAACTTCTACAAACAATATATAATAGCAGAGTAAAATCCTTACATCTTACAGTATACTCCTGTGACAGCTGAGGAAATCAACTATCAAATGACATGGTCCACTTGCTTCATAACCCAGCTAAACTGCATACTAAAATGCCACTACAAACACTATATGGATGTCCCCCAAAGTGCCCTTTGACAAACAGAGAAATGCAACACAAACTTCCTGCAGGGTGAGAGCTACCTGTGTTTTCAGACATATTTTAAAGAAAAAAAAGCTACTGAAAGGGTTAGAAACTACAGAATGCCACAGTCATTAATACAGGAGCAGGGTATAGCAGCTTCAAAATCATGTTCTGTAATTCAAGAGACCAAGAAATGGACTAATAAGTTGTCAAATGTTTACCTGCAAATATTTTTTTTCAATTGAGTGTCTCAACTTTAGGTGGCTCAAGCCAATGAGACCTGAGGTCTAGTTGCTCCTACTGTGATCAAAACAAGTACAAGAATCATTACAGAAAATGTAGAACATTGGATGGAAGGAAGAGAAAGAATCATCAATTGTTAGGTAAACGATATACTAGTGAAGTCTGAAGGCTCCAACAAACTTGGCTTATTCCAGCCCATTTCAGCAGAGTTTCTAATTGTATTAGAAGAAGATACAGGGTACTGGGCTGCAGCACTGGCTTGTGGCTGCCCAATTTGTCTACTTCTAGGGTGGTCCCTGAGTGCTGCTGTCTCATGACAACTAGCAGTCCTCTAGACAACATTTGGGACTGGTTGGGTATACAGCACAGGCCTTGGACTCTTCCCAGTGAGATGTATGGGAAAGGCAGTTCTTTGATTTGAATTTGGTGGGAAACGATTGAGGCCCTAAAAGGAGAATTCTTTCATGTGGATGTGAGCCAGGCTGCATTTGGCAACTTGCCCTCAAGGTTAGAAATGTTCCCTAAAACATTTTATTTACTGTATCTGCTAGGGACTAGCCCAGATCTCACATGACATTGACTCTATTTCTTTGCTGACAATCCTAACTTATGCAAAGTCAAATGATTATTTACTACATTTACCTGAAATTCTGAGGATATGCATTTTCCTTTAATGATTCAGCAAGCGTAACCTTTGCACAGGATCAGAATCTCTTATTAAGATAAATTTAGCCACCTTCTTGAGATTAAGATCAACTTCACATTTAGTAAAGAACCCTGATGTTGTGATTTATACACCTAAAAAGCCATATATTTACTACGTATGATATACAGTAACTCGGGTATGCATGCTCTAGCACTAAATTTCATGTTGAAAGCTTGCTAATGCCTCAGGCTCTTCAACAAGACGATACATGAAGCCGTACATAAGTAGACTAGATACTAGTTTCTTAGTTTACCTCTAAATTACAACTATCAGAGTGTTTTTGTTTTTTTTTTTCCCCCCTCAAGTGTTTGCGTCTAAATTTCTTGCAGTCTGGTAATAACAACTGCAGGTACCGTGAAAGTAAAATCCCCAGCTTCTAGCTGAATTAATGCATCTGTGATGAACAGAATTCTATTTTTTTTTTTTTGCAGATTAATTTGTAATGGTGATGTTCAAATTGTTTTAAATAGTCTATAATAAATACATCCTTTGAAACAGTCAATTTAAGTAAAAATATTTTGTTAAACAAGGTATATATATATCCACAGGCAGAAAGCAAATTGTATACAAAACTTAAAATATTTTCTTTAGTTTTATTTGTATTCTTATTTCCTTTCCCCTTTTGCAACAAATCATGAACTTCATTACAGGTTTGTATCTATGAAAACAAGACTGCACATTCTATCTGAAATCTAGAAAGAGCTCTTCAAGGTAGTTTCATTACTCTACATTAAATGTATATATATAAATAAAACACACAGCTATTACAGCTTCTTGAAATGAAATATACATATGCACAGGAACTCTTCCTAACAAAGCCCATTAAAGAAAAATAAATGCTATCTCATGAATGGAGCCAAAGGGTCCATTTCAATAGCTGAAACATATTTAAAAAATAAAATAGTGCAAAGACAGATAAGAAATGATTCTTTTTGAATTATTAAGGTCTAAATATCACTATTCATTCTTTTTTTTTGGGGGGGGGGGATATTTTATTGGTTGTTTTGCTTGTTTTGCTTTTTTTTGTTTTCATTTTTAAGAACAAAGAAAACATCTATAGGATTTTATTAATAAACACTTTTGCTTGAAGTTGATTTTCAAAGGAACAGGTCGACACTTTTATAAAAAAGCCTGCAGGAGTAGGTTGACAGTAATGGTGGGCCAGAAGGTGAGAGCAAAAAAGTACTGAATCAGAACAATGAAAAAGAACTGAATCAGCTGCCACCAGACTGGTCTGTCATGGGAGCATTAAAAATTATATTTTTACTTTATAAATGAAGAAAGCATTTTTTAAGCTTTTCTCAGCAGCTACAAATTTTAAAAGCACTTTGAAGAAATGCATGAAATAGTGAGGTGCTCATATGAAACTATGACTCAAAACCTTACTGATTTTCATTGAATTATTTCCATTTTTGTTGCAGGCAAAACACTACATTTCTTTTTATTATTTTTTGTTACTACAGTGTAGAACAACTGCCTGAAATAAATCCTGGAATATTCCTGAATCAAAATGCAAAATCTTAACTTTACTTGACCTAAAGGGTAAAAGAACTTTAGAAAAGCTAGAAATTGTCCTTAAAAATAATAATAATAATAATTGGAGGTAAACATTGCAGTACCCTTATTACAACTCAACAGAATGTCATCAACTTCAGTATGAATTCACTGAACTCCATAATTATGCTTTAGAACAGTAATTTCTAGACCAAAATCTGATCCTTTCTTAGTCACAGAAAAAAAAAAAAAAAGTAAGCAACTCATATACTTAGTTTGTAAAAACTGACTTTAAGATAAAGCTATCCACATCTTAACTGCAATTTTAGTATTTTGAAGTATCAGTCAGATTGTAATAATGTAAAATAGTAAAATAGTCTAAATATACCACCTAATAATTACTGGACTGAAATGAAAAATACTGGATATTTTTACTTCAGAGACAGTCAACTATCTAGGAGCTTTAGCTACACTTAAAAGTAGAAAAATTATATTCCTGAAGTTACACAAGGAGAATGAATCTCAAACTCAAAATACTGCAACATGTGTTATATCTGTTCAGATTCCAAACAGAATATTTACATTGATTGCTTTGTTCCTCAGAAAACTGTCCTCAGAGGACAATCATTTCCATGATTTGCACTGTATCTAAATTGCACAGTAAAATACATACAGTGCTTGTGACTTGCATAGTTTTTGGCATTTGCAGTTTGCAAAGTACAGATGATTTGTAAAGTAAGATTTTTCAGCCTCTGTAAATTCATGTAATTTATGTTCATTTTTTTTCCTTATTTTCACATATTTTTTCAATGATTAGTTTTTGCTTTTCACATCACTAAGACTGCCCCATAGATCATTTTGAGAGATGACCCAAAACAGCATCTTTCCACCAATCCAAAAAGAACTAACAAGGTACACAGAACTTACTCTGTATTTTCTTTTGAACTTAGTAAAGCATCTTTTTCCCAGATACAGACCAAAAGTTATGATTTTTACTTAAGAAATCAGTCTCATATTTAGAAATTTATTTCACAGTATGTACCGAGAAATACAATCTAAACACCACTTGTGGGAAGATCAGTAACCAAGTACATATAATAATGCAACTAGTTTCAAACAAAAATAATACGCATTGCCTTCCATATTTTTCAAAGCACACATGGTAGTAGATTGCAGCAATTGATAAGTCTGGGGTGAGAAGAATGTATATTCATGCATATGTTTATGTATTATACACACACATACTTGTGTATACATACACATAAATGATACGGAATACAGACAGAATCAGAAATTGGCTAATTTCTATTGATTATCAATTTCCTTATTCCCTAAAATTATGGAAAATGCCTCGTTTCAAAAATAAGAACAATACACAGTAAAACAGGAACACCATTTTGATAGGCTATATCTGCAATTTTGGAAACAAACTGTTACAAGCTTGTGAGTGAATAGTCAACTTATACACAGAAGTAGAGCTCTCTTCAGTACTTCAGATTACTAATTTTTTTCATCTAACAAGACATTAATGATAATGCACAAGAATTATTATGTAATAGTTACTATATTGAACTTTAAACTTGCTTTATTTTGCAAATAATGATTTTTGGCTCAAACCATCCCTTAATCACTTATCAAAACTGCCAAAAATTTGTATACATATTTTAGCCATTTGAAACCTTCACATGCACATTTGTTTTCTCTCAATACAAAATCATTGGAAAAAAAAAAAAAAAGTGCATTTCAGAATTTGAGACTGTGAACATACATTTGAAAATTTAGCGAGTCAGTCTCGGAGACAAGGATGGTCTGGGCATTCCTGTTTATATTACAACTTCTCTTTTCCAAGCAGATGCATTGCTGCTAGAGGTGGGTAAACAGATGTGCAATACCGTTGTCTGATTGGTCATTTCATCTTGTTCAGTCCGTTATCAATAAACACTTAACCTTTTCCTATTCAGTAATAAACTTACTTGCAAGAAAATGCCATTCGAGTCATGGTTGTTTTCTTGGATTAGAGAAGGGATGTGTGATGGAAGCAGTCCATCAGGATGTGTGATGGAAGCAGTCTGTGTTGTGGCATTTTCCAATGAGAACATGTGGATAGATGACTGCAGAAATCTTTCTCTAATCAGCTGAAGCTTAAATCAAGTCCTTATCTTGGCTTTTACAAATTCAGCTCATTCTGCATTTCACAAATAGCAGTGGATTAATTCAATACCTTGGTGCTCTGAATGTCAGTGTAGATTACTTGACAAAGTATTTTGGCATTGTTCCCACTCCTGTACTACCTACATACAAACAGTGATCCATGCAAGAAACTTAAATAAAAATCAATAGGTTTTCCAGTGCAATTAATAGATCTTCAGTCAGTGTCCCTCAATGACCTTTCCAAATCCTTCCAGTAAACCACTTTTGCCATAATAATATGAACAGGCCTGACTGACTGCACATATGATGTGTGAACTTGGAGAAATGAAATTATAAATATACGGATGTTAAATAATGAGTGTATATATATATATATATGCATATAAATATATATAATATATATTTACCTTTGCCACTTCTTTACGAAAGCATTCAGGGTCTTTTTGATTAATTTTTTTTTTTTTTCAAAACATGCAGTCAGTGCGAATTGCCAAAATAAAAATACCAAAAGACTGCATAAAGTGAATATTAAGACGTTCTGCAAAACTCAGATAGAAGACCTTTCCTATTTATGAAGTCATTGAGCAATGTGACAATTAAAATACTTGACCAAAATCTCCTTAAAGACTATGACAAGTTTTCCTCTGCTCACTAGTTCTACCACCACATAGAAAAAAAGAAGGCATGAAAAGCTAGCATTCTTCCAGTTCCTGGCTGATAGCAAGGATATTAGATAATCTATAGCTAATAAAAGGATGCCAAGATGATCACCACTGTTATTTTAATATTATCAGAACCCTTTAGTAATAATATCGGGGCTCTTCAGATAGCCCTGCATTTCAAACAGAAAGGTAACTGAATGGAATCCTGAAAACAAGACCAGAACAGATAGCACCTTTGCCTACATGGACATGTGCATCTTCCTTTCCAGTCCCCCTCCCTCCTCCCTACATGCAAATGAACAGCAGCACCTGTTCACCTAGTGAAGATACTACTTAACACAATCTGTGACACTGTACTATGGCAATCTCTCTCAAATGTCTAGTTTAAAAGAGCAAAACATGAACACAAAGAATACTGAATGCCAACTAGGATGATGCTTAAAAACACTTTGGTGCAGCAATGTTTTACTAAATCTATAGCAATGGCAAGGAAGGACTTTTGTTTTCACAATGTTCACTTGCAACCCTGCCTCCTCAAAATTATATATTCTTATTTATTATGATTTCCTAAGAAGTCTCTATTAATTTATCAGATTTGACAAGCATTTCCCAAGTTGCCATCTATTCACAGTTGTAGTACACACTTTTTTTTAAACTTTGAAAGAACACCCTTCACAGGTTACCTGCATCTCAAATACTAGAACTGCATATTTAACAGAGCAGCACTAGCTCAGCACCACAGAGGCAGCTCTCTGCACTCCCTGCTTCAATCAATTATATCGCCACAGAGAATTTGCGGAGCTGCTAACTTGTTCAAGGATGCAAGAGAGGAACAGCAAGTCTGTTGCCTGCAAGTAGTCATGGGTCACTCTGTCTTGCCGTTCCCACTGCCTCCAGCCCCACAGGGGTCAGGAAACCCACTTTGACAGGGATTTGTTTGTTTTTCTTTTCCTTCTTATATATGTATGATCTTATGAGTGAGAATTTACAGCTGTTAATCACAGTCTCCCCTTCTTGCTGCAGAAATTATAAAAACAAAACAGAATTAGGTTTTTGGCTGCCCATGTGCTGAAGGAATAATACATCATAACACTAATGTCACACCAGTGTATCAACTCATTTCAACAAGTAGCAAAAACAAAACACTTTTCTGTTTCTTAATATTTCTCAAGTGTTAACTATGATCAACAGATTCAAATCTTAAATACTGCAATAGACATGTATAAAAGGAGTTTATGCACTTCACATCAAGTGCCTAGAATGAAGAATTTTTATACTGTTTTTGACTTCCAAAGATTAGAAATAAAATTTTACCAGAACACAACACATACAGCACATAGGCTGTTAGTGTAATTGGTCATCTGGTGGGAGGGAAAGGCAGGCTTTACTACTATTTTATCTTGTACCCTTTAATTTTATCTTATTGCTTCCACCTGCAAAGCACAATAAATATAGCAAGTCAAGTCACTAAGTCATTTAATAGACCTAAGTTGTTTACGGAGAATTTGTGAGCTGTTTTCCAGGTCTGATACCAATATTTTTCCTTTCACAAATCTGAATGACATAGGAACTATAGAGAAAATTTTGTTCCAAAATAATAAGAAAAGTCAAGCTTCAGTATCCAAAGATATCACTCTTCAGTAAGTGAGGTATCTATATTTGAGAAAATAATCAGTTTCATTTTCACTTGTTTGTTACGAGGCTTCTATCTGGGACAGTTTATGTTGGAAAGGCTGCACAATTTCAACAGACCCATTTCCTCTATGCATTAACATGATCATGACATGCTGAAAAAAATAGGCTTAACATTCAGCCAGGTAGATTCTGTCTAGGAGAGCACACACACTAAAGCACTTAAAAAAAAAAAAAAAAGCACTTAAAAAGTAAAAAATAAAGAATAAAAATGGTGTTTTCCCCCCACAGTCCTTCCTTCTGCAGCCTTTAATAAGGCTAATGAAGATTCAAGTACTCTGTTCTCTTTGAGCACCAGCATCACTAAAATTCATTCAAGTTTTGCCATGCTGAATAGCAAGGAGCAGAACACTGTAGAGTTACAATTCATAACAAACAGCATCACCTAATGGCAGAAATTCAAAACTGTAGGTTACAGTCTGCATTTTCATTTCTCTTCTCCAAGAAAAACAGGGTAAAGAGGGGGAAAAAAAAACCAAAACCGCTCAGTTTCTTCCTAAAGACTAGGTGCTCTGATTTGGCCTCATGGGTTTCAACATAAGTTTCAGCAAACAACTTTCTGGGCTGGCAAGAGAAGGTATACTGGTTGAAGACACAGACAAAGAGAACTGAAGGCTCACAGATGTTTTTTTGAGAAGGCAAAGCCAGGCTGAAGTCTTCAAGACATTACAGCTCTACAGAATCTGATGAAAGGCTGCCACAAGAGTTCTTTTGTACGCATTTGGTACAGATGTACAAAGGCACAAAAGTCTCCATGTGCTCTTTACACTGAATGTTACACAGAGAACCATTAAAACCAACAGTTACTGCAGCAAATTCATCACAAAATGTGATCTATCACATATGCTCCATTATTTCCCTACTAAAACTATTTCATTGGTGCTTCCAAAATATTAACTGAACTAACAGCTTACAAGTCATACTGATCAAATCTCAGCATCCAAGAAAACAGAAAAACCTCTTTTTTTTTTTTTTTGCTTGCACCTATGTTTACAAACTTTAGGATTGTCATAAAAAATAGAAGCTGAGAAACCTCAGTATCTCATAATACCCCAAACTATAGTAACCATCCAGGAAACAGGTTAAAAGATGACTGATTCTTGTGGCTCACAGATAATTAAAACAGCAAACACATCCTCTTGTAAATGCAAAGGAAGAGAAAGTTGTATTTATCCAAAGAGAACATATTCAACACTCAACGCATTATATCATCATCCCATTGTGAAGTCTGGTAAGCTTTAAAAAAAAAAAAAAAAGTTTTATGTGTGATGGCAGTCAAGGAAAGCCAAGGGGAAATACAAAGTTCAAGCTGAGGTTAGAACAATGGAAAACAACACAAAACTGATGAAATTCCCTGTTACAGTAATGGAAAATATCTGTCACTCATATCTGACACCAATAAAACTGGAAAAAATTTGGATTAACAGTTCAAATCTGAGCTACAAGGCTAGCGTCCTGGTCGGGGTCTGTTATAGACCAACGAACCAGGATGAGGAGACGGATGAGGAGTTCTACAGGCAGCTGACAGAAGTTGCGAAATCGTCAGCCCTTGTTCTCGTGGGGGACTTCAACTTCCCTGACATATCCTGGAAACACAACACAGCCCAGAGAAAGCAGTCTAGGAGGTTTCTGGAGAGCGTGGAAGATAGCTTCCTGACGCAGCTGGTTAGTGAGCCTACCAGGGGTGGCGCCCCGCTAGACCTTCTCTTCACAAACAGGGAAGGACTGACTGGTGGAAGATGTGATTGTCGTGAGCTGTCTTGGGCAGAGTGACCACGAAATGGTGGAGTTCTGTATTCTTGGCGAGGCCAGGAAGGGGACCAGTAAAACTGCTGTATTGGACTTCCGGAGGGCTGACTTTGTGCTGCTGAGGACACTGGTTGGTAGAGTCCCTTGGGAGGCGGTTCTGAAGGGTAGAGGAGTCCAGGAAGGCTGGGCGCTCTTCAAGAGGGAAATCTTAATGGCGCAGGAACGGTCTGTCCCCACGTGCCCAAAGACAAGCTGGTGGGGAAGAAGACCAGCCTGGCTGAACAGAGAATTGTGGCTTGAGCTTAGGAGGAAAAAGAGGGTTTATAATCTTTGGAAAAGAGGGCAGGCCACTAAGGAGGACTATAAGGATGTTGTGAGGCTGTGCAGGGACAAAATTAGAAAAGCCAAAGCTCATCTGGAGCTCAGTCTGGCTACTGCCGTTAAAGATAACAAAAAATGTTTTTATAAATATATTAACACAAAAAGGAGGACTAAGGAGAATCTCCATCCTTTACTGGATGCTGGGGGAAACTTAGTTACAAGAGATGAGGAAAAGGTGGAGGTGCTTAATGCCTTCTTCGCCTCAGTCTTTAGCGGCAATACCGGTTGTTCTCTGGATACTCAGTTCCCTGAACTGGTGGAAGGGGATGGGGAGCAGGATATGGCCATCACTATCCACGAAGAAATGGTTGGCGACCTGGTACGGCACTTGGATGTGCACAAGTCGATGGGGCTGGATGGGATCCACCCGAGGGTACTGAGAACTGGCAGAGGAGCTGGCCATGCCGCTTACCATCATTTATCAACAGTCCTGGCTATCAGGGGAGATCCCAGTTGACTGGCGGCTAGCAAACGTGACGCCCATCTACAAGAAGGGCCGGAGGACTGACCCGGGAAACTACAGGCCTGTCAGTTTGACCTCAGTGCCAGGGAAGCTCATGGAGCAGATTATCTTGAGAGTCATCACGCAGCACTTGCAGGGCAAGCTGGCGATCAGGCCCAGTCAGTATGGGTTTATGAAGGGCAGGTCCTGCTTGACGAACCTGATCTCCTTCTATGACGAAGTGACGCGCTGGGCGGATGAGGGAAAGGCTGTGGACGTGGTCTACCTTGACTTCAGCAAGGCTTTTGACACCGTTCCCCACAGCATTCTCCTCAGGAAACTGGCTGCTCTTGGCTTGGACTGGCACACGCTTTGTTGGGTTAGAAACTGGCTGGATGGCCGGGCCCAAAGAGTCGTGGTAAATGGAGTCAAATCCAGTTGGAGGCCGGTCACTAGTGGCATTCCCCAGGGCTCGGTGCTGGGGCCGGTCCTCTTTAATATCTTCATCGATGATCTGGACGAGGGCATTGAGTGCACTGTCAGTAAGTTTGCAGATGACACCAAGTTAGGTGTGTGTGTCGATCTGCTCGAGGGTAGGAAGACTCTGCAGGAGGATCTGGATAGGCTGCACCGATGGGCTGAGGCCAACGGTATGAAGTTCAACAAGGCCAAGTGCCGGGTCCTCCACCTGGGACGCAATAACCCCAAGCAGAGCTACAGGCTGGGAGATGAGTGGTTGGAGAGCTGCCAGGCAGAGAAGGGCCTGGGAGTGATGGTTGATAGTCGGCTGAATATGAGCCAGCAGTGTGCTCAGGTGGCCAAGAAGGCCAACAGCATCCTGGCCTGTATAAGAAACAGTGTGACCAGCAGGGCTAGGGAGGTGATCGTCCCCCTGTACTCAGCTCTGGTGAGGCCGCACCTCGAATACTGTGTTCAGTTTTGGGCCCCTCGCTACAAGAAGGACATGGAGGTGCTTGAGCAAGTCCAGAGAAGGGCGACGAAGCTGGTGAGGGGCCTGGAGAACAAGTCCTACAAGGAGCAGCTGAGGGAGCTGGGATTGTTCAGCCTGGAGAAAAGGAGGCTCAGGGGTGACCTTATCACTCTCTACAGGTACCTCAAAGGAGGCTGTAGCGAGGTGGGGGTTGGTCTGTTCTCCCACGTGCCTGGTGATAGGACGAGGGGGAATGGGCTTAAGTTGCGCCAGGGGAATTTTAGGTTGGATCTTAGGAAGAACTTCTTTACCGAAAGGGTTGTTAGGCATTGGAACGGGCTGCCCAGGGAAGTGGTGGAGTCACCATCCCTGGAGGTCTTTAAAAGACGTTTAGATGTAGAGCTTAGGGATATGGTTTAGTTGGGACTGTTAGTGTTAGGTCAGAGGTTGGACTCGATGATCTTGAGGTCTCTTCCAACCTAGAAATTCTGTGATACAGAAAAAATATTCAAAAAGGTAAATATTCTTCCACAGGTAGTGGTCTTGCCCCCAGCAATCAGTAATATGTGCAAAACACAGGAAGCTCATATTAACCCCTTTCCTGCAATACAGGGCACTATAAGTCTTTTGAACCTACTTTTTGTATTATGTTAGCCACATCTGAAGGCGGTGATTTTAGTAACAGTTTTCCCAACATTGAGTACCCCAACCAAATTCCATTCTTCACCTAGGAAAGAAAAAACAGTGCTGGCTGATACACTGCTCTTCACTTAGCTCTGAGTGGTATATGGAACCAAAAAAAGATAAAAATTGAAAAGAAAACAACCAACCTCCTTCTTAATTCTGCAAATACTTTGCAAGCTATTATAATTTTACTATTCCATGATGTCTTGCTAAAGCATCTGAATCCAAGCTTGGAGAAGTAAAAAACAAGTCATTATGACTTCCATACTCATTCTCCAGAAGTTAGGGCACATCACCTCTTATTTTCATTGTCTCAAAATATAAACCTGGAAAATGAAATGACCAGGCTGGTCGAGACAGCTGAGAAAAGTAAAGACATTTTCTGATTTCAATGGACTTGAAACCAGAACATTTGCTCAAAAGATGCCGAGGCTATTCTTGAAGAGAGAACGTGGCTGTAAAGCCCAAGAGAACACTCATTTGTGTCATAATGAGCGTAATAGTAATACACTGTAAGAACTGCCTGCAAAATCCAAGGACATCTTATTATAACCCACACATTATACAGGTATGCTGATTTATTCAGGTTTTACAGAGATGATTCCAGGCAACAATGACTGTCACACAGTGCACATTCCAGGTAAGTATTATATCAGGCTGTTCTACAAACCAAGTCTAAAAAGCCTGTAACAGAATGAAATGCTCTCCAGCAAACACTGAATTTAATTCATGTCTGCCACATGCCTTATGAATATCATTCAGCCTACTAGACTGAGAAATAAGGAAGAATTCTCAGAAGTTCCTACAACTTATAAAGGTCAGTATCTTTTTAGATTTTGGTCTGCAATAAAATGAGTCCACAAGCTACTTGTCTTGAAAGGTACATTAAATATCAGTGTTACATATGCAGCTTCAAGCACTTGGAATAACTGCTTGAAAAAAGTATGGAAACAACCATTTGACTATGGCACGCTGAGCTTTCACTTTAAAAGAGTCCTGTGCTGTACCACTAAGGTAATAAGGTTCAACACTAAACAGGGTTCAAAAAAAGAACAAGCCAACAGGCCTAGAAGTTGGTACTGACTGTTTAGAAATGTATGCAGTCATCTTGTTTTAATTTTGAATCTCAGAAGACATCTAGCCATTTTACTTTTTTCTATCATTACTGTCCACTACAATTAATTGCTTTGATTTAAACTTCTAGCCCAATCCAACATCTTAATTTAAACACTATGAACATCAAAAGAACAATCCTCCTTGCAAAATGTTTCTTTTACTCCATAACACCCAAGTTCTGTTCTTGCTTCTGGTAAATGTATGTTGCATAAAACCATTATTCAACAGCCACATTCACATAGCCAGAAGAAAATCTAGACTACATTTGTGTATATTTGATATTTGGTCAGAGTCTCAGTCTATGATTCTTGAGAACATAATATATGGATTGATCTATATACCCCTTTACCTGTTAGATGGTAATTAGAGTAATCCTCCACAGGAAGCAGGCCAATGATAATCAGTACTAGAAAGGAAATAGGGTACTCTACATATGCCAACCTTCATCTGATCATTGAGGATATCCAGACAATCAATATGTGAAGAAGTGCATACGTAGTATACAACTTATATACTAACTGGAAAGTGTTTAAAATAAAAACTAAGAAAAAAACAACAAAAATAGATTATGAGCTGTTAAAGTTATTTTTAATATGAAAACGTGACTGCACCTAGAGCACCTGAGTTATTTGCAAGAGGAAAGTTTCAATGCACTATATGATCAAGGCTTCAAGTGTAATGGGTCAAAATGTACAAGTCACAAGGAGCAACTGGGTCAACTGGATCAATCACCAAACATTGGTGGAGGGGAGTGGGGAGTAGGGAAAGGACGTGATTGAACATTAACTTGTTGCCTACATAGGGGAAACATAACGGAACAGAGCATAGTATTAGTCTCTAACAACAAATGAATCACATTTGCATAGAATTCAGCACTTTATAAATAATACTGCATGAGGCAGATGTATATATGCATCTCTGATCTCAAGCAATAAACACGAACACTTTATTACTCATATTGTTCCACCACTTTGAGATTTTTTTTTTTAATAACTTTTTTTTTTTTTTTTTTTTTTTTTTTTAAAGTCTGCAGCACATGGATGAAAAGCTTTAGTAGATTTGGCACTGCACTAAGACTTTCTGACTGGGATAAGAGCTGAAGACTAACATAAAATCCATATAGGAATAGGACTAGAAACAGTTACATTATATGTTGCAACAGACCCTCAAACTTTTTGTTGGTGGTATCTCAATACTATGTAGGCACATAGTTCATTTCCATAGCAAAACCTAGGCTTTTAAAGCACTTTTGTGAGAAAATTGATTTTAAGCTTTAATGATGTCTTACAGTACTATATCTAGACAAAACTTAAAGGGCTCAGTCCTGCAGCACCCTGAATGTTCTTTTAGCAAAGCCTCAAAACTGGTCAGGAAGAAACCAGATGCGGTTTAATAAGAGCAAGTGTAGAGTCCTGCACCTGGGAAGGAACAACCGGAAGTATCAGTACAGGCTGGGGGACGACCTGCTGGAGAGGAGCTGTGAGGAGAAGGACCTGGGGGTCCTGGTGGATAACAGGTTGGCCATGAGCCAGCAGTGTGCCCTCGTGGCCAAGAAGGCCAATGGGATCTTGGCAGGTCAAGGGAGGTGATCCTCCCCCTCTACTCTGCCCTGGACAGGCCTCACCTGGAGTACTGTGTCCAGTTCTGGGCTCCCTGGTACAAGAAAGACAGGGATCTCCTGGAAAGAGTGCAGCAGAGGGCCACAAAGATGATACAGGGCCTGGAGCACCTTCCCTATGAGGAAAGGCTGAGAGACCTGGGTCTGTTCAACCTGGAGAAGACTGAGAGGGGATCTTATCAATGTGTATAAATATCTGAGGGGTGGGAGACAGAAGGATGTAGCCAACCTCTTCTCAGTGGTTTGTGAGAATAGGACAATGGGTAATGGCCGCAAGACAGAGCACAGGAAGTTCCGCACCAACATGTGAAAGAACTTCTTCACAGTGAGGGTGACGGAGCACTGGAACAGGCTGCCTAGGGAGGTTGTGGAGTCTCCTTCTCTGAAGACATTCAAGGCCCATCTGGATGCCTACTCGGGCAGCCTGCTCTGAGGAACCTGCTTTGGCAGGGGGGTTGGACCCGATGATCTTTCAAGGTCCCTTCCAACCCCTACAGTTCTGTGATTCTATGATTCTGTGAAAACATACAGATAGCTACAACACCAGAATGGTCCCATCCAAACATTTCAATCCGTGAAACTGCGTATTTTTACAGTTAAGCATGCAACAGTTCACCACTTTACAGAGTTCAGATCCAAAAGACTCCTCCTTTTTTTGCTCAACTTTAAACCAAGAAATGCTTCAATTTTAGGAATGTTTTACATTAGGAAAAAACAAACACGTTGATTTCTTCCTTTAGAAATTATGTATCAGCAGTTTAATTCTATTCTCCCTCTCTCAACATTGTCTGTAGATAAATGTGGGATGATCTTCATTGTAACTAACTCCAAATACTCCCGTGCCATGCAGGGAGGAATATAATTACTTAAAATAGTTAAGTTAAACCTGAAAAACTGTAACTGATAAGCACATACAATCTTCAAGACAAACTTAGGTGAGAAAGAGACATTTGTAAAAATAAAGCAAGATATTAATCTTCGGTTTGAAACCTTTTATTTTGTAGTCACTACAGCAAGAGGACTAAGTTAAGAACCTGAATGGTGACAATTTGATATGAATACTGGCATATTTTTCTAATTGCATTCTAACTGGATTCACTGCACACCCTGCCCCAGTGAAGGAGAGAAAGGAAAACTGAATTCCAAACAAGACAAATCTTGTTTATATTTTCAGGCAGAATAGTCTTCGAGGGACAAGTCTTATGTAAAACAATTTGGCTTAAATGTATATTGAAAAAATCCAAGTTATGTTAAACAGTTACTTATTTTGGTTAAGATTAATGTAAACTGTAGAAGCTTTTTTTTTCCTTTTCTCAAAAAAAAAAAAACCACAATGCCTTCCTTTCTCACCGTTGCACTGACAAAAGAAGAAAAAAAATATATTAGCAGAACTACTGCTGTCACCTCAAATAAAAAACAGGCATGTCCAAAAAATTCCCTCGAATTGTTCACCTTATTAGAATGATACCATTTAGGTATGAAGGTGCCAGTCACAGATACCAAAGACTACTCCATATTTTCTGCTACAGAAACAACAGAATAACATCACCAATAAAACATTCTGAAATCAATATCCTATCAGCATGTCCATCAGCATCCCCATTAACCAAAATGTTCTTGGCATAAGGATTTGGATTACTTTCTTTCCTTCTAAAGTGACCAGTTTTGTTTGTGTCACATTGATTAAGAAGAGACATATCAAAAACATACCCGTGCAGATTCACCAGTCTGCAGGGGACAGAGATCTCTCAATGGGTATCAAATTGGCCCAGCATATTAACTTCACTGCTAGACAAAGTAAGGAAGTAGTAATAAGCTATCATATCAGTAATGACAGTGAAAGACATCAAAGCAAGCACAACCAGATTACAGCTCCAAACCCAAGCTAACTGCTGTGTTCTAAGTTAGGCTTAACCTTGCATTCAGAAACACCACAATTTTTCCCTTCAGGATCTCTCTCAAAAGGTAATTGTACAGAATGGTCTCACCATGCTGCTGTTCTGCCAGCTGGCTGCTTCACCCCTGCAATGAACACAGCCCCATCTCACATTTAGTTTATTCCAGACAACTTTGCATCCCTCGGTAATGGTTTTCACTGGACAGAAACCCCAGGTGATTCAGATTCCCCCTGTTCATCTCAAATGTAACAGTGAAGTAGAGCTGAAGAGTGAATAAAGATGGCAATTAAACTTTGTTAAGCCTTCTACTTCCTTTCAGTTCCCTATTTACTAACTCCAGCAAGGTTATGTGATGGAAGTCTAGGCAATTCTTCTCTTTTTATAAAAGGAGGAGGAGGAAGGAAACAATGAAGAGTAATGTCTACATTATTCTTTTGATTTTTCAAGTACTGATGACATTTACTACTAAATGAAATCAGTTATTTTAAACAAGTCACACTGCATAAACATCTAACAATATAAACAACACTTTAGAGAAAGTTAATAAGGTTGTTCAGAGCAGTGTCACAATAGGGAAAAAATTAGTCACCTGAAAATAAATACCTAAGGCATCCCCCCAAGTAAACAGCATAAGTTATGTCCACATGGCAACACTGAGGTGTTCAGAAGGCAAAGCAAATAAGGTGAGGTGATTTTGTTGGAATTTTCACTTTTCCTTTTGACATCTTCATTTATCAACCACCAGCCAAAACTCCACTCTTTGGTCTGCTTGAGAGTTCACCTCCTTCCTTCCTGTATATTTAATTAAATGAATCTTTGTGAAAGAAGCACAAATCACAAGCTACAGGACTGCCCCACATGTATGACAATAACTTGACAGCTTTTCCTCCTACAGCGAAGAACAGAAAGAACAAAACTGCACACCCATTGCAGGATCTTTGCAAGTTCAACATGCAATTAGCTCAACAATTGGTATCTTGCATACCACCATTTTATTTGTTCTTCTCTCCTCTTCCTGGAAATACGTCTGCAATTCAGGACTGTTTAGTAAAAGAAAAAAAGGAAATAACCCTACCTTTTAAACAGTTACCTCAAATATTACTGGTTGCTTATTCTTAATTATGACAGCACTCAGTAAAAACCATGCAATGACAATCCTTTTTCCGTAAGGCATGTTAGACATGCCAGAATGTACTGTTGCCAGCATGTACCCAAGTTGTGTCAGTCCAAACTGAACATGTTATCAAACACTTTTCTTACAATTACCATTCCATCCAGCCTAACAAAACATGGAAGTGAGCAGTAAGCTTGGCAAGACCAATTTTAATAACTGCATCTCACTTTACAGCTTGAATTTGTCTGCTCCCTTATATTTTCAGAACTTGTCACAATAGCATAAGTAAAATTATGAGGAAGAAAAGTTGTAAGGAACGCATTCGTAATTCTAACAGAGTAGAAGCTAAAGAATGCATTATAAAAGCAAATAACTTTTTAAAACAAAATGAACAAATAATAAAGCACTGGTAAGGTATTTTGCTGTTCCAAAGTATTACAAGATTTTTCACCACTACCAAAACACTACACTAAGACCCTGCAACTATTGTTCTTACACCAGGTGGAGACCACAAATGGAGACAGAGAAGAAGCGTTTGCAGAGTAATTATCCTCCCACTGCTGGCACTCTGTTTTAAAACAACAGAACTGTCACTAGTTCTCCATGCAGTAGGATTGCACCATCATGCTTCAGGACACACACTGGAGGAGGTATAGGCTGGCTCAAGACCCACTTCCTGGAGAACATGCAGGTTATCACTTGGCTTTTGAAGATGCCCCAGAAACAACAATGCAACTCTGTCCACTCAAACAGCTTAGTCCAACCCACCATTTAAGCCCAGAGTCATGGGGAGCTACCTATATTTTCAGAACAAGTTAGGCAGGCCAATGCCATGCATGGATTACTAAGGTTACGCTGCTTACAACACATATAGCTCCTATTATATTAGTGTTTTTATTATAATGGTGTGATTACTGCATGTATTAATGCAGTATTATTGTTATTGGGAAAAGAAGTCTACTGGGACTGAAATTTATAGAGAAATATTAGAGAAAACAAGTGTGAAAGCCTCAGCTCGTTAAAAAGAGTCAGGATATTAACAGTTCTGTTTAACAGTTTTTTCATAAGCCACATGTGGTCATCTCATGCCAGGCAAACAGCAAAACTGAGTGAAGAGGAAGTCACCTCCCAGCTGGTGCCACAGTAAGTCATGCAAAAGCAGCAGCCAATGGTACAGCCCAAGGTCTCAGCCATGTTGATAAGATACTTGGTTTGTTATATAAAATACAATCTACCTTGCATTTTGTTATTTTTGCTCTGTAGATGCAGTACTGTATATAAAAATAAGACCTACACTGTGAGATATTCTGAAGAGGGAGTCTGAAGAGAGACTTAGGAACTCAGGAACCAACTTATTTCCATTCAGTTCTAGATATGATACATGCATCACTTTGAAAAATTAATTCACATCTCAAAACTGCAGCTTTCTTATTTCTGCAGTGAGGTGGGGGTTATTTGCCTCATCTTCATAAACACATGTTTATGTATGGACCCTGTCTTAAAAATGACAAATGCATTTATTAGAAGAAATTTAAAATGCATGATATACTGAAGGTATACACACGTTATCATACTGTTGGCATTTCTAAAGTTCCAACAGCACTCAAATAGCATTCCATGATATCACACACAAGAATCTAAGTAATTTTCATGACAGCATAAAGCAATAATATTTGCAAGCAGTTTAAACCAAGTTAATATCCAGCTTCCACTGAAATCACTGTCTGCATGCCTAATTGCTCCAGGGGCCTTTGAAAATGCCAGCAAAACTGAACATAAGTACTAGAAACAACACTTTCAAAATGAAAGCAAGCTCCACCTCCCACCCCCAATAACATAAGGTATTCCACAAAAACACATTTCATTTACTTATTTATCTATTTACCTATTACATCATAAAGGGTCAGAGACAGAGCTAAAGAAGAGCATATAACAGGATTAATAATTTTTCAGAAGTATTCAAATTCTTCATTCTACGCGGAAACATGAATGGGAAAAGGGATCATCATTACCACATTTCCCATCCATATGCCTGTATTATTATCGCATGTGAAACAGGCTAGCATTTATCAGATTTTCCATCTTTCCATCCTCTAGGAAAAAATAAAAAGACTAAACTGGAGCTGTCTGTCATACACTATGAAAATGTTCTACTGCTGATTATAAATGTCTGTCTTGGTAGACACTGCAGCAGTTGAAAACAGATTTGATGGCATCAGTACAAAAGCAAGCATCATTTTTGTAAAATGAAGAAATCACAAAGAAAATATTTATGAAACAAGCTTCTAGCAGATTGATTTTTCAGTACTATCTCTTGACAGCTCCTTGGTAACACAGAATTAGACTCAGTATCTCATCATATGCAACTTCGTGCATAGTAACCAGTATTAATTATTGTATTTTTAGTACTTACTGACATGGGCCTCATTTAAGCACCATAAGAGGGAAGTAAAAGTACTCCATTATCTTCTCTACTCATTCTTTGATACAGTCTTTTATGCTTTTCATTTTCTAGCCTAAAAGCTGCTTCTTTGAGAGCATGTGAATATTTTGATTCAAATTAATAAAATAATGAAATAAAGGGAACTGTGTACATATTTCCCTGTACATAGCAACCTGCTTGATATTCTTAAGTGCTTGGATGAACCATAAGACAGCATTTTTTAATTACTGCATTTCCTGCTGAAATTAAGTTAGTCTAAGAAGTCTTGGAGGAAAAAGTTCCATAGTTATAAACATTCTGCTGTTCCCCTTTTTTTCCTCACTGGAAAGCAAAACTGATTTTCCATAAAGGAATTCCAAAGATAAAGGGATCAAAGTGATCTGAAGGAAACATACATTTTTTAAAAGGACATGAAAAAAATCAAAGGGAAATAAAAAAATCCATAGGAACTAATTTAAAGATTAAAAATAAGTTTGTGCAATAACTGCTACCTATTTTTCTTCAAAGTGAGGTTGAAGTTTAGTCTCAGACATTTTAAACCTGGAAATATGAAAACAGTAACGAAATCAGGCACTGACTTGCAGTCTAACAGGACTGATGCAAAGTGTAGACAAGCACACATTATACCACTGTTAAAAAGTTAACATACCTGTTACAGTACTTCAAGTACACTCCAAAAAAATCACCTCTTTTACAAATCCAGTTTTAACCTCTATTTGTAGAACAACAATATATTTTAATCAGTAATTAAAGTCACAGATTAATGTAGACATCTGTTCACATGTGAGGGTTTTGTGAGAAAAAAGCATAAACTTACCTTGTCTTGGTTTTCCTTACTTTTGTAACACAAATTTCCAATCAAACGAATGAGATGAGATTTAAAACCCACAGCTGGATGTGAAATTTCTTCTTGCCCTGTCATTGCATGTGTAACAGTGAAAATATTTACAGCCTGTTTCCCAGCAATATGAGTTAATCTCAGGGTATCTACAGAAAACAAGAACATGTTATTTAATTAACACCAAATGAAAATTAGTATTACTTTGCAAAGAGGTTTACTACCATTTCTTAATTGTTTCATTCAAGAAAGTCAACATAATTTCATACATTTAGGAATATATCAAAAGAACTTTACAAGTTTCTTAAATTTTTATTTCTTAATTTGTGTCAGTATATACCATACAAGGACGTCCATCAAGGTCAGAAGGTATTCTGAAATCCTTTTCACAGACTTACATAGTTTACACATGAAGGCTGAAGGCTGGTTCCAATCACCTTTATTTGCACATTCACAACTTGTGAGCTGTTGATAATTCTTGCATCATAAATGCAATCTGCTTCTTGGTTTAAAAAAAGACATTTTCTAGAAAAATTTGTTTTAGTTCAAACTTCTCACATCAACAAAAATTATAGAATTACTTTTTTCTTTCTTCTACAGCCTGTTCCAGCTCTGTAGTATGAGAAAGGATTTCCAGTACCTCTAGCACCTTGATGCATCATGGTAAAACACTGACTGTCATAATTGTGTCAACTGGGAAATAGAAATTTATATGTATGGTAAATGCTAGTTTAGAGCAACCAGGATTTTATTCTTTTATTTTTCTTGAGATGGTCAGAAGAGAAACCAGGAAGGAGGGAAACTCATATAGCACATTTCGTAATCTGTGAAAACAACATTCTACAAAGACTAGACCATGAAGAAAAGTTGAAATCATATGAACATCTGCAAATTCATACAGCTGAGAAGGGAATTCACTAAAGGCTGTACCAATATTTAAAAATCAAGAAGTACTCCTTTAAAGCAACCTGCAATACTAACGGGTGGCCCAACATGCCACAGTCCCTCAGGCAACTGAGTAACAAATTGATGCTTCAGGCGACTTCATTGGAACAATAAAAAGGTAGCAAAAACAGGTTATATCACTGATCAATTTAGTAATTAAACCCTACGCTCTTTCTGCTCCAAATGTGACAACATCCACAGCACAATGTACACTAGATTTCCTGGACTTAAATTAGAAGAAACTTTCTAAGTCCTCATAGGATTATTTAATTCACAAATAGCTGACCTAGAAGAAAAAAAAATCTCTGTGCTGATCTGGAGTTAACTACGTCTTTGGTATTTTTAAATATAAAGCTGTAATAGGGCCTAGTGGCCTCCCATATGAGAGTTATTACTTATATTTGTTCCTATTTTTGAACTAGGAAAACCAAAATCTCCTGACCCGTGGAAAGATGGAAACAATCAAAGAGTAGTAGCCCCTAAATAATGTCATTGGAAAGTAGCTGATAACTCAATCTTCTTTCATGAAAATTTGCTTGCTTTTTTTAAATTCAGAAAAATCAGCATTATTCTATATATTTCCCATCATGCTCACTTTGCATGCTTTTTTTCCTTATGATCTTGCTATTTTCCCCACACACAAAGAAGGAATTCTGTGTTATTCCCAAACCTTCTGCCCTTCCCTTAAGGGGGACAAGCAGAAGAAAAGATTTAAGAACAAACACAACAAATCAAATCAAACTCATCAAGTTTTATTATAGTTCGGGTAAAATGCAATGAGGGATGCATCTACAGCACAGGAAAAGGTGGAAGAACAGCAAGAATCTTCATGTAAGCAGCAAAACTATTCACCTGTCACGAAACGTGTTGCTGTTTTTTTTGGCTTTGTTTTTACAGCAAGGACACTCAGACTATCTCAAAATATTCATAATTAACATCTGTTTCAGCCATTTTTTAAGGCAAAATATTTAACATTTCTCTTTAACATCCATCAAATTTTTACAAGTTATTCAGAAAGTTGTACCATATATCAGCCTCAGAAAGTGCTACAATTTAGAAAGGCACAAGTCAGTATACGTACTTATACTGACTTCTATACATATGCACATCCCCCTTTCTCCTTGGGTATATAGGGTTTTTCTGGACCATACTGGCTTCCTTTCATTTGTGTACAAACCTTAAGTTTGTTGTTTCTTGGCAAAAGAAAGCTTATTTTAAACTAACCTTTCAAAGTCACAAAATCTGGCTAAGAACTTTCAAACTGTACTTAATTTCAGGCATTTGGTAAACAGAATGGAACCGGCATGGAAAAGTCATTTTTCTTCTTCTTGAGGAACTTCTTCCACACACAGTCAGTCAGTGGAAGAACATAGGAAGCAGCTGTCCTTTTGCACAATTCTTACTATATAAATAGCGTATTACTGAGAGTTGAATAAAAGCTCTGTTGGGTAATAGCGGTCAACAGAGCAAGTAGAGCAGCACAAAAAATCCAAGAACAAATCAAATATTTGAAAATGTAGATTAATTCACTCTCCTATATATTTATTTTATTAAAAGGTCAGAATCATAATTACCACCAGTTGTGAAAAACATGTTTTCATTTACTGAGCAACATAATTTGAAGCCAGGCAACAGCTAATGAACTCTGCAGCTTTCACTTACCTATTGCTGTTTCAAGTAAACCAGGCAAAGCCTGTAGATGCTCTAGTTGGCCGTTGTTTGATGTCATTTCACAAAGAACATCAAGAAGTCGAACTGTAACCAGGGCTTCCTGTAGATGAAAACTATATTTCTGAAAATGTTTTATGAGGGATCACATAAGAACATAAAAATACAACAATCTGCTAGAGGACAGGAAATCTCAGCACTTCAGTTTCTTTGCAGTTCTTCTCAACTACCAAGAATAAATTTGTCTAAAATAAGGGTGTCTTCCTACAATAATGTATTACATTGCACTAATTCATTTTTCTACTAACAGTGTTAAGCGTGCCCTGAAAAATCATGGGGAAAACAAAACAGAGCAGTATGGGATTTTTTTTTTTTTTTAAACAAAAACACAGTATCTTCCAAAAGCAGAAAATTACTAGCTGAGAAAATTATTTCTGTATAAATGTTTTCTTTAAGTTTATTCAGTAGGACTGTCCCACTTTAAAGACACAAACACCACCTCCAAGACACTAACTTGTTATCCGCAGGAATTCTGTAAAATTCTGTGGTCAAATGAACTTTGGCTGGGAGAATTTACATTATTCTTGGGTAAACAGTATTGGGATCATAGATGCAGCACTTTGGTTAGGTATGAGACATACAATTTTATTTGCATATTATTTATTCAACCAGCGAACTATTTTTTCCCATGGGTTGAGTTGATGGGTGCTTAGAATGAGAGAAACTACCTTAGGAGTGAATGGCATAATTTTGAACACTGCATATTACTCAAGAACCACATCATGACTGCAAGATAATTCTATGGAAGGCACAGTATGTAAACTAGAAGTAGCCCTAAAAAGGCTCAGACATAGGTCTCATTAACTATTCCCGAGTGTCTTTTTTTCTTCATACCCAGGATAAAAAGACGTTTACATACCAATAAGATAATACATTGAATCCAAATAAACAACAATATACGTATAATTTAAATAATTGGCACCATTGTTCAGTGATTAAGGACTAAGATTATATTCATTCTTTGCCCCTTCCAACAGTCTTTGAATGACAGCAAATAGTTAGATAGTCCAGATGCTAAAATCGTATTCCTACTTTCTTCCCCACACAGGTGTACAATCCATCTTGCCTGAAATTATTCAATAAATTGCTTTTAACACAACAAAAAGTTATCACAGAACCACAAACTGGTTTAGGTTGGAAGGAACCTCTAGAGATCATCTGGTCCAACTACTCCCCCTCGCCCCCAGCTCAGGCAAGGCCACCTAACGCAGTTTGCCCAGGACCATGTCCAGGCTTTTCAGTATCTCCAAAGAGGGAAACTCCACAACCCCTCTGGGCAGAGTTGCGCTTCACAGCTGTAATGCAAACTAGTAACAACAGGCAATTATAAATCAACAGCCCTTACTGCCTGTGTGTGCTCACTTACATAAAACAAGCTCTATAGCAGCTGACATTATGACTAAGGTGTGGCTTTTACTTTTCTATCCACCCCCCAAATCTCTGTGGTTATTTTTCCCCCGGGGCTTTTTTTTCCTCTATTCCTGCAGAAAAGAAAGTCAACAAGGCAGGATGCTTTCTTATCAAGCTTAGCAACAAGATGCTATTGAAAAAAAAATATTTTGAAGTCTGACAGACATCTTCATTTGGACATGATTGACAAGTTTTTTAATAAACATATTTTGAGAGAGACCCAGAAAAGGGTTTCTTAAAAAGAGATGAAATAACTCAAAATCAAGGGAAGGGTTTTATTTTACAAGTATAGTTGAAAGTTAGTGAAACCAAACTGATGTTGAAGTTAGGCTTATAATGGAAAAGCTATTTTAAACATTGGTTTAAGCACTGCAGAAGCATATGATTAGCTTTTCATTGGTTTAAGATGGAAGCTACAAGACCTGAGGCTCCTTAGGGAGAAAAAAAAAAAAAAAAGCAGAGTCTACATATAACAAATTAAACTGGATTGGACACTGAGATGACATCTGGGGAGTCAGGCCAGGTCAAGGACTATTCCCATAAGACAGTTTTCAAATGTGGCTTCCTAGTTTTGGAGGCTAAAGACAGCTTACTAGTACAGACATTGCCTGTCCAAAGCACTTGGCTTCAGGGCCAAAGTGAAGTCCAGGCAGAGTTTAGTTTAATATCACAGATGTTGCCTAAAGCATTTTTAATGACAAACCTACATGTACCATTTTTTAAAGTTAACTTTTAGGCAAAACCTACAATATTTACCTAATCAATGAGAAATTGGTGCAATTTTTCATCACTTTTAGTATGAAATTTTTAATTTTTTTTTTCTTCCCCCCCCCCCCCCATGGCAAGCATGTCTCATGAATAAATATACATATAAGCAATATACAATTAACACACACTTCTTAAAAGTTATTCTTGACATCTCCCTTTATTCAACTCTTTATGACTTACTTTGTGGTCATTAAACGACCCACGTTACCTACCAAACAGTGGTGCTCAACTTATCATATGTCATGCTTATATGATAGAAGGATAGAAAGTCAGTGTCAAGAAGGGAAAGTTACACTGTAATATTGTCAATACTACTGTCCTAGCACCCTCAAGTTGGACAGAGACCTCATTTTACTAGGCACAAACAAAAGTTTTTTTCCAAGAACTGAAACCACAATTCTTGGAAAGGAACCACATAGGATCAAAAAGGGAAAAAAAAAGGAAAAATGAATAAAAAAATATACAATTGTCTCAGTATATTTCCTCTTACTGAGGAGATACATTTTCCAGAAGTAGCCAATTAAGTTTTGTAACAGACTATGCAGTCAGTTGAGTTTCAGGGAGAGCAGGAGAAGTGGAAGCTGTCCTCCAAATAAGAAAAGATTCCTGTGTGTTCTTTTTCTTTCACACCAGCTATCATCTCCTCCTAAGGTGGTTTTTGGCATCTCTTCATAACACTTCTCAACATACACGTAAAAATCTTGCACCTACTTAAACTAGAAAAAAAATCAGGAAGCACAGCACTAACATGATTATGTAAAAGCATAGAAATATAAATATGTTTCACTTTTATCATAAACTACGGTTATGACAGCTGTTGAAAAGAGTTTCTACAAATTAAACTATTACAGATTAATGATTATCCTTTAATGATAAAATGCTTCCAACTACATGCATGGTAGCAATTCCAGCACGCCAGTGTTTATCTGTCAAGACAAAAGCTAGTTGTTACTTCTTTTTTAAATGTATTTCTTGAATTATTAAGAAAATACATTAATTAGACTTCTGAAACAAAGCATAATCAATTGGCAAGAATTGGTGATTAACTAACCATATGCTTGACTGAAGTGTATTTGGCTTCTCAGGCTTTGAGTTTTCTGGCTAGTTGTCTTAAAAAAAAAAAAAAAAACAGTTGTCCTCAGTTGAGCTGAAAAGATGTAAAACGATATGAAAGGCATCAAGAACTGAGACCAATATTACTGACACCGCCTGCGCAGAATACAATGACCTAGCACAACACAAATAAGGTCACTGCAAGTTAGAGTGTCAGTTGTTTTCTGTGCTCCCAAAGGCATTGTTAGATCTTCAAGCAGATTGTTAAAAGTAAAAGGAATAACGGCACACCAGATTATTTGAAAAGATTTTTCTACCCTTAGATAGCCTAAACCTCCTTACTGTACTGTATGGTGTGGCAAGTAGCCAGCAAATCTTGAATACTTCATAAAGAGGAAATAAAACAAGGCCATCCAGAACGCAGCTCTGCATCAGACACTCCCAAAATGCAGCCCACAAGCCATCTGTAACCTATAGAAATCTTCCTATTTAGCTTGCAAAGGGAATTCACTGTGGCTATCCTCAGCAGAACCAGTTCATTAAGTCTGAAGCAATAATAGATTTCTTCCAACTGGAATGGAATTGGGATAAGTGTCTGTGTGCTCAGGAGACAGGAGCTGTCTGCCACTAAGAACCCTGCAAGCTCTGCAACTTGATGCTGTGGACCCAAGCTGGCCCCAGGAGTATCACCTTGTTAGAAGAATAATGCAAGGCCCACCAAAGAGCCCCAGGTCACTGGAAAACAGGGAAGAGTCCATAACTAAAGCCCTCACTTCCACGAAGGATCACCACACATTTCAGACAGCTTCCCTGTATTAAGCCAATCACACATCATTCCATGATCAGAACTTGATGTTCTGGGTCCTGAAATGACTTGGAAATCACCTGGAGAAAAAGCAGCCAAATGCACTGTCAAAAATATTTGGGAGCTTACTGATGAATGAAATATCAAATGATCACCAGTTATTTAATAAAAACAAACAAAAAAGCCCTAAGATTTACTTTTACTTTAGTACTGCTAAATAGAATTTACCTAATTTTTACCCCAATTTTAAGGAAGAAAAAAAAAAGAGATGCTGCTTTCCACCTATGAAATAAATATTTTAAGTTCAGATACATCTTTGAATAAAATATAATTGACAGACTAGAATTATAGAAGGGATCCCTAGTAAATAAAAAATGATACTAAAATATCCAAGCATGCGACAACTTGAACATTTTTAAAATTTTGAGACCTTTAACATTGTGGTAGATTTGTTTCTATCTCAAAGTATCAGATCCTTGGTCATCCTCAAGAGCAAAATTAGGCTGCTGTCTTACATATTTTCTTGTGAACCCTACCATTGCTTTTCCAATGCAAAGAAAACTTGTGAATATGGTTAAGAAGTAACCATGATTTTAGGTACTAGTGGAAAAAGATTCACCCACTTCAGATTCCAGTTCTGTGTTTGCTTGTTTGCTTTAATTAGTCATACCTCATCTTCTGCATCTGCTGCAGATGTTAACTTGAGTACAGCTTCACATTTATCTCGAAAACAGCTTGCAAGGAAGTCAGCAATTCTCATGAACACATTCATTTCTTCACTGGTAACTGAGTTCTTCTCACTCACTTTTGACATTATCAGCTCTAACAAAGTAACTCTAGAATCAGAAGACAACTTGTTAATCAAATTCACTAAGCCTTATAGAATTATCAGTGGAATAAGCAAACAGTTCTTTAAAATGATCTAAATAATCAGCACGCTACTAACACAGCAGGCTTCAAAAAATAAATGAACACTGCCGATCACTTCCTATTCAAAGGTTTATTTCTGCATACCATTAATTTAATTCATCATCTAATAAATACAATCTAGCCAGATGGTCAAGTCAATATTTTTCTCAAGCCTACTTCAATTTCTAACTTCTTATGTTCTAACATAACATTACAGTGAGTGCATATTCTGAGTGTCTAAAATTTCCACCAAAATAGCTTTCATAAACTGTAGTTCAGTGAAACAAATGTATCCTCTTTGACAGCTTCTATTTAAAAATACCAGCTTTTCACAGCCCTTGCCTTGCATGCAGTCCTTTACTATTTCTCCTCCCCAACCCAAAACCAGTTCAGAGCAGAAACAGGGGAAAAAAGTATGTACACTCAGCTCCATGTACCTGTTTTACAACTGCCTCTGGATGGACTACAGTAAATCCAAGTTAATTATTCATATATCTAGTGAGAGTAATTCAGTGTATTAAAAATAAGTGGATACATAACGTAGCTGCATTATAAACCATACTGAGGTAATTTATTTGAATAGCTTTTATGTTGTTTTATTTCCGATATCCCTTCATGTTGTTAGGGCAAATTCAGAGTATTTTGTGGAAAGAGAACTTTAACATGACAGAGGTATACTGCAGCTTTGCTGCTAAACTTAAGCACAGAAGGGAGCATGGATTAGTGGATTTACACTGTAATTCTCTCAATCTGAAAGAGGTCTATTTATTGAATGAATTCAAGAGCAGACTCAGGGCTTTCTTTAACTAAAATATTTGCAATTCAGATGGAATGATTGACACTTAGACATTTAAACATGTAGAGTAATTCAAATGCTCCCCCCCCCCTTTTCTTTTTTTTAAATTTACCAAGCTGCTTGTCACAAGGGGGAGAACAATGTCTTCTTCTGTGGAAAATTCATAGTCATTGCTTTATCAACCTCAAAGAGCTCACCCCTATTAATCAAGTAATAGCTACTCAGTTCTAATGAAATTCAATCCCAAATGTCATTAATATAGATGCGTTAAACAAATCACCTGAATGAGCACAAAAAGCTTTCTCAACGTGGTACTCACTTAAAGAGCACCAAAACAGTACAGTCATTATGTTTTTTCTCTGGGTTAAAACTGGGTACAATACACTTGCCCATGTACAAACTAGCAGTCATCCAACATCCCTAACTGAACAAAGGTTTTCAGATTTGGCATGCTATACTAAAATAAAGTTAACTTCACAGTTATGTCATTCATCCCCAAAGCAATTTTATACACCAGTTTTTACCACATTTAGAGCCTTTCAAATGTATGCTCAGCTAAGAAAATAGGCTGCTCACAGACTTTATAATTACAGGAATTATTCAGATAAAATATTAACTCCTGCATGACAGCATCCCAGACAGCTATCATTGCACCAGTAATCTAAGTAATACATGTTTAAAATAGACAACCAATCCTTCTGTAATGAAGTTGGAGGGTCACCCCATACTTGCATAAAATGTATTTAGTGACACAAAATTACTGCCAATAAGAAATTTTTTAGCATTGCCTTTCCTGTTGCAATATAATTAGGTGCCCTGTTAGGCAACCATAATCCTTCTGGAGAAACAGGAGTGCCAATTAGAAGAAATTACAAGCAGGTGGTGGTTTTTCTGTTCTCTTCAGACATTTATATGTCATTTATATGTTTTCCTAAGTTGCCTTCCAGGCTCAGTCATTCAGGACATGCCCATCTTTCCTCTGAATTTCAAGCAAGTCTTTCCATTCAACCAACAATTTCATGAGAACAACGTTTTTTGTTCTGGTGCAAGATCCTTTTTTTTTTTTAAAAAAAACAAACAAACAAAAACAAAAACACAACCTCACAACTGTTCAGCCATTCAGGTGACAACTAAATGCAAACACGAAGAAACTAACTGCCACAACAGGTATGACAACTGTTAGTATCAGTAATAGCATGTCTCACCATGAATTTTGTTAACACTCAGTTCAATATCTGAATATAAAATTTTATGATATTATTATTATATTTCTATTTGGAAATGATCATGCCAGTAAGTGTCATCTTCCTTTTCATTAGGCACCACTTAGGAAGATCCTTATTAATCTCCTTCTTTTTTTTCCACCCCTATCCAAATTTAATCCACTTTGTCCTTAATCTGACCAAACTGGCAAGAACTTAGAACAATTATTATAAAGTATTTGCAATCATCTATAAACACACCACTGCCTCTCAAAGCCTGCAAATAAACCACAGCCTTAATGTACAACTTAAATGTAGAAGTCCATTATCACAAATTAAAGTGAAAATCTGCTAAGCTCATCTAAAAACAGTATTGTAAAAATCCATCAATTTTATTATCACTAAATTTTTGCAGCAAGTGCAAACAATTTATGCCCTCTTAAATGCCAGAGGCTTTGGACATTCCTTCTATGAGATTGGGACTCCTCTACCCTGAAGCACTTCACTAACAACCATGGTTCTGTAAGACAAGTTAGGCCCTGTCTCAAAATACTCCAACTTTTCTGGATATGTACTCCAACTTCCAAATGTGTAGAGATGGGATCAGGAAAGCCAAGGCACAGATGGAGCTGAACTTGGCAAAGGATGTGAAGACTAACAAGAAGGGATTCTACAGATACATAGGCAGGAGGAGACAGGCCAAGTTCCCCCTCTGATAAACGAGATGGGAGAACTGACTTCCTCAGACATGGAAAAAGCTGAGGTACTCAATAAGTGCTTTGCCTCAGTCTTCACTGGTGGTCAAGTTTCCTATGTCTGTCAGGACCGTGAACCTCGAGGAGAGGGCGAGAGGAGCAGATTCTGACCCACTGTGACAGCGGAACAAGTCCAGGACTGCCTAAGGAAACCGGATGTGTATAAGTCCATGGGGCCAGATGGTATACATCCCAGGGTGAAGAGAGAGATGGCTGATGTGGTTGCTGAGCAGCTCTCCATCATATTTGAAAAATCATGGCTGTCAAGTGAAGTCTTTGGTGACTGGAAAAAGGGGAAACATTACTCCCATTTTTCAGAAAGGGAGAAAGGAAGACCCGGGGAGCTACAGGCTGGTGAGCCTCACCTCTGCTCTGTGCCTGGGAAGATCTTGGAGCAGATCCTCCTGGAAGACATGCTAAGGCATGCACAAGATAAAGAGGTGATCCGAGACAGCCAGCACGGCTTCACCAAAAACAGATCTTGCCTAACCAATCTGGTGGCCTTCTATGATGGAGTGATGGCATCAGCGGACAAAGGAAGGGTGATGGATATCTGCCTGGACTTGAGCAAAGCCTTTGATATGGTCCCTCACCACATTCTTCTCTCTAAATTGGAAAGGTATGGATTTGAAGGATGGACTGTTAGGTGGATAAAGAATTGGTTGGCTGGTCACAGCCGAACGGTTGTGGTCAACGGTTCTATGTCTGGGTGGAGGCTGGTCACAAGTGGTGTCCCTCAGGGGTCGGTCTTGGGACCAGTGCTCTTCAACATCTTTATCAATGACATAGACGTCAGAATTGAGCACACCCTGAGCAAGTTTGCAGATGACACCAATACAATACAGTCAATACAACAGAGGGAAGGGATGCCATCCAGAGGGACCTGGACAGCCTGGAAAAGTGGGCCCATGAGAACCTGATGAGTTTCAACAAGGCCAAATGCAAGGTGTTGCACTTGGGCTGGGGTAATCCCAGGTATTTATATAGACTGGGAGAAGAAGAATTAGAGAGAAGCCCTGTGGAAAAGGACCTGGGGGTCCTGATGGACAAGAAGCGGGACATGAGCCAGCAGTGCACACCTGCAGGCCGGAAGGCCAGCTATGTCCTGGGTTGCACCAAAAAAGGGATGGCCAGCAGGGAGAGGGAGGTGATTGTCCCCCTCTGCTCCTTGTGAGAGCCCACTTGGAATGCTGCGTGCAGGCCTGGGGCCCCCAGCAAAAGGGGGATGTGAAGCTCTTGGAATGGGTCCAGAGGAAGGCCACTAAGATGATCAGACAGCTAGAGGACCTCTCCTATGCACAAAGGTTGAGGGAACTGGTCTTGTTTAGCTTGGAGAAGAGAAGGCTCTGGCGAGACCTCATTGCCGCCTTCCAATACTTGAAGGGAGCGTATAAATAGGAGGGGGAGCGTATATGTGCTGAAACCCAGAAACTCAGAATTTACCTTCAGCTATTTTGGACCTGTAAATGTTACCAAGATCAAAAACCCAACCTAAGACAGACATAAGCAGCCCTATAGCAAGAAGTGGTGCCAGTTACACTACTTGAGTACCCATTTCATTGCTAGCAATTTGATCAGTGGCTACGTCATCCACTGAGGATACTTCACATGAAAAAAAAAACACAAAATTAAAACTAAAGATGCCAATAGTCACGCATCCTAAAAACACCTGAAAAATTTGTTCTGTATTTTTGCTATTAATTAAAGCAAGTACCCTTCTTAAAAGGGTTCTACACAGACTTGTGCATTTTATAGATTTTCCTATGTAATTCAGACTATCAAGGTATTAACTTACGTTGAATATACTCAAGGCTAACTCAGATTTAAGCAGTATAGGCTTTTTATAAATACTTCTAAGCAAATACTTGCACACATGCAGGGGAATCTCAAACCTGGCAAAGAATTCAAGTATTGTTACCATCTATTGCCTCAATACCGTAGCCAGGTTTCCAAAATAATCATTGCAGAAACAGCAGGCACCATAACATCATCATACATTTTTCAGAGTGAGAATACCATTAAAAGAGCTAATCACATTTTCACAGTATTTATTCCAGGACATGTGCAAACTCAGACATAAAACACCAAATTGCTTATATTTGTTCGGAAATAAAAAAAAATTGCCCAGAAGTCAGGAATTTGTCTTTTAATTGGAAATTCAGATTCTAGATCCCCTTCTACAAAATGAAGATCTACTTCATGGCACACACCACGACCACAATATCACAAATGTACTAGATTTCAATTACAGGAAATTCTTTGAATAGTGCGAATAGTGCAAATACTGTGGTTATGCAACTGCATATATTTTGGTTATCTAAGGCAACTGCCAATTTAAAGAGTCACTACTAACGTATGTATTAGCAAACTCTGAGTGTAGTTCTTTTCAGTAAATATATTTAAACACATTTAACGTGCATGATAGAAAACACTAACTGAGAATTAGCATTTATTCATGAGTTCAAGCTGCCTTTCCCAGACACCTCAATACCGCATCTGTCCTTTCTTCATTTAATACGACTCAGTCAGCCTTATTGGACACCAACGCGGCACTCTTGCGGCAAAGGCTCCTTGCCTCATTTTAAAACAATGAACTCCCTATGCTTTGGTTTATACAGTCACTTTTTTCTTTAGTTTATGATGGTCAAAATGTTTTTATCTGAAGTGGATTTGTCTCCTCATATATCTCAAAAGAATGCATTCTTAAATATGCTACAAAATTACATAGAAAGATGCCATTGTAGGTTTTTCTTTTAGCTGAGATGTTAAAGCACTATTTCTCTAACACTTACTTCCGTACATTTGACAGTAAATTAAGAAGCATCAAATTCACCACAAACTGAACTGCCGTTCTTTTTGAAAATGAGTTCTTTTTGAAACTGCAGGTTTTTTTGAAAAACATAATGGAATTTGTTTGATTTGAAGAACTCTTGGGACTGGCAATAAATCCGGTGAAAATGCTGCAAAAACCCATCCCACATGTGAACATACATACATCCACACAAATATACCTTCTGTCTATGTAGCCGGATCACCATCTGCAGCACAGTGCGTGCAATGAACCCAGCTGAGACCTTTCTAGAACTGATTACGTCTACTGCTGTGAAAGCAAATAAACAACCTAACCCAGTCCTGGCTGTCCTCAAGGGGATTACAAAAACAAACAAAATACCATTCATAACACCCACAAAAGAATTAAATCCAGCTCATTCACTTAAAACAGAATTTTCTACTAAATATTTGATTAAGGAACCCCTACTTCCAGGCATGGTAAGCACACAGCTCATATTAGTTCCCATTTGGCCAACCTGAATAAAGGGAGAAAGACAGTAGGTCCCTCCTTGTCATTCCCATCCCTTACCTATACATTAATAATATTTTGTCTAGGTCTCAATCATACACTTTTTCTTTTGTTTTTTTTATAGTCTGTCTGAACCATCATTGGTGATCACACTGTGGCTTTAATCACACCAAAACCACAGAACAAAAAACAAGATATAGAGAGCTTGGTTTTGTGTTTTACCTGCAAAAACTATTAGAAAAAATTGCAGTTTCCCTGGGCTAACAGGGAATGAAGTAGCCATTTTGAATACATAAACACATGATCACAAGATGTGATAATATTTTAATAATATTTTCAGTAATAGAAATATTAAAAGATCGAGTAATTGTGGGCATCTGTACTTTTTCTTTATTTTTTTTTTTAAAGGTTCTACTAATCAGTATTAGTTATAATTACAAGTTTAGTAAAAGCTTTCTCTCAATTTCTTGTAATTGCAACAGGGGCATGAACAGCTCAGGATACTTTATATACAGCTGTAAAAAGCTGCAGGGTGTGGTGCTCTTATGAAATCAAGGCACGGGCATGAAATCTTGTCTTTTTTTTTTTTTTTGAAGTATTTCTTTACCAAGTAACGGCGCCAACCTGGATTCTGCAACCCTACATAAATCACTGCCAGTTGCGGCTAAGCTGTAATGTTAACCAACCAATTTAAAACCATTACTGACATAGAAACATGTATTTAGAGATTTTGTGCCAACTACGAAACCACACAGTTTTTCAGTCATGTGAACAGGATACTCTATATGGAATGCTAAATACTAAAAGCCACATTGGTTTTTGGGGTTACCTTCCTTGATTGTTCAGTTTGGCATAGAGGACTTTTACCAGCTCTGGACATTTCAGCAAATGGTCTGTAACAATCAGGAACCTAGAGAGAAGGAGAAAAAAAAAAGAAAAAAGAAAAATATTACTGGTGCTAAAAACAAACAAACAAACAAAAACAAGTATCTACATATACTCCAAATGGTGCTGCCATAGATGACTGTGTGACATGCTTCTTGTCCTATTTGCTGATAGATACAAATTGTCACAAACTAATTGAATAGTGTTCTTCCAACATTTTCCCTATGATAGCAATGGCCACTTCCAAACAATTCAGCACACTTTTACTCAAATGCTTGAAGGAAAGCTAGTTAAATTATTTTGCCAGTTATAAAAAAGGAATGTCACAATTCCAGTAATAAATCACTAATCCAATTTTCACACACCTTAGCAAAAATCCAGAGTTCAAGCTTGAAAACTGTTATAACTATTAAGCTGTTACAACACTATTTTAAGTCCACCAGTCACTAAAAGCATCCAAATAAATTCTCTTTTAAAATAAAATAAAAATAAATCTAGCAAAGCATCAAAGCAAATGGAAACTGCTTTGTCAGATGCAAGGGAGAAAAACACTGTTCTTAACTTACCAAAAATAGCCCCCTTTTTTTAATAGGAACATAAGCCAATATCCAAATCCAACCCCGTGCTCTGTAAGGGGAGGAAGTATGGTCTACCCTTGTGTTAATGCCAGTATTTACACTGATCACTTCCCCAAGTATCATTCACAACAGCCAATAGTAGATGACAGTCATCTAATTTAAACTCAGCCATGCACCATTAAAAAAGAAAAAAAAAAAAAAACACTCAAATTATATTCCTAGCAGTACTAAGAGTGTTACTGCAAAAGCACACATATACCCAACTACGAATTTTTGAATCACTGTGTATATCTATTACATACAAAATCATTACTGAACAAATCTTAGAATGTCCTCTGAGCTCATGAAGCTACTGTTAAAGAACAGCTAAAGCATGATGAAAACCAAGCATTTTCAATGTTCCTTCCATGTCCTCCCAACATTCCACTTTCCAAATACCCTACTGAGTATCAGTAACGTACTACATAGCTAAGAGGAAGATGACATAGAAGCCTTATAGCTTTAACAAAGCATTTTTAGGACAAATATTCAATGAAAACTGGGCAAACGGGAGAACAAGAAGTCCAAAGATAGCTATAATATTTCTCATGCTAACTGTGAACTTAGCTAGCATCTAGTTCAGTAATTGTAAACGAGATGTTTTTTTTTCTTGCTTGGGGGGGTGTGTATTTTATGTTGTCCTTATTTACTGATACTTGTATACACGTTTAAAGGAAAAATAATATAGTCATAAGGAATCATCAACTTAAAAGTGGCGTTCTGAGTGTAGCATTGATCTAAGAGTTTCCTAACACAAATCTGAATGTATAGACTTCCCTCCAGTCACTGGCACAAATACATTCCAACACTGAGAAGCACAGACACAGACCTAACACCACCATTTCATCAAACCATTAGCATGGCAGTCAAGGGAAATACTTCCACCGTTCCTGAACTGTTATTCATGGCGTAACAGCTATCCACAGTTAAACCTTCAGGATGATAACAGATGGCATTTCTTAAGGACTAGAGAGGAAGCACAGGCTTCTATCAGGAGCCATAAAAGGAAACAGAAAACCACAATAACTTTAGCTGTGCAGAACACAGTAGTATTTACCTTCAACTTTCAGCTGACAATGAAGCATAGTAAAATTGCATTTAAGAACAATATGAGCTCCTTCTGTATTTGATTTTCTTTTACCTTATCCACTTCCAACATTACTGCATCATAAAGAATACAGCACTAACAAATTTTACAGGAGCATCCCCAAGAGAAGTCAACAGAAGAATTAGTAGTGGACTAAAGCACATAACTCTAGCTATCACGTCCAGAAATTCTGGTGGTAGTTAAGCAAGGGTGAAAGAAATTGAAGTTGGTATCTTTAGTCCTCAGCTCTCCTGTTTTTCATTTGGGGTAAAGGAGAAGAAGAAGAGGGAAAGTAAGGCCATCCAGAAGTCTGAAATAAAATAGACATTTGGTTTTGGATTACTGACTGAATATGGCATTTCAGATACACACAAAAGGCTTTGGTAGTAGACTTAAATTCTCTTTAGGGGCCAACAGCTGACCACTGGGATAACTGGGATAAACTGAGGACCACTGTAATTTAGTGAAGGAAATGGTGAAAATTTAAGTTGTTATGCAAGTGTAACACAGTAACGAATAATGTTAAATATGCCAATTTTCTTGACTTTTTAAAAATTGTTTGGCTAAAATCCTAAAAAAAAAAAAAATCAAGTGCTTACATAGTAGATAAATACAGATGTTCAGTTCAAAGACTTAACAATAGTACAAGGGCTTCATTGTACCAAATGGAACTTGAGCAGCAGCCAAAACGAAATGGTATAAGCTACATTTGCACTCAGTATATTCTAAATGGCCACTAAGCTTGCTCCAATCAAAGACAGGTATAAGCAATCAGCTTTATCATAAAATGTCATGCTCCGTATTAAGTCGATTTGATCCCATTAACAAGTTTAGAGAACAATGTCCTTGGTCTCAGAAAATGAGGGGAAAAGTATAAATGTTTTAGTAGAAAGAAGAAAGATACTGCGATTCTGTTTGATCAGCAAACTTCTGATATCTAAAAAAAAAAGTGTATTTCACCATCCCACATTAAAGCCACACCATCCAAAATACTTAAGAATGAAACCGCATTTTTTACTTGAACAAACAGGCATGACAAATCACCCAAATTTGAAAGAAAACAAGAAAATATAATCAGATAGCCTTTCAAAGCTATATCACAAGCCTTTTCACATTATTAAAAACAAATAAAAACAAATTCCACACCACAACAAAAAACAATGTGCCTCATACAGAACTGTTTGTAACCATAACACATTTGAGAAGCAGAAGTATTTTCTGGCATTGCACAAGAACATAAGCACCCTATCAAAACCATTTAAAAAAAGTTATTTAATAACAAATAGAGTACATGTGCTGTTAAAGATCCCTAGAAACAAGATAATTCACTCTACTATAACACCAACATTAAAGCACTTCTTGCTCAAAAAAAGAGTAAGATTTTTTTTTTTTCCATATTTAGAGCTCAACAGCAGGTATAATCACAATGTTGTTCTCCTGTGTTGAAAAGAGCACAACAGGGGACTCTCTTCCTTCTTCAAAAGTCATTACCCATAATGAATACATTCTCCCTGTAGGCCACAACATGGCCTGTCAACTCTCACATCTAGAAGACTGAGTTCAGATGACCTGTACTGTTTCTCTGATTCAGAATACACTCCTGTTCAACATGATGGCTACATCTGAAAGGCTCTGAAGAGATTTATTTTTACTTATGTGCAAAGTTGGATTTTTTTTTTCCTGAAGAGTTACCAAGAAAAAAATGGAAGATTATTATCAAACGAATTACTTCCCACTCCTCTGTCTCCATAAAATATACAAGAAAGAGGTGACAAGAAAAATAAACGTGAGGCTGAGCTTTGAAGGACTGGGGAAATCTGTGCCAATACCCTGCTACTGCAAACAGAAAGAAGCTACTCAGATCTCTACAATTAAAGAAACTTTTCCAATTGTCAGTACTATTTAAAACAACAGTTGAACTTGGAACCTGCAACATAACTCTAACTTTCCTGGAATTAAAAATAAGAATTACTTGCTGTATAGTAGAAGGTGGCGGGGTACAGCCTGGACTGTCAGAGAAAAGAGACAGAGCTGCCAGCCTGAAATGAAAAAGGGGTAACATTCTGGTCTCTGTACCGCATGCGTACCAATTAAGCAACAAGCACTCACTCCACTGAGGAGTTCCATCTTTGCCTTTAAATATGTGCCCACGGGCGAGACTCCTTGCCACAGGAGCACTAGTTTCTGTCCACACTTCTTTCCATAAGCCAGGACAAAATAACCAAAGGCAAAAAATGGGGAGGGGGAGCCCCACATCCTAATCTTTACAGTCATCAGAGCTGCAGTTTCAGAAGGAGATAGTAGATGTTCAGAAAATCTTACTTCCAATGCCAAACAGCTGACCACACTCTTAATATCATTTTTCTGGAAGCCAAAAGGCGTATTATGCTTGTTTTTAAAATGAAGGATTTTTGTTCCTCACTCTTCAGGAATCAAAAACACAACCTGTTTTTTCTTTTCATAGTAGCTACACTGCCCTGTGCACACACAGGAAAAACTGATGACACAAGCTATACACTCATCTCTCCAATGGAGCCACCGAACTATTTCTAAAATAAACAGCTTTTAGAATACACATTGGTCTCGGTTAGGATAAATTATAATGTAATTTTGTACTACTTTTTTCCTAATTATTTTACAAAACACATATGTTTGCAGGTTCAATATTCTAAAATAGACTTCATATGGCATTCTGTGCTGGTTTCTCTTATAAATACAGTAGCTTCTAAACTGTGCGACACACTTTGCTGCTGCTGCTTAATACCAACCCAAAAGGGAGTGGATGTGGATGGGAAACACAGAGGAATGCCTTTTTAAAGGCAGCACAATTTTCCAGAGCCTAACGCACAGCCCTCTGCACTTTTAAAACAAAAAAGTTTTTACAGAAAAAAATGGCAGTGCTTGGAAGGCCTTTCATCACACTGCATATATAACACCAGATACCACTTGTGCTTTCTTCTTCCCCTGGAACTGCAGCAGAGAGAATTAGAGAGGGCTTTTCAGACTTTGGTAGTAATCACAAGGGAATATATTGAGTAGGAAACATTTCAGTTACTGAACAGTGTGTTCCAGCTTTGTTTCCTAAGGGAAGGATCTGTCCAATTCCCGGACAGCATCCTTAGGTAGGCAACAGCTGTCAAAAGAAAGCAGCACTGCAAAACGCATGTTAGCTTATGGAGTAAGTAAGTATAGGTGCTTACATGTTTAAGATATGTTCAACTTAATGTGTCAACATTTTAAGAGAAGAATATTGTGCATGAAAATACTATTATGGAGGTATATTGGAAAGATGAAGATGCACAGAAGATAAATTATTGTCTCACAGGGGCCTGAAAACCACACTCATTCATTTGAATGGAATATAGGGTGGAGGCAGTAAAGCCAAAAGATAAATAACGCAGAAAGACTGATCATTGTTTAACAGACAGATCTGTGGTTACTGAACAGATAAAAGAGAACTAACACTAAAAGAAAAAAAAGAATCACAAGAAGGTGGAAGAAAAACAGAAGAAATTTAGAAATTTTAAAGCTTTCCACTTACAAGACAGAATGCAAATCCCACAACCGTGACCATGAGCAGAGCAAGCTGGAAGCCAAAGAACATAACCAACCCCCCAAACAAGAAGCCTGCATTAAAGGACAAGGTGTCAGGACTAAGGACAGTAACAATCACTCATACACCGAAGCTGTAGCAGCATGGAAGTTTTCCCACCAAAGTTAGCAATTATTTGCTCCTAAGCTAACAGCCTAAATAGTAAATGCACATTAAAAAGGTCCATACATTTTCTAGAAAACAACTGCATAGCAAAGTACACTTGAACAGACAGGATCATTTAATTAGTGTATGCCATAAATCAAACCAAAGAAAGGATACTTACTAACTTGTTTCTACAGAGCCAGTGTCTTTGCAAAGATATACACTTTGAAGTATATTCTTTAACATCATTTGCCTTGAAACATTCTGAATGCAGCAAGCTCTGGGCACTCTTTTCAAGCCCAAATAGAGATCCAAACATTCAGGACAAGACAGGTAAGTTTCAACAGCTTTCAGTCCTGAAAACTTCTAGTTTCTTCTTGTTCTAACATTTTAGCCAAAGGCTACAAAACAAAGGGGTATACATCCAGTCAGATTATGTTTTGAAGAACCTCGGTTAGAGATGCGTGATCTGTCTCCTCAGATCATTGCTGCTGGTCTAACTCTCAAGAGTAATCTCAGAAGAGTGCCTGGTATTCAAGATTACAGGATTGCTAGCCTGAAACAAGTTAAGGAGCTGTGTTGACTAGAAGCAGTTTAGAAGCAGTTTAAAAATACATAGCCTAATACATGTTAATTAAATCTATTTTAAAGTGTCACTCAGCTTCTAATATTAAAGATGGCAAAGGTAGCAATGATAAAAAAAACTTGCTGTTCAGAGGATCAAGCTTCCAAAAGAGAAAGAGGAGAAGGTAACAGTTCTTAAATCAATAAATATTTATTAAATGTGGGAATTACATTCTGCAACTTCACAGATTTCAGAGATAAAAGCATTTCTGAAGCTTACAAGTAACCACAAGCTTAATGAAATGGGCCTTCAGATCATCTAGTATGGAAAAAGAGGTATGATCATACAAAGGCTGAATACAAAATTTGACCAGGGCATTCCTTATAGAACCCACTTAGGTCTTAAATACAGCAATTTCTTAGCCCAAAGCATGCTACAGAAAACACTTAATAAAAAGTATGTATCAAAAACACACATAGGTATGCATCACAGTTCTCATCTAAGTTCTGAGGCAATTTGTTATGCTGTCAACCTACAAACATCTTCTCAAAACACATCAAAAATCTCAACATACCAATCATAAAACATCTTTTTTGTTTCAAAAAATGCTTAGAAAATGGATGTCTTGCTTCTTCCCCCACTGAATAGATTCTTAAGTTACCGATCTGAGGCCTTCTCTCTCATAAGGCACCCCCTTAAGGAAGTACAGCCAAGATGCAACACTCCAGACATTTCCTCTTTACCAACAGGAAATCCTTGTTTCCTACTGAACAGCTCGATTCAAGAAGTAGACAAAAGTGGCAGGGGAATCCAGAAAACTACATCCTGCTTTCAGAGATGCTTCCTTTGCTCTTTAACTGGAAAAGTGTATTATTGCAGACAGCACAGGAATTACAGAAGGTCTGCTACCAACAGCTGCTTCTAGAAAATGAAGCTCTGAAAAACTGCTTAGAATAATCTCAGATTTTCTCTGAAAAAGCCTTTCCCTACAGAACTGTTGCAAGACTGGAGGGAGAACTACTTAACAGAAGTCAAAGGCATCACACTTTGAAAGAGGTCCTCTTGAAATCTCACCTAAGAACTTTTCCAGCTTGGACATGGAAAGCTGGACCTGTAAACACAAATGCGGGATCACAAACAGAAAAGGAATTGCCAATTCACTGAAAAAAAAAAATTAAAAAAAAAGATTTTAAAGATATGCTTCCCCCGTTATACATCAAGAGTAGAAAACCCAACACTGGAATTGTAGTAAGGACACCATGAGAGAAACTACAGTTAGGCCAATAGCTGTAAATACAAGCGTTCGTCTTGGACGTCTTCTTTGACTTAATGATTCACAGCAGCAACTGGAAGAATAATTTGAGCATCACAAGTGTTTATTTGTGGAATTCATTGGAAACTAACTTTAGAGGAAAATTAATTCATAAGTTTCAGTACGTGATTAAACAAACAGAAGAAAATCATGAATAACTGGTTTGCTTATCACCAAAACTCACTCAGTATTCAAAGAAAGATTATCAATACTTAAAAGCAGCCTTGACAGCAAGAAAGCACAGCCAAGATGAATAAACACATATACACTTCTTAGGCGATGTAACATGAATCCGGATGCTCAAACTGAGACACAAGAAGGTAGGCAGGAATTAAGTAATATTTTTAACTTTACAAATAAGAACATCCTAAACACAGTCATATATGAACCTGGCAGTGAGCATAACCTACTGGAAGAAGAATAGTTTGTATTTTGGCTCAGCCATAAAACTCCAAAATAGCCGCTTCAAAATGGTTTCTGTGCACTGTGGTAGCCGTGGCACAAGGGACCCAAACCTTTACAACAAAGTACTGGTTTTATTGCAAATACCACAGCTATGTAAATTTGTTTCATTTAAGCAATCCTAGTGGTATGTACTGCAGTGAGAACTGAAGTACAGCTCCAAAATTTTCAATGAATTGCTGACAAAATATTTTTTCTACGGTCCAGCCAGAGAGCTTAGCTTAACCTTCTTAAGGAAAGGGACAGAAACTTCTTTATTCTTTTTTACCTGAATGTCACACTTACTTTTCCATATCAGAAAGCAACTTAATCCACGGAGGAGAAAATATATGTTTAGTAATAAACCAAGACTGAGTCCAAGCTGAGAAGACTATATGAAATAACAAAAATGAACCCAAAGCAACATCTGCAATAATATGTCAGAGTCCAAACTTACACTAACCTCAAAGCAACAGCAGCAATAATATGTCAGAGTCCAAACCTCACTATCCTCAAAACAACAACTGCATTTGACTTTCACACATTTCATTGCAGCAAAGTATAATTCATTCAATATCCAAAAATGGTTCATAAACAGCAGGCTCTTATTGAAAGAATAGCTGTTCATTATCAGTTGAAGGCACAGGAAAACCTACACAATTTTAAAAGCTGTCCTAAAGAGACAGCATTTCTACATGTCAGGATCAACACTGACCCAAGGACAAAGCTTAGCTCTCCACTTATCCTTGTCAGAAAAAAATGTTCTTATCACCAAGATAAGAACATACAACTTTCCTCAGCCAAAGTAAATAACATTATTTCTAACAAAGTAAGAAATCCTGTTTATTGCTCAGCTTTTCTCTTCACAACAGAGTACATGTTAGGGAGTCACTTCTGGAAACTGTCAAATCTAGTTTAAATTATAGATCAGGCCATTCACACCTCAAAAGAATTCCAGCTCATGAATGAAAGAGCTGAGTGTACTTTCTCTGCCTGATCACAGGAGAGAAACTACACTTTACAATACTAAATGCAGAGCAATGAGAAGTCCACAACAGGTTTCTTAGAGAAAGCAGATGCAACACGTTTGGAATCAGTAGAACTTTGCCCTAAATTTGGAGAACCGGCAGAGAAAACTGCTGGAGTAGGCAGGACCTGAGAAAATCAGCAGAAGAGCTGGCTGGCTTAATTTCTGGTGCTCAACAATAGGAGTAAGAAAGTGAGACAGAGGGAGGGAGGGATGGAGGGTGAAGGGTTAACCCGATAGCATCATTATATTATGTGGACATATCTGTTTACATTTTACAGCAGGAGAATTAGTGATAATAAAGGAAAAAGGCTTTCAGACCCACCTGAAGACAAACTATATTCTCACACTCTAGGAAAAAAAAATGAAAAATCTTTGGGTGAGAAAGGTTGGCTATGTGGCATCAGGTAGAATAATTCTAAAAGTTCTTACACTATGTGCTTTACAAATTGAAAAAGGCAAGAAGATAAGAATTCAAAGGACAAGTCACAGTTACCTTGTGAAAACATAGCCAGCTATTCACATGATTAATTGAATTTCCTGTATTCCTCTCTAATTAAAGCTAAGTAAGAACAACTTGTCTGTGAAATACATGCTGTGTCAATACTGCCAAGACAGCAGAAAAAAACCACCTCTTAATAATTCACGATACAGATATTAAAAAAAAAATTTGCAATGGTTATTCTATTTGAAACAAGACTACTAACTTTCTAGGCTCTCCCTGATCTTTGAGTACTCAGAACTACAATACACAGCATATGGTCCACAAGTTGCATTGTCTGGTCTAAGATCAAAGCATGATGTTAGTATTAACACAGTGACTAATGGCTAACTGTAATAAGAAAAAAAATCATAACCAAAAACAGAAAAAAAAAGATTTTATTTCAATCAGTATTCCATAAGACATGGAACATACTAGCAAATTCCCACTGAAAATACAAAAAATAAATGTTTTACACTAACAAACCTTTTCTGTTTGGATGTTTTTGTTTTGTTTTTAAAAATAAAGAAGTACATGAAAATATTACTTTCTTACCCCTACCCCACACCAAACAGTCTGATGATAATCCATGCACTCAAATATCTAAATACTGTAGTTGCTTAAAGAATAGATTCTTTTATTTATTTTTAAATCAGCTCTAGCATGAAGAACGAACATACTTTGCCATCTAAGTTGCCCTCAGCTGTGACATACTATCCACAGTAAGAACAGATGAGCACAAGGAAGAACCAGGGAATAACCATGTTTCTTGAGACAGGAAAAGAAAACTGAGAAGAAGCATAAACACAGGGAGGATAATGAAATGGCGAAACAAGTACAAGATGCATCAAACAAAAAAAAAAAGCTAGAGCTATGAAGAGACAGAAAAGGCAGCACGTTTTATTCTCTATTTCCACTTTCAAGGTAATGTTGTTTGAATACCTATTAAACATTTGATACTGCACTGCTGAAATATACTTTGTTTTGTTTACATTTTCCCTGTGCTGACTCTGAGAAGTGCCTGCATTACTGAAATAAAATGCTAAGAACCATATACTACCAACTCATGACTTTCTTTCACATGGGAAAAATGTGAATTAGGTTTGAAACTAAACCAGCCAACATTAAAGTACTATGAAAGAAAAATGAACATATTATTTTATAAATGCATGGTAGATACTCCTTTTTTCTGTCTATTTACTGTAGAAGAAAAATCAATACTCTGAAAGAATAAGAAGGCAAACATTTCATAACTGCGTTATGATGGAAATACTCTACTCGTCTCTTCTCCATCATGGTCTTGCATGGAAGTTTGCCCTTTTAATCTCAAGACTGAAGAAGAAAGACTTACTCTGAAGAAAGGCCATTTCCCACCCACAGCAAACATGCAGAGAAGAGTTAAGACATTGACTTTGTAAGTTAATAGAATGCACTTCAGACTAGAAAGATCAGAGAAACGGATAGCTGTTTATTTTGATGCTAGATTTATTTTGCAATTGCCTTCAAAATACAAATTTGACAGCATGACAACCTCTTCCAACCCTCCCTGGCTTTCATATCTTAGTCAAAATACATTTTAGCATATCTTCAAAATATGAAGAAAATGAAGGATAATCCAGATAATTATCTGAAAAGCAATCTATTTCACATGTGTTTATATTGACAGGCCAAAATTAAAGACTCAGTTTGTCACTTTTGAAATACAAGTCAGGTCACCTGACTCTGAAACTTTAAGTTTGCTTTCTGAAAACTATTTATGCCATAAGCAAATTGACCTGGTTATAAAAAAAGCCTAGCCACAAACAAATTTTGAAGTATTTTTTTTCAATACCAAAGCAAGCTATTAAATGACATTTGCTTTTCATTCAATCATCTTAACTCTGTTTAGAAGACTTTCCAAATAACTAGTAAAGCCTCAACAATTATTCCTAATTAAATTGTGAATTTAAACATGACCTTCAAAAGAAAGATACAAAAATATACAGTTTTGTTTTCACTATCGTTTTTCCCCCCCAATTGGAATGCCTCAAAAATTAAACCGAATTATTATGTGCATCCTTGCTAACAAACAGAACATTTCTGAAACGCGTAACTGACAATAATATTTATAAAAATGGCCATTAGCAAGAAAAATAAAAAGCTCAAGAGAACAATGGAAAAAACAACTGATTGTATACTCTTAAATTAAGAAAAAGCTTAAAAGATTTGCAAACAAAATGTAATCATTTTTATATTGAAACAGAAAGACATGTTGCACTAGAGAACAGATTTGTTAAAAAAACACACACCTTTTCCGTAGTACTTACAAACCATTAGTCATACATATCTTTTGAGTATCCAATAGTCAGAGTCTGTAAGACTATATTCTGACTTAACATTCTTTCAAAAATCTCAACAGATCATCATATAGGTATAACTAACTTGCATTCTGTTTCATTAACAAAACAATTCAAAAACTTTGATTTTAGAATTTGTCTACATCGTCAACAAATCATAGTCTTATTTTAACAGAAAAAGTCAGTAAAAGTATTCTGAAAATTATCACTATACCAAATTAATAGCTTCTAAATAGATCTTCATTTACTACTTAGCGTCACAAATTTAGATATTTTAATATGGAGACTGACGCTAGTAGAACCCTTATTTAAGAAGGAAAAAAAGACGTCTAAAGATACATACGACCACTCAGACTCCAACTGCTCTTTGTAGACTTTCAGGACACGAAGAGCCACTGTCAAGTTCTCAGGATCCAGTAGTTCTCTCACTTTCTCTGAATTAAGGCAGGTAAACAAGACCATACAACAATAGGCAACAATTTTCTCATCGCTGTAAGTTAGGCAGGTCCTTCAAGAGAAAATGGTGTTAAGAGAGTAGGTTAAAACTCATGCTGGCAAAACACACTAGGGACATTCAGCTTGTTGAGTTGTTCTTGTCTGATGTCTTTTAGTGAATCGTGAGCTTGCCACTACTTAAGAGAAGTCAAAAAGGACTTCTTAAGAAACTTAAGAAGTCAGCTACAAAGAAAAAATCCCATTCTGAAGGCCAAACTTAACAGGCAATTTACAAAACCAGTGCTAGATTTGAGCTACCTAAAGATTTAAGAACTGAGTGAAACTGTAAAAATTGTAATTATCTGTTTCTATAACCATAAAATCTTCCTACACCCAGTGCTGACAAATGGGCTCCAAAAACAGAATCAGAATGAGTACCAAATTAAATGAATATGCCTTTGTTACTAGCCCATTATGAAAGATTTCAACAAATACACTAATAATAGTCACGTGTCTGTATAAAATGGCTTATGTAATATTTCATGACACATGTCATTAACCTCTGGAAAGATGTTTTCATAAGGTTAGGAGAGGGGCAAAGGAAACAGAAGACACAAAGATGAAGTCACTTCTCGTAGATTCCATTTCATCCACAAATAACTGACCGGTCTGCAAAGAAGCAATGAGAATAAACGAAAAGTTTTGCTCTTGGAAGTGACCTGCTTACAACTAATTGAAAACAACTCTGAATTAAAGTTTATGATTGAAGGTCATCATTTTAAACATTTTTATTCCAGTTTCTGTTAAATGAAATCGATTTACTGTCAGTTCAGAACAAGCAGGTTTTTAAAGGACCTGACCCCTGCAGTTGACTAACAAAGAAAACATCTACAGGTTATGGTCTCAACCACCCCAGTTTCCCCAAAGTTATTTTTCAAAGCTTTATGGTGCTAGTAGAGACACAACTGTCACATACAAAAGATTTGAATATAACCACAGAAAATACAGTATAAAAAAAAAATCCATGCTTACAAGAAGAGATCTGGGAAAGCACACTTCCAAATGCTATTCTGGCAATCTTCATTTCTTGCTGCAATGTTTCCAAGAAACTGGAGGCTACAACGAAAAGCTGGAAAAACAAACAAACAAACAAAGCACACAGAAAATATTAACATTCTGGAATTGTAACCAGAACAACACATTTTTTTTCCAATTCAACTTACATTAATATCAAATCCTGGCCACTAGTGATTACAAAAACTAATTGAGTCTGCAAATGTTTAAGACAGATCAAAATCAATGAAAGCTTAGAGTTATAATTAGTGCAAACTGAAGCAGACCCATGCTGAATCAGTAGCTGCCACATGGCAGTGGCCATTTTGCCTCTTCCAGGTCTGAGGTGGCTTTCTTCCTACTATTAAATTAACACAAATAGGCTGCTTGTCAACACTCAAACTCTGCAAATGCTGCTCTGCCTGCTACTAAGAAAGCTCCCTAGGCACTCTCCCCAAGCTGGCCAAGAGACTGCTTAAAAAATTTGTTTCAGTAGGTAAAGCCAGAGCAGGAGAACCCAATCCATTCCCTTGCTACGCACTTTAAGTTTTAGGTAGCTGGACGAATCCTTATATGACAATGTACTCAATACTTTCTTCAGATTTCTACCCCTGAGAAATTAAACCCAGTACACTAAACAACTTTGCATCCCATTTTAATACTACTTAATATGACATATTTCCACTATTATTGAAAATGATTTATTTCAGCCTTCTCTCAATACAGGCTTAAAATCCAGAAACAAGATACTTCATCATACATGTTCAAATCCAAGAACACCCCGTCCTCCCAAGTCAAAAGATGTAAATTAAGATTAAACAAAAGCATAAACTCAGACTTCACAAAATCAAACATTTTTGGCACTGAAAACTTTCAATAGCCTGATCCTTCTTTAAGGCTGTCAAAGTAACTTAAAATTAAGTATTACAATGCAGTTTAGCAGATAGTTACAGGTGGAGGTGACTAATATTGTCACATTCTAAAAACATAAAATAAGGTATCTTTGAAAGGTGCTGTGCCAGCTGGCAAACAGATTTCCTACAGAGGTCTTGGCCTATGTCCTCCTGGGAACAAAAAGAAAGCAATTCTAAAGTGATCACACTTGGGCTTAAAGAATAGTAGATTTTCTTCTCCCATGTAACTTATTTATATGCAAAATATGTATGTCCTTTCCATAATGCATTTTGAATCATTTTCTACTTTTCTCTTTGGTTCTCAGTATCTCTGTTCTCTTTACATGCACATCTGCAGGTTTGTTTTTTTGTGTGTTCTTTTTGTTCCCTCTGCCCATCATTGTTCTTCCGTTTCTCCCATCCATCTAGGAGACTGCTGACTCAGTTTTTCTGAAGGACAGCAAGCATGGGCATGCTACTCTTCTAGCAGACATCGTATGGAATTATTTCTCTCCTAGAAAAAAAACTAACAAGGCAGTAAATCCTAGTAATAGGGTATATTTCTCTTGGTGAACTCTGTTCTACTACGAGAAAGACCTTCCAAATAGGAAGGAGGTTATTTGGTTACACTCTGATCTTTACCTGACATTTGCTTGACCTTTTCCAGATATCAGCTACACTTCTCACTAGAAACTAAGCTGTCAAAAATACCTCAGACAAGAGAGAAAAATAAAGATCCTTTAAACATTGCCATTCTTACTGTAACAACTGTAATAAGAAAACATTTGCAATATCATGATAAATTAACTACAAATTCTCCATTAATCACACATTGGAGTCAGTATTTGTGAAAGCAATCAATCTGCACATTGATCCTGATTTCCTTAACAAGAAGGATCCAGGAAAGATCATGATTCTACCAATGCACGATGAAAAAATGAAAGAGTTTAATATTTAAGCGCCTGTTTTTAACCAACAGTGGCTAACATTTTTCTTTCAATTTCTTTCACAAAACAATATATGAGTAAGCGCATCATCTGTGACGCAACAGCAATTGTATCTATTCACAATTAAGCAGAAAACAATGTCTCAATAATGCAATGTTTCCTTACGCAAGTAATCTAACTGTGAAGAGTCTCCACAATTTAAAAGAAATGCATGATTCTACAAACACCTGATGTAACTGACCTATTCCAGGAGTAAAGAGAACAGAAGACAGTACCTAGCTCAGAATCCGTCCAACCAAATCATCTGCTCCATCACAGCAACAACACAAGTGCTGCACTGCTTCCATAGTGCCTGGAATTCTTTTTCCTGCTCACCTCCAAAAAAATATTTATATAAAAATATCATTCTTCTCAGTGTGATGCCAGTTCAACGGCACATGCCAACCATGGTTAGCGAACTTAAGTGTGAATTTTCATGTACCATGTTCAGTAGTCACAGGTGGAAAGCCAACCATGAACATGGGGTAAAGGGCATTCAAGGTCGTTATAGCACCACAACCAGAGCAGCTCACCACAGAATGTTCTCTGAATCACACTTCACTAGTATTTGCATATATATATATATATATATATATATATATATATAAGATAAAAAGTGGAAAAAAAATGAAAAAACACACCCACCACACACACACACCTCTGAGGTGCACTTGGTGATCGTGGAACACACAAATATTGCATAGGTCGCATTTATATTCTAAGATGATTTCACATAAAATGTACTAACCTAGTACCAATACCAGCTACTACTTTTGATTTGAGCACTGAAAATCTATACACTGGCATTTATATTAAAAAGGGGGGGGCAGGTCAGCGCAAAAACAATAAAGCAAAACTAACTGTTAATTCATAGCATGAGTCACAGGTCTGCATGAGTTAAAAAGAACACACTACAATAAAAGTGAAGTATTGCATTCCTAATGATGGAAGTCTTTTTGTAGCATTCAACTTGCATGTTTCTCTAGTTTATTTTCCATCTGGTGGACTTGACTGCAGCAACACATCATCCAACTGTGCTTAGAAATCTCTAGAATAGATATATTGGTTTTCTCCTCTCCAATAGCTCGTTGTCCTTTCAGCAAAAACAAGAAATATCAAGAAGTTGATTATTAGGTCAGAGTTTATTACACAGTATTAGTTGAAACAACGTTGCTACATATTTAATATTTTCTGAAAAAGAGGAAAAAGACTATTTCACTTTTTTCCTGAAAATTTACAGATCTTTATGAAGCTAAAAATGATTGCCAAACACTCTTTCCAACATTACCTATTATTTATGAAATACTACTCAAAACAATTATACAACAGTGTGTCCTTTCCATAGGAACGATTTATTTAACACCTTAAGTCCATCCCCCTAGCCACTGGTATCTATAAGCACTGACTTTAACAAGTGATTCTGTATCTACATGCACAACTAAATTTTAATTAAAAAAAAAAAAGTTCTTGTTGACCACACACAGTACTATTTTTAAGCTGATGGTCAACCACTGCAAAATTACATGTACTAAGATTTAACTTCTGATAAACAGATTAACCCCAGAGTTGAAGAAGTTTTTCCTCCCATTAAGATCTCAATAGTTCCTATAAAAGCAGGATGTTCTTTAGCAAATGCAAATACTCAGATTACACATTGCTTTTACAACCAGCCTGCATTAGTTATGAAGGATTTTCTAGGTTGTAAAAATAAATAAATAAATAAATTTATAAAATTTTTAATAAATTTATAAAACAGGGCAACACGTACCATAGGAAACATTTTTCCTAATGTATTTTGGTATGTTTGTCTACATGTAAGCTGATGTTTTAGAATCACTCAGTACCATCCATGCAACAGGTGAGTCAATTGGCATTAAACGGCTCTGCCCAAGGATAGCTTAAATGCACTATAGCAGCTCAGTACCTTCAAGAGCACAGCTTCATTTTTCCTTTCAATCTCTTACAATCATGTACAAACTGAATCAAACTATAGTACACATTTTTCACTTAATTATAATGCAGTACTACCCAGACAGTCTGAAAAATAGACATGAAGATTTCACAGGCCTGACCCTGCATCTTGTTCCTTACTCTTCAAAAGTACTTTCAGTGTCATTTTCATTTGCAGAATCAGATGAAAACTTGAACACTTGAAGTTAATTCAGACATTTAAGCATCGTGTTTTAAAAGTAATACGCTATTTCCTTCTGCTCCACATTATTACGTGATAATATTTCCAAAAAAGTTACCAAAGTTCCAGTACTGAAGTTAAATGCTTGGCAGCAATAAACTCTTCTATTAACAAGATGAAATGGAATTTCCCCCAGTGATTAGGCTACTACACGCAAACATTATGTTATTATGCAGTGTATTTTGCTGTAGTGGATATTATTTAGAAGTTTATATTCATATATGTTTTTTAGGTCCTCCCTACAGAAAGCAAGTTTTTTCCTGGTGAGTAATTAGAATTGTGTTTCAGATTCCTACTACCTGTTCTCTAGTCGGGAGCAGGGAACCTGTAAACATGCACACCAATCACTTTGAAAAACCCTGACCTCACCTACAGAAACTTGTAACAGTTATGAGAACAGATTTTCTTTTCTTTTTATTTGGGGCAGACAGTACAGGAAGCTATAAATACATTACTTAGCCTTTTGCTTTCCTTGCTCATCAGAAAGGCCATCTATGTAATGAATTGTCCAATTGTAAACTGGCAATACGTAAGCATATAAAATAAATCCAATCCAAGCATGTATGAAGACATACAACATCAAATGCCAGGCTGCAAATATATGGCTAGTGAACTTGCAAATCTCTTCATGTTTTGCTAGCCATTAGCTGGGCACGAAAGAGATTGTTGGTGTGCCCTCTCTACCCTGGCTGCATTCACAAAGATTTACAAGTCAGCACCTGCTGACAGACTGCACACCTTTTAAGAAGCCTGTGAGCTTTGCAAATCTGGTTTGTGGACTGCAAGACATAACACAGACCTCTTTCCATTGTTTGTAAACAACTGCAATATGTTTTGTGATATGCCACTGTCACTGGAAGAATAAAACCTTCAACTCAGCATAAGGTGTAGACCTCCATTACTATAAAATGTTAGCATCCACCACTACCATCTAGCCATTGCTTTGATTCCTTGTGGCTGCAAGTTAAAGCAACTTTCAGTCATAAAAAGAGTTATTTGCCTCTTCACCACCATGAATCATACCACAAATACTGATGAAAATGTATTTTCCTTGGAAAACAATCTGTCTAGACTAATGTATAGGCTCTGTCATTTAAAGTTATTAAAATAGTGCTTAGTATTTTACTTCTGTAAATAAAATGACCATATAGCTACTGACTATATTTCTGCTTCGATCGTACTGAACTTGCTGCAATGCAGCCTAGTAACCCATTTTTACCATCTGTGGAATACCAAGAATGTTGTGTTTAAAAAGTTTCTGGTCCCACTCTATCTCTTCCACCTTGAAAAGAAAAGAAGACCTGATTTTTTTCTTTCCCTTCAGAAATACCAACTCTAGTATTAACAGAGCATTATGTTCAGTGACTGGAAAATCATTCTGGTTTTGGAAGATAAGGGTCTAGGCGAAAGATCAGCTTTTTTTTTTTTTTTTTTTTTTTGCCACAAAGGGGAATGTGCCTCAAAACAAACAGAAAAAAAAACCATGCTTTGCAAATGAAAAGTTACAAGTGAATTAGAAGGGAGCTGGAAGCAATTGTTAGACAACCAAATTAGTCTTTAACATGAATCAAGTTCTAACAAGATCTCAGAATGGTAGATTCCAAAGGTTGTATTTGTGCATTTACCAGGAAAAGAGCCAGTTGGACAGTCTACTACTTACCATGAAATCAGTTTCATGCTGATTCTGATTCATACAGTGCTAGCAAAAGCTTATTAAATAGAGTGACTGGACTGTCCTCTTTACCTTCTGTTATTTTAATTGCACTGTTTTATTTTTAGAAAGAAAAATAAAGTACATTAATTTATTTTTAAAAAATCATCTATTGAAGTCTAAAGGCATAATAAATGGGACTCTGTTATAACCCCAGAAATAGCAAAAACACATGCTTGAGATTACTCTCCTACGTAAAGTAAAACATATGTAAGTGCTTGCAGACTTGGGAATTGCATTTATAAGCTTTCTACATGCATCAGGATGTAATTTTTTTTTTTTTTTTTTTTTTTGGTTCAACCTAAAAGGTGAGTCTAAATCTAACCATGTCCCTTTAAAGAGCCTGCTCCAGCAAAATCAGCAAGTTTGAAGTCCTGGGGAGTCTCAACTTGGACTTAAACCATGCCAGGAAACCAAGAAAAATAACAAAAAAGACTGGCCACCCACTGTGCGTTATTCGTGGCATCTAACCATATGATACACTACTACATGATACCTTGCACAGGTCTAAAAAATAAAAGGAAATTATTAAAATCTAAAGTACTAACCAAGATTGTGAGCAAACTTCTCAAATTATTTATTGTTACTATGATTGTTATTTTTGATGGCATACTGTAGACATCATTTTGTTTAAACCAAAATTTCCATTGAAGTGCTTACATTTGCTTTAGAAGAGTTAAATGATCTTTTTCTATGGAAAGGATATCAGACTTTTTTCTACCTTAGACCATTTATATTGTATATTTGGGTAATAACGGATCATGGTCCTTTTGTAACAGGCAGAGATCAACAAATAAACTTACATTTGGCATAGTTACTTCTATATCCACTTTAATACACAGCAACCGTTTTCACGTATATGTTTTTGGGCATTACATTTTTATACATATTTAAAGGTTACTTGCTTCTTCTCATCTTCTTGTTATGGTCCCTTCCATACCCCACAACATCAACTACGCCAAGAGCATGGAAGAAGGGGAATGAACCTGATATCCTCTGGCACTAATCTTGACACTTTATCCTTTCTACACTGGCAGTAGAAAGAATTATCATTAAGAAGAGATGGAGAGGCACAAGGCATTTCCCTCCCAGTACAAAACTGTTAAAGGAAAGGATGCTGCAGAATGAAACAGTTGCATAGCTTGTATCTCCAACAGCCCCCTCCCTTTCCATCAGAATCATGCTCATGTACCTGGAGAGTTTGGAATTTGTGACCCAGCTGTAATAATCATAAGGTTTGGAGGATGTCATGGTGAGCTTTTATGTGATTTTAATTACTTGGATTTTGATCCAAACATACAACAGTTCATCTAAAGACATGCAGATGCCTCACATTCTTTTTGCCTGGATTGTCCTCCAGTCCCCTTCTATCCCCCATCCATCTTCACTTTCTCTGCACAAAGAATGACAGCACTCTTGGACATCTGCAGAAGACTCTTTAGAAAGGGCACTTCCTCAGTAAAAGTGAAAACAACTAAATATAACATAGACAGAAGAAATTTAAGATACTCTATCTTTGGGAAGCTGTCTGCATTAAAAGACTTGTTTGCCCTGTTCTTCCCATCTTGATCTTGAAGTCTTGGTGGGGGAAAAACAAAAAAAAAACAAACAACAAAATCTCTCTGTGGTCATATCTGGTAACACCATAATGTAATCTTAAATGTGAAGGTATCCTTTATTTCTTCTCCTGCTTCTCCTTCATCACAACCACGAGACAGGAAAGAAGCATGTGGCCTACACTATACAAATCATTGGAAATAACCCCAGGTTCCTGTCCAAAGCCTAGTGGCAGGTTATAAAAACAAAGACTGGTTCCTCTCACTGGCTTTGATATAGAGTGAAACTAACAACACAGGCACCAAGCAGATGCCACAAGGTCAGATAATCAGAATTATGATGGCCCTGTTCATGCTAGAGCTTCCCATGCAGCTGCTAATTCAGCATAGGATGTCAGAGCAGAGTAGAAACACCACAGCCTTTCTACCTAAAGAAAGAGACAGGAACAAGTTTTGTACCCATAAGAGAAAAACTATTTTTTCCACACCTTTACAGTAAACCAGTGGTCACCATGCTAAATCTACAGACATTTCTGTAAGTTTCACATGTATTCATGCCCTGCCTCATTATGAATCTTTCGGACATACTTACTGGTAGGGTATGGTATAGCAAAGAGAAAAGTAGGAAGGAAGGAAGGAAGGAAGGGAAGGAGGGAGGAAAGGGCTTACAGAACACTGTGTTTAAAGGTCCACTGAAATACAGACACTGCTGTTCATTTCAAGCCTCAACCAAAGTAACCAGAAACGATTCTAGTTAAACAGATATCAGCAAACCCCCGTTTCCTTTGTGCTTCCAGTGGATATCAATCCACATTTTAAAACCGCTATGCATGTGCCATAAATCAGCAACATCTTGGCAGGCTATGCTAGAAAGCCTCCAAATTGCAGGAGCAAGAAAAAAAAAAAAAGAAATAAAAACAAAAAAAAACCTATACACACACAAAAAAAAGCTATACACAATGCCCAACAGTAGTATCAGCAACTAGAAAAAGGAACCCTACAAGGTATCCCATTGATCTACCTGTTACCATTTAAGGACAGATGGATACCATTTAAGGATAGATAGATTAGTCTCTTTCTTCGAAGTAGCTGAATGATCGGCATCAACCCTAACAGTCACCATCTCTGCCTACCAGTACAGCAATTAAAAAGAATTTTCATGAATATCAGGGAAACATCAGTTTTGATCATCAGGACAATCAACACTACGCTGTTGGAAAGCACTAGCTTTTTTCTGTCACTGTTACAAAGTCTGTTTTCTATTACTTCCAATTCAAGCATGTCAGACAGGTGAACCTCTCAAGGTAGCACAGTTTAAACTGGTCAATCACTGGAGAAGCAACAGGAATCAAGTGGAGAATCAAGCCCAAAGTAGGAGGGAAAAGGGTAGGTATAAAGGGCCACTGGACTCAAACTCAGTAGGAAATTTACATTGGAATTAGGAAAAGGGTGTTTCGTTGGTGGCAGTGGTGTTTTTGTTCGTTTGTTTTTTTTTTTATAAGAAAGCAAGAGTGGAGTTTCCTATGTTCAGACACAATATCAAACAACTACAATTGCTAGTGGTGTCAGGGGTCTAGAAGTGATGATTCAGGTCCTCCTCAGGCTTCTGTTCTCAGGTTTAAAGCTCCATCCACTCTCCCCACCCCTCCTTTTTTCTCATTAGCATAAGAAAATGTTGTATTTAAATAGTGTCCCTTGTCCTAAACCTGCCTCGTCATTGCATTTAAACTTCCTCTCCTCAAACCTCAGTCTGCTCCAGGTGTTACAAAATAAGAAAAAGAAGATAAGGCACACATAAAGTTTCCATATTAATACTAGAAGTCACATCCAAGCCATGCGAACGAATTCAGAGGTATCATGTTGAAAACAATGCAGCACTGATATTTACTCAGAATGACAGTTATTGCTGTCTTACATAGATGCAGTTTACTGTGCTAGCCAGGCTGGGCACAGTGATGAAAAACCCAGGCCCTCTAGGAGCACGGCAGCCCTGCACAGGGAGTTTGTGACTCACACACTGCACAAGATTCAAAGCGTGCAAGTCCCACTACGCAGGACAATAGTTAACCCCACTGCACCAGCAGCTGAAGAACTGCAGACAGGCAATACTACATACACAAGAGCTGAAGAGAATTCAGCGTTTGCATACTTATGACAATTCTGACCTGTCGTAGTCCAGGTTTGGCTTTTTTCTTTCTGTAGACAGCTTTAATGGATTTTGGATCAAACTGTGAAGACAGAGATCCTTCCCATCCACCAAAGGTGACATCAGGGTGACATACCTAAGAAGGGTGAAACTTGTATGGCTGTCATCTTTGCCGTAGATGTTCTGAAGACAGACATTTAATTAAAAAGCTGTGAAAATATTCACCCAAAACACAGCACAGAGAGTAGTTCTGAAGTTAAAGCCGTTGTACAGACAGGACTGAAGGTGTTGTGTTGTGTTTTTTTGTTTGTTTGTTTGTTTGTTTTTTCTTCCTACAACTGGTAACTTAAAATCACCCAGCAGCAAAAATGCCTAAGTCCTCCCTGTACCATTAACCAGCAAAAGGGCAACTGTCTGTCATTAGAAAACCTCATACTTGCCTCATAGCACAGACGTTTCTGGGAGATGCTCACAGTCACCTTTCAAAAGTACCCAGATTCACATTTGATTTTGAAAAAAAAAAATAAAAAATTAATGAGTTTAACACAAAGAAAAAACAACAACAACAAAAATAGTACCAAGAAAACAAACCAATTGTTTAAAAGTTTCCTTTTTGGTAAAGTAGTAAAATACTCTGAGCTACAATAATTAGGGGATAGCAAAACTCTAAAAACGCAGAATTTTTTTAAGCTATGGAAGCATGAGACTAAAATCCCAATACAAGTGCAAATAGCAGTTCACATCTACCAGATAGCATATCAACTGACTGTTACGGCATACACTCTGCAAATGCTACAAAAATCATGAATGTCCCAATATTATTTTTACAGATTGGAGAAACACAAAGGCCAAAAGCAACACCGATAACTCAAAAAACTCATGCTTATGTTTACATAAAAGTTTGATGAGTATAACATATTTGTCACACTCCCACAATTATTCCCTGAAAATACTATAAATATTATTTTGACAATGTAATTACAGTTTTTACTTTAACAGTGGCAGTAAAGTACTGGCACCATTCCCCTACACAAAAAGCCTAGACAGACAAAGCAAAGATCACACATGGAAAATAGTAACTCTTAAGATCAGGGCTGCCTCTTATTTATATGACTAAAAAGAGTCTGTTTAAATTAGAGCTTGGTTTATTTAGATTGTAGAAAATAAGTAGATTAATTATGCTAAGAGTAAGCAAAAGGAAACCCCAAACAACAACAAAAAAATAAATGGAGGTGAAGATTTTTAAATTCTCTTTTCCTCTGAGCAGCTAAGGCCTGTTCCATCCATGGTGCTTTTGGGAAATTAACCCCATGGATTGTGAACCCATTCAGGAACCTCTCTTTCCCACTTCCTCTCCCTTGAAAGAAGAGCTAATATGACTGTGCTTAAATTGATAAATGTGAGCTATCAACAATTTAGTATTTTTGACCCTGCATGACAAGTAAAATGGTTCAAGTTTTGTAAGCATCTACTTTTTTGTCCATGTAAATCAGCACATATTTGACTTGCACAACAAATTTGCAATTTTCATTTCCAAGATCTGCTCACACACCAAAAAAAAAAAAAAAAAAAAAAAAGAAAAACCACAAAACAAACAAACCCAACAACACACACACAGTTTGCCTATTCCTCCAGAGATAAACACAGAGGGCATTGATGTAGGAAGAGAGGAAGGATTAGCTTTAAGAAGGACAGGCCTGTTGGTTTAAAATTAGTAGCTATTGTGTTTGAGAATCTCCAGGATACAATTGAGAAGTTGCATCTTCTCCAACTGTAATTACGTTACAACCAAATCCATATAACCAAGTCTGCGTGGAGATGCTTGATGTGCAAACAGCGAGAAGAGGGGGAAAAAACAAAGAGGTCTCAGTTTATAGGCAATAAAAGTTAACGTTTTCTTAAATGCACTGGGTGAGCACTGGATCTTTGCTGTGCTATTAAGTCTGTCCAGTAAAATTGTACTGCTGCAACACGCTTTCCAAGCATATTTTTAAAAAATATTTATTTTTCATATATAATATAAAATGCAATCAATAATTTGGAAATTAAACCATTCAGTGCAACATGATTAAAGAACTACAGAAAGCAGTGAAAGCAGAACGCAAATTTTTTAAAGACTAAAACAGGAACATGAAATATACTGAACAAGAAATAGAACAGAAGCACAAGAGATGAGAGACGAATTTCTTTGGTCAATATTGGCATATGGTAAAAAATATTTAGGTTCTGTATTTGACTGTTCTGTTTCTCTTTCCTATTAAAGTACATTGTTGAATGACCAGTAATTCCAAATTATGACGTATAGAAAAAAAAAAATCAAAAATAAGTCATAGTTTGCTAAAACTCTTAGGCTAGTTATGCAAGCCCTAAATGTCCTGATTTTCAAATTAATTGTTTCTGTATATGAACTAGTCGGATACTTTCTGAAAAACTCTGAGTATTTACTTCCAGCTCATTTTCCTATTGCCAAGATATAATATTTTTAATGGAACCAAAAAAACTGCTGCTGAGGTGGACTGGCTTGCAAGGGAAGAAAATAAGTACGTAAATAAATAAATAGATTAATAAAAAATGACAAAATTCCAAGAGCAATTAAGGACACAGGACTGCCCATTTGAAAATGTAAAAAGGAAAACCAAATTAGTGTTCTTCAGCAGGTTTGAGGATGTCACCTTTCCCTGATTTTCCATACCCCTGAAATTAACTAGTCTCTGTTTTTCAGTGCAATTCCGATTTCCAAATGGCTGACTGCAGATTTAGGAATGGGTCAGAAAAAAGAAACATCTCATGTTTAACTTTACTCTGAGAGGACAGAACCGGAAGGTTTATTTCTTCTCGCCTTTCTTGAGGAAGTAGAAATCAATTGAATCAGTAACTGATACTATTTTTTTGTTTGTTTGTTTTCAGGAATACTTCTGCAAAGATAACAACTGTAAGTTTCTTGTTTTGCTCTCAAACTCTCTTCAAGAAAAAAATGATTAAACAATCTGTTCTATAAGCCCTTGAAAATGACTTCCATTTAAAAACTTTTTAAGAAGGATAAGATATCCAGTGCAGCTCATGGGAATTTTTGATCTCTTCCCCACTTCTTCTAGGGATCCCTCATAACTAAATGTCAACAGAATTTTCCATCCTACTTGGACATGTACAGCTTATAATTAAGTGGCGTTTTGACACATGTTCTCACCTTTATAAATAAATTACACAGAAATTCTTTGATTACAAAGAAGTCAACTCTCTCGCTCACTCAGTAGTGTGACGTTCTCTTTCTGTAGACCTCAGGAAAAGGGTTTTGTTTTATTTCACTGTAGATGAAATCCTTCCATCCCATCTGGCTTTTGCAAGAAATAATGCACCTGGAGCTATATATAGCCTAGGTTACATTACCACTTATTTTTCTAGCACATACACCCTTATGCATTTGTTTTGTTTGTTTGTTTAATCTATGAAGGAGTGATGCTTTAATTTCTACAGTGCTCCAAACTCAAGAGTTACTTATTGCCATATATTCTGCAAAATACTTCTCTTCAGCACTGACAGATTAAAACATACTAAAATACTTTCCAACACACTTTCTTCCTACACGACGACGAACCCAAAAGGCAGCAAAGGGTCATGAAAGAAAATACATATGATGGCTGATCAGGTCCAAATCACTCTGAGCACTGTAAGAACACTGACTGAAGCTGAACCCAAACAATTATGAATGCTGGTGGCAGGCAGAGGGGAAAAAAAAAAAAAAAAAAAAAAAACACACCAAAAAAAAACAAAAAAAAAAAGAGCTCACACACTGAAGATTTCAGATTCAGTGTGGTCGTCTTTACCTGAATAGCACCACAGGTTGCCTTCTCTTCTGCTCAAAGCAAGAAACATTTCTTTAAAGTTCCCCTGCAAGTACGTGGCATTTGAGGGTACTTTGAAACCATTTCAAACAAGATATTCTTGTATTTCCCCCACACCTACCCTCAAGAACAGAGGTGTGAACAGGTGTTAGACATTTTATAGTCATATTGCTAAACATCCTACCAGAAAATGCTCAAGTTACTATAACAAGTGCATTATTAAAAGTCTACATAGAGTCGTCTTTCATCACTGTCTTTAAAGGAACGTTTTAAGTGCTGTTCTGAATAGAGCAGCTATAGCAGCTTAGCTACATCTGAGTGCTTTTCAGAAACTTGGACGCAAAGTCAAATTCCTGTACCACGATCCGACCCCATCATCCACTATAATTTACCCTGCATTTTTGGACATGACATTAAGATGAGTAAGTGATCTAAACCTTCGTACCACAGCTAACACATCTGGGCACAGATTTTGACAGAACTCTCCAGGTGTACCCATGACAACTGCTGTTAATACTCTCCTGTTAATGCATATTTACACAAACAACCCTGGTTGTTTAAGACCCGTACAAACTTCGAGGCATGGCATCGACTCAGCATACCAATAATAATACCTATGCTGCTTGGTTTAAAGCTAGCCCGAGTATCACCCTTGGCCTGGAAATGAGGAATGCAGATCTAAAGCTCAGAGCACCTCTCAGGCACACAGGAACAGTGCAGCACTGTTCAGCGGCTGACACTGCTGTTCCGAGTACAATCAGCTCATTCAGAGAACTTGCACAACAAATTGTCCCTCACAGGGCAGGAATCAGGCAGTGCCCTTTCATCCAAGAGGACAGCGAAGTATTTTGGCAGTTAAATATCTTTAGGCAATTAGGTTGGAATTCAAAGCACATTCTTCAGCATCTGCAATATTTTGAAGTGGTGAAAGGTTTGAGATCTATTTACAAACAATAAGATTAAAGCACCTTCTGTAAAAAAAAAAAAAAAAAAAAGTATCAGCCTATTGAACATAAGTTTGCTTCAAAACAGGCATGCCCTTGCTGCAATTTATCCAGGAGAAATAAAACAAAACAAAGCAAAAAATCCCTTTTTTCCCAGATTTCAGAGATGAATCCTACATCCAGATTTCACTCTGGAATCTGAAGATACATCATCCTGACAAACCTCAATATACCTTCCCACAGGTCTGTTGGATTTTGTTGGAAAGCTTTAAGATTTGCCATAAAAAAAAGGAAAAAATCCCCAAGCTGAACCAAGACACATGCTATGAAGTGAAGGAGATTTTTCTATTTGGGCTTCTGACAAGGATATTCCCTATATCTGCTGCAATCCCTAACATACCAAACTATTTCTTAGCTTTTAAGAGATCTGGGTCTGCTTAAGTTCAATTAAAGTTTATCTGGCAGCTTCTTCAGCCTGCTCTTCTGGTTAGTGTTCTTGGTCTTTGTACCCACAGCAGAAAAAAGCTTGTTATGATGAAGCTATTTTTAAAAATAAATAAATAAATAAAACAAAAAAGATTTGGAGAGGGTACTATGGAAATGCTACTAAACCTATACTCTGTAGAGATTTTTTTTCACAAGAATATTTACTAAAAATTTGAAGAATTTATTACCTATTTCTTGGAAGATCATGTCTCAGATCAGTTAATCAGGAAACAAACGGACCCTCTTGCATAAAGAATTTCTGCAAGTAAGTATGGTTCCTATATTTTCGATCACTATTCAAATTAATTCTCAACAGGGAACAGGACGGCAACATTTGTTATCTCATCTGTCTTCCCACCAGTGACATCCAAGCTTCACAATCTAAAACGTTAAGTGCCACCTTACACAATCTCCACTTTCTAAGCTCATTTCATATAGTTTTAAGAATACCAAAGACCAGTTTTCAGATACTGACAATGAAATATATCACTTCAATTTCTTTCTGCATGACTAGGAAGTTCTGTCTCCAAGAGAGAAGGAGGGAGGACTGCCAGAGCAGTAAGAAAACACAGCACATTTAAGTACGTGTGACTTATCTGACACAGATCTGTCTTGACCCTGCATAGAAGGGCTACAAATCACTAAACAGTTGTTTAGCATCCTTGCCCTGCAACTCCTTACACCCATCTAATTGTTGGCTTTCACTGTGCTTGCTACTACTTTAAGAAGTTTCCCTTCTCCAACTGCAACAAAATATGAATCAATCAACACAAATTACAACTATGTAATTTAAGAAAATATAAGACAAATTAGGCTATGAAGTGCAACAAGATTGTGTAAACAATATTAGGAAGTATGAACAATGGAAGAATGGCAACAATCAGCTATCTGTAAGCAACACTGTAAGAGAAAGGTCTAAAAATGGTCTTTTAGTATACGTATTAAAAAGAAAGAAGATTATTATAGGGATGGCTCACAGGTGGCACTGGATTATCTTTATGTGCCATACTGAGGAATTAACTAGATATTTTTAAACTATCTGAAACCTTAGAGAGTTACTCCAGGAAAGATATACTAATTTACCTTCAGTTTTTCTGGCCCATTGCCTCAGTGGCATAATATGTACATCTTTTTCCGCATCTGGACAGGAGAAGTACATTACATGTACACGTACATCTTTTTCCGCATCTGGACAGGAGAAGTACATTACATGTACACGTACATCTTTTTCCGCATCTGGACAGGAGAAGTACATTACAAGCATACAGGAATTTATCTAGCTTTTTATTGAAGACAAAGAATGTGATGCACTGATGTGGTGGTTTTACCCTTCTGGGCAGCTGAACTCTACCACAACTGCTCTCTCACTGCACCTCCTCAAAGGAAGATGGGGAGAAAATACAATGGAAAAGGGCTCAAGGGTTGACAAAAGGACAGGGAGATCACTCAACTCTTACTGTCACAAGCAAAACAGACTCAGCCTAGGGAGATTAATGAATTTATTGCCTATCACTAACAGATTGGAGCAGTGAGAAAATAAAAGCAAACTCCTCCTCTTCCTCCACATCCACCCTCTTCTACCTCCATCCCCTGAGTGGCACAGGGGAATGGGGGCTGCGATCAGTCCCTAACACTACATATCCACCACTCCTTCAAGGTCACTCTCTGCCCCTGCTCCACATGGGGTCCCTTCCATGGGATGCTGTCCTTCCAGAACTGATCCTGCAGGGGCATCCCACAGGCAGCAGCTCTTCAAGAACTGCTCGAACATGGCTCTGTACCACAGGGTCAATCCATCAGGAGCAAACTGCTCCAGCACAGGTCCCCCACAGGCAGCAGCTCCCCCCAGACCCCTGCTCCTGCGTTGGTTCCTCTCCATGGGCTGCAGCTCCGGCCTGGGGCCTGCTTCTTGGGCCACAGCCTCCTCCAGGCCACATCCACCTGCTCCACCATGGGCTCCTCCACGGGCTGCAGCGTGGAGATCAGCTCCATGTGGGACCCATGGGCTGCAGGGGGACAGCCTGCTCCACCAGGGGCCTCTCTACAGGCCGCAGGGGAACTTCTGCTCCTGTGCCTGGAGCACCTCCTGCCCTCCTTCTGCTCTGACCTTGGGGTCTGCAAGTCTGTTTCTCACTCCTCTCTCCCAGCTGCTGTTGCCCAGCAGTTTTTTGCCTTTATTCAATCCGCTTCCACAGATGCACAACTAACATCGGTCACTGGCTCAGTTCTGGCCAGCAGAAGGTCCCTTCGGAGCTGTGTGGAACTGGTTCTGATCTGACATGGGGCAGCTGCTGGGCTTTGCTCACAGAGGCCACTCCTGCACCCCCCTGCTATCAAGCCATCACCATATAAACCCAATACAGCTGAAAATTTGTGGCAGGATTGTCTCAGTAAAGATAATTAATATTAACCATATTAACCATCTATATCATATGTAGGCCTAAGATAAACTATTAAAAATAAGTTATTTTATAAAAAATAAGTTTTTTTTTTTTTTTTCCTAGCAGAGAAGGTGCAAAGAAGTCTAGATTTAATTGAACAATCTTAGAAAGTTGTTAATCACAGCTTCTTGTAGCGCATCTCCTTTTTTTTGCTGCTTTGATCACTAATATACCATCTCAACTGGCATTTCTTTCCCTCCCTGAGAACCACCACACTGGTTACAGTACTAACCAGGTAATATATATACTTTGTTTCTTTTTTTATTCATCATAAATTGTAAATATATTGAAATTTCCTTCAAAAATTACCGCACCACTCAGAGACTTAATGGTTACCAATGGATAAAAGAGTGAAAAAATCACAGATCAGGTTAAACGATTTTTTCAGTCTGCATCAAGAATTGTCAATCTCTTTTCTTCATAAATATAATAAATTTGGAAGTTCAAATGTATTTAGCCTACAGTGACATGGTCTGGGAAGTTTTCATGCAGAACAAAATGAAACTTTACTTAGTGCTGTTCACTCTGCAACCCAAATTTCTTCTCTATCCTTTTATTTTATGTAGACTGTTGCTACGGAAGCAACTTGAAGGTACTTAAAAGACCTTAAGGATATAAACAGACATAAAGATTGATCATCAGATTCAAGCAACAATTTAAACAAAGAAACAGGACACATATCCAAATGAACAACTTGAAATATTATGCTTAATACCTTATCTGCTAGAACAAAATACACATGTGACTCTTAGCCTTGCGACCTTATTTCCCCACATGAAATATAAGGAGAAGAACAATGAAGCAGAAATATAGTTAATACAGTAACACTAATTTCATGGGTTTCTTTTGTTTCAACAATGTTTTCCAAGTCTAGTTTCAGAATTTACTACACGTTTTGAAAGTATAGCTAATAATCCACTGTTTAATATAACTGTTAACTTCTGAAGCACACCCTATGGAAGGAGATTAAGGTAGTGCCTAGAGCACAATTTTCACTTGAACAAAGTTCACCAGATCACTCAGCATGGAATTAGCAACACTTGCTTGTCTCTACTTTTTGTTGCTGTTGTACTATCATAAATGGAGTACCTAAACCCCTCTCGTTACAAATATTTCCCAACAAGATCAATACTACATAGGGTATCACATGAACCAGCTATTCTGGGTCAATGTATCAAGAAATTAGTTATACCTCAATCTCATTTTGTCATATAAATCCTATGCTCAATGGCTAGGTAGCGTAACAGCCACAAAACACTTTTTCATTGAATTATTGTTAACAATCTTCTGGTCAATTTCCCACGCCCTAGTTTTCAGTGGTGTTAAAAATGTTTTAAAACATGCTCTAGCTAGGAAAAGGAGTCTGAAGCAGTTACTCAAGTTACTGTGTTTCCCCCCCCTCTTTTCTTTTCTGCTGAATACCATTCACTGCTGCTTCCTCAGATCCCAACAGAAAGGGAACAGCATGTGCCCATACAATAGCTCATCAAGGAGGTGTCAGCTGCTACAAGACTGGGGGGAAAACCTCATGCCATTTAAGTACCCAACAAAAGGTACATCCCACTCTCCTCCAGATGCTGTGAGGAACCAATGATTCCACACTACAACTCCTGATGCTGTGAATAAGCTGAAGGTGGGAAGTCCAATTCCCCAGGACAGCCTTTCAATCTTACTGCTGTCAATGACCCTACTACAGACAATTTCGTGTGGGGCAATACCAGCTATCTAGTTCCTATCACTTTTCCTTTTCTCCTACTGGTCTACAAAGGGGTTCACAATTGGTCAGGACACTCTTGGCCTTCATGTCTTTTCCCAGGCATAACTGACTCTGTGACACAGCTTGAGAGTCACTCCTCCTCTTCACATTCATTGAGCAAACCCTCTTTCTGCAATCCAGGCGATTTAGTCCTTGTCTTCCTCCACTGAAGGACTGTTATTGCATTACCAGTCTGACCCTGGAAGGATTGCAGCAATGGATGAAGGAGTAAACATGGCTTAAGCACAATGCCATTACACGCCTGAAAGGCTTCATTTTGAGCCAAATATAGCAGCAAAAGGAAAAGCAATATCCTGAACTTCCCCAGATTCATAAAGGTGTTCAACAGCAGGTACTCTATTTTCATTCTGTAGTTTCGCTTTCACAAAATTAGAGAAAAGCAGCAACAGGAACCCAGTAAAAACCTCTCCCATGTAACAGCAGTGAAAAGAAATAAAAGCAGCAAGAGAAACCAAATGTTTCCTACTCTCTGCAAACACAGATGGCAAAGGAGGTCCAAGACAGTAAAGTGTGATCCAATGCCCTATATCAAGCTTAACATACACACACACAGAAACACAGACCATGAAAAGAAATACTGAAAATGCCTTTATTTTTGGTGAAATGTGTTTTGTAGAAATCACTAGTAATAACCGGCATTAGGCAAGAAGGATACTAAGACATTTTTATTCACTATATGAATGAAAAAAAAAAAAACAAAAAAAAAAAAACTCATCCACTAAGAACATGTAAATAGTACTCAAATTGGTACTTAGTTCTTGGCAGCTCTTATCCTGGCCACCCAGCAAACAGCACATAAATGAAAGCAAACAGAAATAATAATAAATCTCACAGCCAAGATTTGTTTCCTGGAATCATATCAACTATTTCAAGTGCCATCAAAATAAAAAAAAGGAACATTTCCTTATTCCAGTATGTGCACAGATCAAATAAAGAAACAGCAAAACAACAGAATATATTTTGAATGGAAGTTCTATAGGAACTTTGCCTTTTCCCAGTTCAAATATCCTGGGAAACAAAGTTTCCACAAATCCTTAACAATCTACAGGGAACAGCTGAGGGAAAATGCAATGGAACTAGTCTGGGGAAGAAAAAGAAAAGAATAAAGGGAAAGAAAGTATCTGGGGCTGAGATTTTTTTTTTTCAAGTAGCATTACAGAAGGCCCACTTTTTAATCAATTTTGAAATACCAACTATGCACACATTTCTATTCCACCACCCAGATTAAGAAAGAAAGAAAGGAAAAACAGAATTCGCATGTTGCAGTTCTAGAAACAATTGAGTTTGCTTATGAAAAAAAAGTAAGGTGACATCATACCACCACATGACTTTCCAAATTAAAAATTACAGTGCAGATGTATTTAACAAAATCTACAGCCTTACCAGTCAGTAATGGTTCTTCTTTGATTTGTATTCCATCAAGCAGTTTGATCAAACGGACAGATGTAGTGATGAGACCCAAGTTCCTGTTATAAAATTGGAAAAAATAAAGAACATTTCATACGAAATATAAACCAAAAAAAGCAAAAATCCTCTCCGCTTTAGTTAGTATCAAGTCTTTAACATCTTCAGAAATTCTGAAATATTAAGGAGTTTTTCCTACTGGGTCTGACTGTATCAGTAGCCACATACTACCATCAGAAGTGAAATGAACTGGTTTACATTTCGTTTCAGACTTCTACAGTTTGGTGTTAAACAGCTTGTTTTCTTTAAGATCGAAGATTTGTATCCTTTCTCAGTTCTTAAGATTTCTCCATGCCTTTCTAAGAATACATTAGAGAAAGAACATCTAGAAAGGAGTAAGTTTTCACATTTTCACAGTATCACCATTCAAAATAATTCAGATGTAATGCACTATTCCTGGTTGCCTTAGTTTATATATTATCTCTAAGTAAGGTACATTGTAATGATAACCAATGGAGGGCAGGAGGGAAGGCACAAAATATGAATTGCTTTGAAATCCATAGCAACTATATTATGTGATTACAGTTCTATATCCAATACAAGTAGTTAAAGAAGAGATATACTTGAATTTTTATAACTTTTGAAGAATAGGAAACAAACACAATCAAAAGCTTATATATTTATTTTGAGCTTTCAAATATCCTTAAGGATAACTACAACATTCAGCTCCTGGACCAACAGCTGCCAATGAACAATGATCAGTCCAGACATATTTGCTTCCTCAAGGAAACCTGAGTTCATTTAGTGTTGCAGTAAAAAGCAAGAGTAAATTTTAGTAAAAGCCACACAAAAAGCCCATCACCTACCCTCTCATGCTGGCATGCTTTTTCTATGGAACGATGCACTATTCCCCCACTGAACCTTCAGAAGACTCTTTATTGAACAGTGGGAAAACTTGAGGCTATTGATGTATCTTTGACTTCATCAGACTGCACACTAACAATTTTGGACACAACACATTCAGACGTAAGTACTCTTCCTTCAGATTTTGCTGTTCTTCTAAAACCAATATTAACACCTAGCAGGTTATTCCTGTAATTTAAACAGTTTTGTTTGTTTGAAGTTCTAGCATCTAAGGAAAGCCATGATATATGCTATTTAGTAATAAACTGCAGGTACTTAAAAAGCCTTAAGAAGTGATTGGTGACTGCTATCAAACAAACAACAGGGTCAATTCACAGGGAAACATACAAAACCCTGGGCAGGAAGCAAGGAAGGTGAAGTAATCATTTATCCCTACTCTAATAAAAAACACAGGGTGACAGTAAATATAAACTAATTTACGGCCTGCCAGAAGTGAGGCCAGTTGTAATCAATAATGACAAAATAATTCTACAGCCAAAAATCAGCAATCCTGGAGGTAGATAATGTCAGTGTCAGAATGTACATGCAACAGGGGTTAAAAAAAAAAAAAGACAAAAAATACATTATAAATGTATTTGTGTACTTCAGTAGTTAAGCTGTTTGAGAATAGATCAGTCAAGATAGAGTGACTGAAACCTCATAAAACCATTTCTGCCAAACCTCCACACCCAGGCATGAGTTACTGCAAAAATATCACATCATCACAGATGAATGCAGAATAATTATTTGTCTTCTGCAGATGTTTGTTAGACAAACAAATTATCTTTCCCACTATGCCCTATGACAGAAAGGAAACCAAGGATGCATTTATAGATATCAAACACATACATGCACACCAGTATATATACAATCCATTAAAATCAAAACATTCCCCAAATTTCTTCATAGCATGCAAAACAGAGAAACTGGAAGGAACAAAGCTTCATATTCCCCAGTAGTTTCAAAGTTATTAAACAACCCATGAGTTTACATTCATCACATTCTTTCCAATAAAGAATCAGTCAATTTTGGTCCAAAAAAAAAAAAAAAAGTAGTTTTTCTTTTTTGGAATATCTGAATGTTGCATACTTCAAAATCAAAGGCATGTAATTTTTCTTCCACTCACAACTTTTAATCCTTCAAGATATTTAATCCTTAAACAAGCTGTACTTTTGCAACTGTTTAAAAATCAGCACAAACATATGGCCAATATGTTGTTAGCTCAGAGCAGCCACTGTGGTACATACACCATTACCTTGCTACAAAGCCAGAACAGTACCCAAAGAGCGACCTACAAAGCCAAACACTGCTACAAGCACCATCAGAACCTTCTACACACACAGGCTTTCCTTCTCCTGCAAATTAAAGGGAACTGCTGTTATTAGCATACAGCTTCCTAAATGTGCAAGGCTATGCTAACTGCTTAGAGAGGGTAAGTAAGCAGCATGGGTATAACCAGTACAGAGAACATTTAAGTTTGGAAGCAGGTTTAATATCTGAATTCAATTAGCAAGTTAAAATTGGACCCATTAATGGGTCGTACTTGTCATGCTACTGAAAAGGCAATTCTACAACCTCCCAGACACGCACTTCTGTTCTCTCTTTTGTTAAGATGAGTGATTAAGGAGCTATAATACATTACAAATAAGGAATCCAGGCTGGCTGAACAACCACCCACCAAAAAATAACAAACAAATGTATTTTCTGTCAGATCAGTTTCTTGATCCACAACATGATCACAAGTGCTAGGACTGTCAGAAACGAACATGTAGGAGCCTGAACTCAGATTTAACTTATTCTAAAACTATTGCTTTCTACAAACAGCCCTGCAACTTCTATGGCATTAACAAAGATTCTGCCCCAGCACAGAAGCTGGAACTTAGTCCCATGTCCCAGTTAAATTTTATTTAGCTTAAGAAAATTTGAGAAGTCCCAAGAAACTACATTTTATGAATGTATTCCAATTCTTCATGAACTAGCAAATTTGAAACAAGTCTGGGTTTTGGTTTTGATTGGTTGGTTGTAGTGTTTCTTTTGAATAGGAGGTAGACTACCAGGTTTTCAGTTACAACAGCTAGCTGTATCCCAAGCATCCCTTCTATGTTATAGCAGGCCCAGGAAAAAAAAAAAAAAAAAAAAAAAAAAGAGAGAGCCTGAATAATTTAAGCAGTCTGACTTATTAATATTGATATTAACCGTAGACATGAGGGTTAAAATGTAGAGTTCTACATACTGTACTTTGCCATGGGTACTAGGGTACTAGACTGATCTATAATACTAGTCCTGTAACTGATAATTAAGACTGCTTACTTATTCATTACATTACCCCCCAAAAAAATAATGACAGGAATGAGAAAAAAATATAGTTCTACAGTGAAACTTATGAAAGGTTTATATCATTTGCATAGTCAATCCATACTAAGAACACAAATGCTCCCTTCTATCATTCATCGGTGCCCCAGACTCTGACCTACAAACAGGTCAGCTATTTTTGTTATTTGCATACTTCATTACAAGTGATTGAATCAAACAGGAAATACCAGTTAATAAATCAACTAACACAGCAGTATAAAATAAGAATCTCTATATAAAACCACACAAACATCAGAAGGTTATAATTTTGTATAGGCTAAAATGAATCAAAACTATACCTCATGACATCTTGATTCTTGGCACACTCAACACAGGCGTTCCTCAGACATCTGAAACATTCTGCTACGAGCAACAGACAGGTGTCTAAATCCAGCAGTTCACAGGAGTCCTTGTAGGCCTGTTCAATTTCATTCAAGGCTTTGGTCAGGATTTTGAGGAGATCCTGAAATATACTTTCTTCTGCCCTTTCTCTGAAATAAACAATTTTGTAGTAAGCACAAGAACTGCTCTGCTATCAAAAAGGATATTATGTCAGTTATATTTCTTGTTCTTAACAATAAGGTATTTCTGCAACAATACGTAACTATCCTTAGCATAACAAGATCCTTCAAGTGGAAAGCACAAAGTATGTGTTCACAATCATCCCACTAGCCTTTTCAGGAAAAGACTTCGTATTAATACTACTAATACGATTAATACAGCGGTGTTTCCAACATCACTTTGGAAACTTAGAAACAAACAAAAAGTCTCTGTATATAGCTTGCATGATTACACATGACACTGCATATTGTTCTAAGAATCAGGAAATGTTTTAACTAGCAAATGCAGCTACATGCACTAGATGTTTCAAAAGAAAAAAAAAAAAAAAGTACCAGAAGCTTCATTATAATAGTCTGCCACAAATTTATCCACAGAAAGCAGTCTTGATGAAAGTAGGTGTCTGCACTAGCCATCATTCTGAAGAGTGTAAATCAAAGTCCAGAGGGAAAGTCCACTCTCTATTTCAGCAGACAACTACCTCAACACAAAAAATACTACACCACTACTTAAAATATCAAGACTTAAGAAAACAGTACAAAACCATAAGCACAAAGACAACAATGTGAACAGACGAGAGAGATGCTGAAGTACCCAACAGTTCAATTCACCAGATTCCCATGACTAACACGTACATCTGCAGGTCAGTCACATAGGCATGAACATTTCTGAAGTGCAGCTATCCACATACTCTTTCCCCTGATTTTACGTTCATAAAGGAGATGAGGACAACCCATCAAAACCATTGATAAGGCATTTTTGATATAGCCAGCTGGTGAAAAGAAGCCACACCTGTATCAGTACCATGAATTTACTCGTCCAATACTTTTGACTGGGGAAAGGGATGAAGGAAATCCAGTTGCAGCTTCCTCAAAGCTTAAGCAGACCTACATAGTGCTCAAGATCAAATAGGGAAGATAGGTTCTAAGACTTAAGGTTGAGAAATAACTCCTAAGCTAAGGACAGAAGAAAGTAAGATAAAAAGGAAAGTAATATTAAACAAAGTATGTTCACACAGAACACAACACTATTCCTAAAGAATTTTAAAATTTCTTGCTCAAACAAGATGATACAGTATTACTTGGGTTCTGCTTCTCCCCCAGATATCCTCACATTCACATAACTAGAAAGTCTATCTATCCTTTATCAAAAGTGATTACACTTCCATAAACCAAATCACGTACATAAATATTAAATTACTAAAACATGCAATCTCCAATAAATACTTATTTTACACTAACACCTCACAGTGGATCAAGACCAATATGCTTACACTATCTCCAGCTACTTTAAAAAGACAATCAACAATATCACAACAAAACTACAAAACAGTATCAGTGAGAATTATCTATAGGGGGAAAAAAAAAAAAAAAAAAAAAAAAAGCTATATTTTTCAAAGGAGTAAAATTGAGGGGAAATAAAATGGCACAAGAAAGACCAAAAGCAGACCTGGCCCTCAGTCATAAACAGAACTTACATAACCAGAAAGAAGGTTTGGAATATGGTTTGGATTTTAAGATATAAAGACATCACAGGACTCAAACCTTCCACTTGCAAAAAGTGGTGTGGCTCCTGACACTTTATCACAAATACGCACGCCACAAGAAGGTTAAGTGGCTGGTGTATCACAGTACACGTGGTAAATGCACAGACACTTTCTTCTACACATTAGAAGAGCTACACTTTGGTAAAAGAGAAGCAGCTGGGTCCTGTCCCAAACACTCAAAAGACATGTTTTCTCTATTGAGTGAAGATGTCATACAGAACTTAGATACAACACTGATATTATTTTAACATAGGACAATTCTTAGTCTGATTGCAGTTTCCTGTATATTTGTCTGTACTACCTGTTGGATTATCACTTGAAAAAGGTCATTTCAATCAGTAGTCATGGCAAGACACATACTAGTATATAACATTATTTTAAATAGACAGAAAAGAAACAAAACCAACCAAACAAAAGAATAAAATATGAAAAAAGCTGCAAGTACTTTAATGCGTGCTCTGGCAACACTTTCTTCTGTTGAAAGCACAACCTAAAGTCATTCTGATTCTGGAAAAGTTTCTACTCTTGTTAGAAAGTTACCCAGAAAAATGATAGTTTGGATCAGATATTGGATCACAAAGGTTTCAAGCTGTTGTGACATTTTCTCTTAATATTAGTCTGAAACAGAAAAAAATAACTCAATTAATACAGAGCAAGTGTTTAGGTGTTCCAATTAAACACAAAGATGAATTTTTTGCCTGTCTTAACAGAGCAAATGAGATGTGCACAAGGAAGGGCCTGTCCTCACTGTGAGCATAGATGTGGATTATCACATATCAGCAAGGAGAGACAGTGTCAGTTTTATGTGGTGGTCCTTTAGGGACCCAGGAGTTGGACTTGATGATCCTTGTGGGTTCCTTCCAACTCGGATATTTTATGATTCTATAAAAACAAAGAAATCGAGTCATCTGCTTAAAGGTGCTTGAAGTCCCGAGTGAAGCACACAGGAGACTTGAGTTCAGCTTAATTCCACACAGCAGTCTCATAGCTGGGACATTATTTTCCTTCCTGTATTTGCTTCTGAATTACAAACCACTGGCATTCACTTTTTATTATTATTATTTTGTTACCACAAGCGCTGAAGATTTATCAGTTCCACAGTAACAAAAGAATTACCACTGAACATCCCAAGTACCAAGCAGCCACTGGATTGTTCCTTCTACTGCAATAGCACCAACAACAGTATTTCCCAAGCTGTTCTCATGTCTATTCAGTCACATCCTGTGGGATACAACTGCCTCTTGGAAGAGCAATTACAGTGTCTCTCTTCACCTGTACCCAAAGAACTTGGTTATTTGGGGGATATCTACTCCTCTGTCAATGGTGGCTGCAGAAGTTTCAAGGAAGAAGGCAAGAAACAGGCAGGGAAAGCATCAGTGCATAAGCCCAAAATTTGCACAGGTCCTTCTGTCTCCCCAGAGAAACTTACAAGAAAACCAAAGGGACTTCCCCTGTATATACAGAGACCACAAGAGAGGGGTTGTAAGTACAACCCCTGCACATACGCATGCAACTTCTAAACGTGTATTTATTTAATCAACAGAAATTGTACCATGAATTAATAACAATACAATTGTATACTAAGTTAGGAAAGAAGAGATAAAACCTTCTACGTGTTACAGCCTTCAACTACTGTTACAAGGCTCCACACCAACCTGTGCAGCCTCCTACCTTCCAGAAAGAGCTGAAACCACAATTAGAAGCACAGTCATACCTGAACCTCTGCACATCCAAGGAACTCTGGTAAAGCTAACAGTGCTGCATGGCATAGCAAACATCCAACCCTGGCTTCAGAGGAACAGCAATGCTCCACATCAGCTTCTTGCTTTCTCCAGTAACCGTATGTTTTCACCTTGTCTACTGGAAGTTACAAGGCACATCCATCTTGCCTCCCCATCAAGCCTGCCCTGCTGCACAGCGAGGAGCCTACAGAGACCATCCTCACCCCAAAGGTCATGCTTGGGCTGCAGCTGAGCAGGATGAAACCACTACAGGGAGCACCTTACCACTCTCTAATCACACTTACTCATCCCTCCAGGATGCATTTTGCCACTAACAGCTGCATTTTGCCATTAAGAGCTGCATCTTGCCCCTAGCAGCTGCCACCCTCACAGGGGCCTAGAAGTACAACTGCTATCGTGTGTCCTGCGACCATGGTACCCCAGAGGAGCAGCGCAAGATCACGCCAACAGTGACCCCGCTTTCCAAGAGGCGGACGCCCTAAGCTCGGCGCAGGCGGCAGGGTCCTCCCCGGCCCCCGGATCCCCGGAGCTCCCTCCCCCGGCCTACGTGGAGGCGGCCGGCCCCTCCTCCCCGCTACCTGGGTTGCGCCTCCCGGAGCAGAGCCGTCAGTGCCCGCACGCTTTCCAGGAGAGCCGCTGGGGTTGCCGCCACGGAGCGGCCTAGCCGCGCAGCCGCAGCGGGCGGCGATCGCGACCCCGAGCCCGCTGCCGCCATCGCCAGCCCCGGCGCGGCCTAGCTCCGCCCCCCGCCGCACGGAAGTGGCGGCGGCCTGGCCCCTCGAAGCGGCTGGAGTATTTCCTCGCTGAGCCGGGAGGAAGCGTTTATCCCGATATTCGTTTTTTCTAAGCGTTAGCTGCCGGAAAGCGCCGCGGAGGGGATGTGGGCCCCGCGCCCGGCCGGCCTGGGGGGCAAAATGGCAGCCCCGCCGCTGGGTGGTGTCTGGGTTGGGTGCCAGGAGCCGTTCTCTGGGAGCGCATGGGTTGCAAAATATTACCTCAAAAACATCCTTGACGAGTTAACTGTGGGCGTATCCTTCTGGTCAGCCTCCTTTCAAGAGCCCACGGTGGCCCTCGGGGCCTTGTGATTCTTACGGAGCCTGCAGATTAAATGCTTGCTGTGTGCCATAAAAACTTTTCCCGAGTCTTTTCCTTGCTGTTGTCCTATTCACTTTGAGAGATGACTGCCTCTAAAAGATCCAAGCAGATACTTCAGTATGTTTTAAATACACATACAAAAGGTTAACATATTTACATCAGGATAAAAACTCAACCTTTCAGTGGATAAAAAGACTACTTATAGCCAAATACCATGGAAAGCCTCACTAGATTTGAACCAAACTTAATTTTCCAAAGGTACATGAAAGAATCTGAAAATAATACCTCTAAAAGAAAGTGCAACACACACACAAAACAAAAACAAACAAAAAACTGGTTATTCACTTCCCCCCGTTCACATCTTCAAGTTTCTGTAAGGCCTTCAGCTGCACAGTTATCTGAGGCCTTGAGAGCAATACCTTGCACCTCAGCAGCAGGGACCTGGTGGGGATTTTACTCTACCATACCAAACCTAGTCAATGCACAATTTATGTTTAAAGGAAGTGTTCTGCTTTTAGAAGTAAACCTGCATTTCTTGGGTTACCTTAGGGGAGAGCTTTTTATGATATCCACTGTCAAACTTGTTCATATGTTAGTAGGTGTCATTGCCAGGCCTTCTCCTGATAATGACTATGTATTTCTTATTAATGCAAAAAAAGTAGTTGACAGCTCTAAATATGAAATAAGTTGGTTCAACCAACAAGTAGAATTTAAGTAAGTGGAAGATGCCAGGCAAGAGTGATGACAATCATGCAAGTTCTTCCTTTTAACAGCTCCTATTGGTTTTAATACTTGTTCATTCATGAGTGAAAAAAGTTCGTGTTTTTTTTTTAAACTGAAACTTGAGTGAGTGAAGCATCAGGATCATCCTGAATACATCTGAATATGTGGTGCCTGGAAGTGCTAACTCTGGGGAAGATTGGCTACAGCACACAGTCTTTGTGTAACTTGTACATACACATTTTTTCCCCGTAATCATCATTAATTTAAGAGGTTGGTGAAAGCCATGTTCAAGTTGCTAAAAAGTTTATTTCTTTTCTGCAACACAGTTCTTTTTTTTTTTTTTTTTTTTTTCCACATTGCTACATATATAAACTCTTCTTCCCTCTCTGTATTTATGAAGTCTAATTCCTGAAGAAACTATGAAGTCAACTAGACAGACCAGCAGTAGCCTGAAGGTGATTATATCTCACCTAGTTATCACAGGCTAAGCCAGCTAAACAGATGAGGAACGTGTATCTATTTGAAGCATGTCTTCCTTTAAAATATTCATTTCTTTTACAAAAAGTTGAGGTACGGAGATTCACTGAGACAGTGAATCCAGCAGCTTATCTGGAAATCTTTGTTTTATCATCTTCACTGTTAAAAATACAAATGTGATGCTCCTAATTTAATTTCTCTGGCTTCAGGTTCCAGCTTTTGTTATGCCAACCTGTTCTGTTACTGAAGTGTCCTTTTATATACAGCATTTTTCCCTGTGAAGATGTTTAATCAAGTATTTTCAGTCCATTTTTTGATAATTAGACAATTTAAGTAAAACCTTAAGTGCAAGTTTAAACTTAAGTTTGAAACAACTCTCACTGGAGGGCATTTTCTGCAGTCTGCAAATCATTTTTTCCACCTCTTTTCCATATACCTGCAAAGTTCTGGACATTCTTTCTAAAGTATGTACCCCAGAAATGGAAACACTTCTACACTCTCCCAGACTGCTTCCTCCGTGTTCTCACTATTCATTTTCACCCATTCAAGCATCCTCTCTTTCTTTCCCACAACATTGCATGGGGAGTGCCCATTTCACTTCCTTGCACACTGGCACTGCAACTATGCCAGTGATCATCAGCGTAAAAGCAGTAGGGCCAGCCAGCCTGGCACTGAACATGCTGTGCATGCACCCCTACCATGCTTCAGTTCCAGCACATCCAGGGTAGGTTGGAAGCACCGCAGAAGGATAGATCAGTATATATCTGTGAAACAATATTGTTCCACACAACTTCTGTGAAGCAAGCAGTAGAATACACTAAAATCCAACAAGATAGTTCTATATTAACTCAGAAAATGACCTGTAAATATATAATTTTTGTATCTGATTCCTACATTGCTAGGGGAGGGGCAAAATTTGGCCAGCACTCCAGTTTTATTCATCATCATTGTCTTTTACTTGCCATTTTGCCTGTCTTTTACAAAACACAGATCTAGTAAGCAACAATTTTTTGTTTACCCCTTATAAACCTTCATGTTTCTTTTGTGTTTTTTTTTTTTTTTAGTGACATCTAATGTTTTAAGGTGACAGTTAACCAGCTTTTACTCCATTAAGAATACAGGTTTATAGTAACTGATGAGTTATATTGCAAAATATTTCAGTTCAAGTAGCTGAGAACTCAGACTACACCACAGGTGTCCAAAGCATCACAATAGTGAACATCTCTAATGAGAGTTTAGATTTTCTGCCTGTTTTCATCAAATGCTTTCACAATCAGCATTATTGATAATTACTCATAGATCCGTGTGAAAATAGTTTTGCCTATATATATTATCTCTCTTGAAGTTTTTTTCTGCATTAAATAGGTGCAGTGGTTTTGTTTTTCCTCAGTTTAGTCATGCTTTCTGTCATTCTCAACACCATTACCTAAGCCGTCTTTGTAATAATGCAATGCAATACTTTGAGCTAGGATTCCCAAAAAAGGAGTTTTGAAGACTCTCAGGAATATCAATTTTAAAATTTAGTGTAGTGGGTTTACGTGGCAAGGTTTTGGTAGCAGGGGGACATAGGGGTGGCTGCTGTGAGAAGGATCTAGAAGTTGCCCCACGTTTGGTAAGGGCCCCACTGCTGACCAGAGCTGAGCCAGTAAGTGATGTTGTTTTGCACCTCTGTGAGAGCATATTTAAGACAGGGAAAAAAATGCTGTGCCACTCAGAAGCTGGGAGGGTGAGAGGAGTGAGGAATGGCCTTGCAGGCACCAAGCTCAGTGAAGAAGGAAGGGGAGAGGTGCTCCAGGCGCCGGAGCAGAAGTCCCCTGCGGCCTGTGGTGAGGACCATGGTGAAGCAGAATGTCCCCCTGCAGCCCATGGAGTACCACGGTGGAGCAGGGTTCCACACTTCAGCCCATGGAGGAGGCCACGGTGGAACAGGTGGACCTGCACCAACGGAGGCTGCGGCCTGTGGAAGGCCCCTGCCGGAGCAGATTCAGGACCTGTAGGCCGTGGAGAGGAGACCACACAGGAGCAGGTGACCTGGCAGGAGCTGCTGCCCGTGGGGGACGCAGGTTGGAGCAGTTTGCTCCTGAGGGATGGACCCCATGGTACGGACCCATATCTGGAGCAATTCTTGAAGAGCTGCTGCCTATGGGCAGCCTGCTCCAGATCAGTTCGGCAAGGAGTGCATCCCGTGGGTGGGACCCCACAGCACAGGGGACAAGAGTGACCAAGAAGGAGCGTCAGAGAAGAAGCGCTATAGACTGACCATAACCCCCATTCCCCCATTCCCCTGCACTGCTCACAGGGAGGAGGTGGAAGAGGGTGGATGGGGGGGGAAGGTGCTTTTGGTTTCTTTCCTTTGTTTCTCACTTCTCTGGCTTGTTAGTAATAAGCAATAAATCGTACTATCTCTCTATGCTGAGTCTGTTTTGCCCATCATGATAATTACTGGGTGATCTCGTCCTTATCTCAATCCTTGAGCCCTTTTCATTGTATTTTCTCCCTGTTCCTCTTTGAGGAGGGGGTGTGAGAGAGCAGTTGTGGTGGAGCTCGGCTGCCCACCTGAGTAAAACCACCACACTCATTCACTCTGGAATTTTTATCAGATTACTCACAGATGTTATGTCTTGAGCTCATCTTTACTACAGACAGTGTTTTACACTTGAATTTTTTTAAAAAAATTATTTGTAGCCTCCAGCAGCTAAGTCACACAGTGCTACTTGTTTTCAATAACTAAGTCCAAAACAGATCAGAGGTCTTTGCAGTTTAGTTCTGAACTACTGAATTGACCAAAGGAGTCCAACGTGATCATTTAAGATCTTTCCATTGTTTGTTTTTGTTTGTTTGTTTGTTTGTTTTTTAATCTAGCAGCTATTTTACAGAATAGGTGTGTGCTGTGCCCAATTCTGTGGACTCTGGCAGATCTCCTAAAGCTCAAGTATTTCCCCAAAAGAGCTTACAGTCTAAATAACATTAGTTTGTCTTAGTACAGATTTAGAGAACTACCAGAAGTAAAACAATCCAGCCAGAGCTGACTATTCCACCTGAAAACAAAACAACGTAAGTGCTACTTTTAAGAGTTCTGTATGAAATTAAGATGTAGATCCAAATTTTGAGGCACTGCTGTTTGAAGCTGGACACTAAGAAAGATCTGTCACAGCTGAGACTCTGGAGGGAGACAGTTCCTCTGGTTCAGCAAATGCTAGCTCTGTGGGAGCATCATAACAAAGCATATTGAAGACTTTGAATCCTCAAATGTTGAGAGATGGTTGTTCATTTTAATCACAAGATGTACATTACCCTGGTCTTTTTTTTTATTGAAGGTAACTTCCATCAGAAAATAAAATGTGAGCTCTGGAAAACGTTACTTTAAACTAAATAAACAAATCCCACAGCATGTTGTATTTATGGTGTAAATACTAGTTTTCCGTCTCTTATTCAGGCCTGTATTAGATTAAGTATGACTTGGGCCACAGAGCTTTGAAGCTGTAGACCAAAGCTTTTATTTTTGGTTTAGTATTTAATAGGATCCACTGAAACTGATTGATGCACTTGGGAAAATGCTTTTGATTAGCGTTTGTTGCTGAGCAGTGAATTCCACTGCGGATCCACCATGCAGTGTCGTAAAGCCCATGACCCCCATGCAGGACGTCGGTTTCCTACTTAAATGAGGCAAATTACAGTAATTGGCTTAGGAATTTTGAACAATAATATGACTAGGAGCACACCTGATAGAAGACAGCACCATCTTCTTATCAACCAGAGGTGGAACACAGATTTTATGGTTTTTTTTGGGGGGGTATTCAAAAGCTATGAAGAACACATATGAAATGGTTACTGTGGATACTGCAGACTGTCTTAATCCCCAAAATAGCTATTGCAGTCTCAAACCAATAACTCAAGAGGATATTTGGCTTCAGATGAGATGCTGCACACATGTATAATAGCCGTAAAAGTTTCATTTGATGTTGAGATGTATGTGTCACTCTTTTTTATGTAATAGAAGAAATTAATTTAATTCTTCATGTGTAAGCCATCCCTCTGTCTGGAAAGAAAGCAAGGTCCTGGAGGAGATGTTCAAAGCACTTGCAGTATGTCATGGAAATGAATGGTGTCTTCCAAGAAGTACAAGGGATGAAATTCTGTCTGTTGTTATAGTTGCCAGACTCAGAGTCACTGCAGATACTCTCATTTGTTTGATACGGTCCAGCTTCCAGAGTGAATGAGTGTGGTGGTTTTACTCAGGTGGGCGGCCGGGTTCCACCACACCCACAGATATGGGTCCGTACCACAGGGTCCATCCCTCAGGAGCAAACTGCTCCAACCTGCGTCCCCCACGGGCAGCAGCTCCTGCCAGGTCACCTGCTCCTGTGTGGTCTCCTCTCCACGGCCTACAGGTCCTGAATCTGCTCCGGCAGGGGCCTTCCACAGGCCGCAGCCTCCGTTGGTGCAGGTCCACCTGTTCCACCGTGGCCTCCTCCATGGGCTGAAGTGTGGAACCCTGCTCCACCGTGGTACTCCATGGGCTGCAGGGGGACATTCTGCTTCACCATGGTCCTCACCACAGGCCGCAGGGGACTTCTGCTCCGGCGCCTGGAGCACCTCTCCCCTTCCTTCTTCACTGAGCTTGGTGCCTGCAAGGCCATTCCTCACTCCTCTCACCCTCCCAGCTTCTGAGTGGCACAGCATTTTTTTCCCTGTCTTAAATATGCTCTCACAGAGGTGCAAAACAACATCACTTACTGGCTCAGCTCTGGTCAGCAGTGGGGCCCTTACCAAACATGGGGCAACTTCTAGATCCTTCTCACAGCAGCCACCCCTATGTCCCCCTGCTACCAAAACCTTGCCATGTAAACCCACTACAATGAGAAATTTCATAGCTCTTATCTTTAATTCACAAAGATTTCACGCCACATCTGCATGGAGTGTTTTCATCAGGATCATCATCATCATTGTGCTCCTGTACAAGGATATAGAAGGACAAATCCTTAACCTATCCAACTGGAATGGAGAGATGCTACTTAGGATATCTGTTAACCAATATATAGTTCCATAATAACTTGGGGAATTTCACCTCATTCAGGTACCAGTTGATTTATATTGCATAGAATTTAACTTTAGGTTTTGGTCTGATATGGCAAGAAATGCAACTAAACTGTAGGAAGGCTGGTGCTAAGTGAAAGGAGGCTATGTGTACTCTATCTTATATAGTCCTGCAATTTTCTGTGTGTAGAGGACACAGAGATTGTCCTACAGATCAACACAGCATGTGATTATAAGCCCTGGGAGTATAAAGGCTGCACCTACCCCTGGCTCATCATCTATGAAGTTCTTCATCACTCTAACATGAACCTTTAAGGCATAGTTAAACATTAAATCAGGAAACACACAGGAAGTAATATATATATATATATATTTTTTTTTTTTCTCCAATTGTCTTTAGCTTTGCCCTTGGCAGGAGCTCCCTCAGAAGACAGAGGAAAAGCCAGTGCCACTCTGCCACCTGCTTCCTTGCCCCTTTCCCACCCTGATCCACCCTGCGCAGTTCTGCACACATGGCTTCCCATCCTAATGGGTTACATTATACACATTTCAAAGCTGTGGCCTCTCCCATGCTCAGCCGAAAGTATCTTGGGCTGCTTGAACCTGAATGCTAGCTGGCTGGGCTTCCTTCAGAGACCTAAGGAGTTCCTCTTGCCTTTTTCTGCTTTCTCCTGGCTCCTTCTCCTGCTGCGTGACCTCTTCCCTCCAATTCGTTTTGATTTAGTGGTGACAAGAAGTGATTCCCATGCTGCCAAGGAACAAGCAAAAGAAAAACCATGGCCAGGGTGGTGCATCCTTCTGTTTAGATATTTATTCTCATGGATGGAGAATCTCCTTACTACAGGGCTTCAAGCAAATATATATATATACGTAAAATCTGTTACCACAGTTTAATGCCTGTAGGAAAGGATGATGAAATTTCACACAATACACAAAGCAGGGAAGGACATCTCCCTCCACAGAGGAGGTTGTCATTGGCACTGATCATGAGAATAAAGAGGAATAGATGAATGTGGGGAAGGTAGCAGTAAGCAGTGTGTTTGTAGAAGGCCATGCCCAGAAATCAATTCTGCTGCACAAAGACATGATATCTGAAGTAAGTAGTTGCAAACTTAAAAAAAAAAAAAAAAAAAAAAAATGTGGGAAAGGAGGATTCTTGAGGACTGCAAAGGTGAGACTATGCAGTTAGTGTTCTCTTCTTGTGATTTTTCAACCATCCAGTGTTATTTTAAGTCCTAGACTCCCATGTAAAAATGTTGCCAAGAGCAGTGTTAAGTTCTAAATTTTTGCTATATAATAAGGATTTTCCATATAAATGCAATCAGATCTCATGTCTCATGTGAAAATCTTAGCTTTTCCTGTGTTTTCATCGCAGCAACAGTTTTTCTGGACTTCAGCAGCCTGGACAACTAAGCATCCAAAAAGCAGCTATTAAGTACATGCACATAAATCACTCCTGTGCTCTCATGTCCAATCCTGAGCTCATCAGGCTTTTGTGCATTCACAGAGTAATAACCGTGTGTCACAGGGCAGAGAGTTCACCCAGACTCACAGCCTGTGCGTGCAGTGTGTAGTCACTCTCTGCAGGCACATTAAACCTGGCATGCTGGGCTTGCATTACGTTTGCAGAGCTGCACACGGGACACTTAACCTCTTGCAGGCTGCAGAAGCCATCAGTCAGCACCCGTGCACAGCACTTCCAAAATCCTCTGAATGGTCCTGGAAATATTACTCTGGTTCTGCTGCTTGAAGAATTGAATTCATCTGCTAAACCTGCAGTCCAGCCTGCTGCCTTCATCTGTCCTGTAAAGATATTATTGGAGTGGTCAGAATAGCTTCTGAAAACTGATTTTCTTTACAGAAAACAATATCAAATATCCCTCCTAAAGAACTTAAATAAACAAAAAGTTCCTCAACACCTGACCACTGTCAGCAAGTAAAAATGCATGTACTTAAGTAAGTTTGAGGAACTCACTAGTGAGGTAGTCCTCAAGAATAGATGTGTCAGGTTTGGCCCTTTATGAACGGATGAGTGAGGGGAAATGCCTACAGGGAATCCTGCATTACATGGCGCTGCTCCCATTTATCAGCATTGGTGAACATTGTCAGTGCTGAGAAATTTGCTGGGGGGAGAAGTCAGGGATTAAAGAGCAAAGAAGAAGAAAAAAACAACACAGTGCCTCAGAATATCTCTCCTGTTTGGGGTCACTGCTAGTGACTGGAAGTGAAGAGTTGTAGCTGTGATTCTAAGCACACATTTTACTATTAAATAAGGCTCAAACTTCTCAAGGTCTATCCACAGACTGACATCTAGTGGAGGTAAGATATGGACTGAAGAAATGATCATAAAATCGTCTCTCCAGTCCTACCAATTGAATGACTACACTGAATATGCTCTGTGGATGTTCAATTTACTTTTATTAATTTCATTTGTGAAAAAATAATTTCATTAGTCAATCCATGAAACTTTATTATGAACTAAAATCGCAGGAAACAGTTAAATTCACAAATTCACATTTCATTTAGCCTACATAGACAGAAGGCTAAATCCCATTAGAACAAGAGCTTAGAATGTTTTCCATACTGACAGGACTGTACCAGCATATAAACTTTGTAAGACAGTGCAACAGGTCTGGAATTTATATCTTAGGAGTAAAGAAAAAAAGGAAAAAAAAAGAAAAAAAAAGAAAAAAAAAAAACCTGCAAAATTTGGTTTTGAAGCATTTATGGAAGCTAGTGTTATATCACCTGTAAGAAATAATATTTTAGAAGATGCTATTGGTAATTCAGAAGTTGCCACATACATCCTCTGTCTCTCTCTAAAGAGAAACTATATCAAGCAGAGCTATTAGATGGATGAGGGACAGTTGCAAAACTGAGGAATAGTTCAAATGTCAGAATGTTTTCCTTTGGGACTAAGGGTGGAAGACTAGTACAAATATTATTTTTTTATATAATTCTTATAAGCACATGAAGATCTAGTTTAAAAACTCCATTCTCGTTATTTTCTTAAGATTGTGTTATGCCAGCTTTTTCTTTTCTCCTTTGAGAGAAGTATACAACCTAAACTTTAAAAAAGAGAACAAATACTGCTATAGAAGTAACATTTTCAGAAGATCTGTGGATTGGAGGATGTTTTAATGCCTTTAATTTCAAAAGCGTGACACAGAAGAAATCTGCTGCAACTTTGCTGTCATCCCTGTGAACTTGAAAAGAATAAATTTGTGCTTCTTTTAAACTGAAATCCAAAGACTGTCCACAAAGTTCATCTGATTATAAGGCTGAAAGGGAGCTTTGATCCATTCATGTTTTGTATGATTTTTTCCCACAGGATCATGTCAGTAGTTAAGGTTAAGCAATCTATGTATTATTATTATTTTTATACCACCATCTCAACTTCCTTAAGGAGACACATATATAAATTAAATTAGATACATTCCTTCTGCAATTGCTGATTATAAGATTCAGCCTCTGCAGAAGTCATTACTTTTATTTACATGACAGGATTCTGATTTTCTACATTTAAAACAAAACAAACAAAGAAACAAAACAAACAAACAAACAAAAAACGCTCCTTAATGCCTGGGTATAATAATGCTATGGAGCTACATGGAGATACAAGAAAATTCTGACAGAGTGGATTGTCCAGCTGTTGACCTGTGCAGAGCCCTCCAAAAACCCCAAACTCATACCAATAAAACCAGTCACCTGTCTCCGTGTCTATCTTTTAGATATGTTACCTACTTGCTAGATCCAGAATACATGTTTTTTATTAGTCTCTTCCCACATCGTTTACCGGCCTCCATATGTGCCTGGTACCTCAATAACAATGCATGCAGTTATTAAGTAATATAAATTAATAATTAAAATGAATATTAATTATTAATACCGTACAAACACAGACATGTTCGAGACACTGTCAACGATGGGCGAATCTGCTTTTTGATCTGAGCAAGTGCTGATATTCACTCTATACAAATACTGGTTTCACTGGAGGGGTAAATAAGAAGAAAACACAGTGGTGAGTCGAAGGTGGAGCCTCAATTGGCAAGAACAATGTCTGGGATTATATTAATCTAAAGCCTCCCCTTTCTTCTTGCCCATCATTTTTGTTACCTGGGACTCTGCAATTGCACAACACTCCGGGTCTTCCCATTAGTCTTGAGAAAACATCTCGTTTGTCTCCCTTTCTGTGTGGTCCTGTTTAAAGGCAGGAAGAAAGGGTGAACAAAAGAAAGTATGGCATTTCAATCTGATAGACTTAATTTTTTCCTTTCACTCATGCTTGCCCCACATTGATGACATGGCCATATTTGCCTCCAAGGTGAATGTTCACATTGGTCATCACTCCAGTGCAGGGGAACACACAGGGTATCTTCAGGAACAAAAGCAGGATGAGATATATCTTGTGTAAGTAATGCAGTGTAAGAGGCCTAAGCTCTGTGGGCTGCACTCTGCTCTGTCACTTCTGTTTTATGCTAACATGATTGAAAGCTGGAGATGTATCTTACCCAAAATCTCCTGGGTTGTTTTTTTCAGCTAGAAAGAATTTCCATCCAGCCATATCTGGTATAACGTACTAAACTAACATACAGTTACCTCCTAAAATGTTGCTTACACCTGCACACACATGACTTCTGAATACAGAATGTAGTTTCCCAGTACCATCATGCTCAATTGGGCAAAAGAGTTTATCAACTGATAAACCAAAAGCAGGCAACTGAATCAGCTTTTCTCAGCAGAGGACAAAGGCTTGTAAGACCATCATGTTAGGCAAAGGCTGAGTATGGTGTGTATCTTCATTCCTGAAGAAAGGAGTGCCTGCAACTAGGAATCTATTATAAATTACATTTTTAGTGAGACTGGCAAAGCTGCATAACTCTGGCCTCAGGGAATCTGTCTAATTTGTCAGCTAAAATTCAGCCTCCTGATAGAAAACTAGTCCATTCATGCTTCGTGAAGGCTAATTACCCATGGAAGGAATCTGTTCGGGGAACTGTCAGCAGTGATGTGGTGTGGCATAATCATAAGGCTAGAGCTTCCAAGGGAAGATCAGGGGAGTTTCCCCTGCTTGCTGTGCCATGCCTTAGCCATGCAGCCCTTCTTCCTTCTCTCTCTTATATCTGGCCATGTCACTTCACAGCATGGTCAGCAGGATGTCCCAGGGGAGAAGTCTCCCTGTGCAGTGCCTTGTTTCGCAGAGAAACTGCTTGCTCTGAGTAGCCGTCTGTCCTCTGTGTCTGGAAGTTTGCTGTAGTTGGCATGGCCTAAAAAAGGCAAAATTTTCAGAAAAAGTCCCCAAAAAAGAGATGAGTTCTTATGTACCCAGGTCCTTCTACAGACATCCAACAAAAACTGCTTAAAACTCAGTGTCACTTACATTTGAAGAGAGAAGGAGCATGAATAAAGTACAGTAAATGTGATGTTCCAAAAATAATCGTGGGAAGAAGCACTACTTAAATTCTTAAGAACTTATTTGTGTAATCATTCACATACATTATGAACTGGAAAAAATCCAGCATTGAATAAATTACTACAGATTTAACTCTTCATATATCAGAGAAAAATTTTGCTTCTTTACTGGACTAATGAAAGTAATTGCAAAGTTTTTCTAGCTGCAGATCATAGTTTAATTCCATTCCATAATGCTATACACAGTGTATTTTTTTTCTTCTGAGAAATAATCCTCTGTTGTTGTTCCTAAACTTATATAAGCCAAATACCTCCAGCTCTGTTTGTTCCATCATGGTAGCATTTTTAAATGACTGTGTTTTAACACCACTAAAAAGGTAGCCCAAACTTTGAGTACATCACTAGAATAGTGATGAAAGTGGAAAGAGTTGCTGGAACAAGGGTTGGACCTGGGGAAAAAATGATCATTCACAAGTATTAGCAACCATTATCAACTAGAGGTTCAGTATCTCTCAAGTCTTGAATTGAAATTTTAACTTACCTTAGGAGTAATTCATCTTATAGAACAAACAGGTGTCCTGGACTGAGTTAATCTTATTTAAAAAGGAAATTTTAAATGAATGAGAAGATGCTTATTATTATTATTTTATAAATTATTTATAAATTTATTTATATTAATATAAATATATTATGTTTATATTATTTATAAATTATATAAATAATATATATTTTATATTTATTTCATATAAATATAAAGAATTATATATTTATATTAAATATAAATTGATATTAATATAAATTAATATTAATATTGATATTAATTATTTATAAATTTATAAATAATTTATAATTAAAATTCTTATCTTAAAGATAAGAATTTCTTGAGGGGAAAAAAAAAAAAGGTTCGTCTAGCCTCAAACTATCCTTATTTACTTTTGTTGTTATAGAAAGGCTTAGTTAAAATAGACTGTTAGCAAAAAATGTTTGCTGCAATTAAAAATATAGTGCAGATTAACCAAGTAATCCTTAATTAGGCAGAGTGCTGAAGCCAGTGCAAGTTTGCAAGAAACTGAGCTGTCACCAAAACTGGGATGATTTGCAGCCTCACTATAATGCCCGTGTTTAAGTTTCTTGATGTATCAAGGGCCCTCTGTTTAATCTGACTCCATCAAATTTGTGTGTTTGTTCTATTAGATGGCATCAATAACCAGTCTCTTCTCAGAGTGCTGTATAGAAAAGGAATATAATTGTCTGAAAAGAGGCCTATTAAGTGTTTGCTTTTAAATCAAAGAACACTTTTTGAAATATTAAATAAAGAGGGACTACAATATATAAGTCACTCCAATCCATCTCAAAAATACTGATGTTCATTAATGATTTACTTTGGACTTATACATCTATTTGCTTTCATATTCAAAAAGCTGTATTGTTGTCTTAGTAACCCCAATATCTCAGAGAATTTAGCCTATTCTCCATCTAAAGTACACCCTCTTAAGGAAATTCTTACAGGTTCTCATGAGAGCACTTTTCCTTTTTTCCCCATTGTTTGCAAAGGAAGAAATAATAACTTGCTTTGTCCTGAATGGGCTATTTCTGTCTTTTCTTCCTCCTTGCTCCTGTCCCACTAACGTCATCTGAGATATAAACACAACCACAAACTCACAGTTTAACAATGTTCACTGTCTTAAACGAGTTGTCCTGCTTTACTGATATGCCATGAAGAGTCTTTCTAATAATTCTTCTCCTTATTTTAGAGGATACTTTGATTCTCAACAGCCTGGCCTCTCAAAAATTCCTTTCAACAAGAGCGATGTAGCTCTGCTGGGATGTTACAAGATCATCAATAACTGTGGCATGTTTCAGCCCCTCTTGCCATCCGGGGCCTTTTCAGCCCTTTTGCCCGTGGTGCAAAGGCAAACATCAAGAAGAGTTTATCAATGAGCCTTGCATCCCCATTTCTGCTCCACGGCATTTCCTGGCAGAAAAACAAAGGTATAGGAAAGAGCAGACTCCATAAGAAGCCAGGGATGACTCAAATTGTCTGCCATGAAACTGTCTGGCCTCTCTTTTTTGCTGGCAGTTTTTGCCCATGATCCAGTTCAGGGAGTTGAGCCAGCTGAAAGCTATGGCTGCAGACTGATGTTGGAGCTTACACCTCTGGGAAGAGTTCAGAAAGCTCTCAGTCCTGCCTTTCCCCAGGTGTCAGTTTTCAATCTCTCTGTTATTTCAGGTCTAGCAGTCACCCAGCTGCAGAAGGAGCCAATTCAAGGGCTAATCCTGCAGGAAAACCGGAAGCTGACTCCAGGACTCTCTGCCCTCCTTCCTCCAGCCCATATTTAGTTGCTGGAGTCCCACACCTCAGCACCCCCTATGCTGTGCTGGTACGAGTGTTTATGTAGCTACACATCCATCTGATTGGTGACCTGGTCTGACTTTTCCATTTTTGCCAAATTATTTTTGTACAGAAAAGTTCTTGAAGTTGGTGCATCACACAGTGGCACAACACTCACCCTGGAAGGTAGAGAAGGCAGGACACAACTAACTTGCACTACTGCCCTTCCTGGTACAGGGCATGTGATTTGGGGGAGGCAGAGCAGAGCAGAGCTGAAAAGGAATGTAAACTTTTTAGTTCATACTGGGCAGATGGTCACACATACTGCTGATTTACAGCTGAGCTAGCCCAACCTAGATCCTAAGCAAGTCACAGGCAGCTCCCAAACTGGAAAATTCCCTCCCTTTTGTCCCCCTGCCCCAGCCTGGGGTGGCATGAGCTGCATACAGTGCAGGAAAATGCCAACCTGAACCTGGAAAATGTTCCGGAGAAGGGGTGGATGGGCAAAACCCTACAGTATTTCTTGAGCAGGTACAGCTCAGGCGCAGCCACACACTCACCCGCAGCACTCTGCTAAAGCCAGAAACAGCAAGAAGACTTGTTTAGCACTGTGGTTTACATGACAAATCAAAGTTTGTTCCAAATGTTGATTATTTTATTTTTTTTAATTAAGAAGATTTATTCGTAATGATGTAGAAGAAAATAAAGAAATAAGTGCAAGCTTGAAGCTTCAGAAAGGGTTCAAAACTCAATATTATTTACTTGCTGCATAATCTCTTCTTATCACTCACTGACCTCTGGCAAACAAAGTGCTGAGTTGACAGCAATTTCCAACTTCCTTTCTCAAGCCAAGATTCTCAAAAATGTCTTCTTTTTAAAGTTGTATTTCAACCTCTGCAGGTACTCTGTCCAAAAATATCTCTTCAAAATACTATTCTACTTGCCTTTTGCATTTAAGAGTCTTGCTAAGAGGACAATAAGTTAGGTAGATAGTTTTTTTAAGTATGAATAAATGGGTAAAAATCTAAAAGAAGTGAAGCTACCCTGCTTGTATAAAGACAAATTATTTTCTTACATTTTTTTTTCCTTTAATATATAAAAATGCCATCTTAATCACCACAGGGTTTCTCCAAGGGGAAAAGAAATCTCAGATCCCTATGATATAAGGAGAAAGGATTGATTGATTTAATGATTAAACAAAAAGAAGATGTGTAAATGACTCAGTGACTGAGGAATGTATCAGGGAAACATATTAACTACAGCTTCTCATTGTGTCTGCCTTTGAGTTCTTAATAATTCACTTAGATTAGATGCTTAGGAGGACTGTCTTAGTTCTCACTAGCATTAAGTTCTCACAAATTATTGGAAAAAAAGCCCAAATTCCACCCATGTATGACCATTTCCATGTTCCTCCCTTCCCACCTCTGCAAAAGCCATCCCACAAAGCTTGCTCAGACAACCCTGGCAGTGCTTGGTGCTGTGACGCAGTTTCGAAGTGTGCCTTTCAAAAGAACAGAGAGATGTAAGAGAGGAAGCTGTGACTGCATTAGAAAGCAGAAGCTTGGTGTGCAGTTTCCTCCTTGCCTTGTCAGTTTGGAAATGAGGGAATGGGGGCAGAAGATAGTTTCTAGTTGGCACGCATATTCTCCAAGTTCAGTTTATCTGGAATACACATGCTTGTGGTTCATCCTCACAAATGCCACATCAGGACCAGAGCCAATACAAACACAAAGTCTGTCTTCAATATATAGAGTGAAAAAAAAAAAAAAGTTATAGATCACTCCAAATTAGAGTGTGCATACAAAGAGGGGGAGAGGAGAGACATGGGAAGGAGGAAAAGCAGAGGGCTCTGACATTGTTGCAGTTATGCTGAATTCAGGCTTTAATAGGTTATGTTGTAGAATGAACAGCTATTTTCCCTAGCTGGCATGATTCAGAGTTAATTATAATACAAATAAAAGCATATTCAAACACAGTAGGCCAAAGATCTCAAAGTAATGTGTCTTAATTATTTATGGTAAGACTTTTCACAGGACTTTATGGGTATGAAGGTGCCTGTACTTCCTGTAGTTTAAGGGGGATAGAAGTATTTAATGCCCCACACTGAGGTGAAACCTCCAGGCTTCATTCCTGAAAAAGACATGTTAACAACTGATGTAATATTTGTTTATTTTGTCTTTAGAAATACTGTAAAAGTTTGCAAAAGCACCTTCCCCAGACTCATGTTTATAAAAACATTCAAACCTGACATTTAAATAGGCTAGCTCTTGAAGTCTTTTTAATTTTCTTGCATCTTGAGATCCAGTCATCCATTCATGAAGCAGAAATAGTGTGAATAAAATGAGGTTGAGCAAGAACTTTGCAAGAAACACAGCAACTGAAATGGATTCAGGCAAGTGTTTGATCACAACTGAAGATAGGAAGAAGAAGAAAAAACAAACAAACAAAAAAAACCCCAACTTTGCAGGTGGTAGGTCACTAAAAATTAAATTAAAATAAAAGAGACCATATAAATTAATAAATTATTCATGGCAATTACTTTGCCAAGCATAAATCCACAAAGTTTTCATTGAGAATAAAGACCCTAGTCTGGTTTCCTGGCCTGATTCCAGATAAGGTAATTACATTGTGCCTTCTTAAATTTCCCCTTTAGTTGAGCATGATATATGTGTCTTCCTCTCCAGAAACTGTTGTCTAACAAATCTAAAGCCTGCCACTTGCCTTTCAGTGTTAGATAGCTTTAGGTTTTGCTACAAGACTCTATGCCTTATCAACAGTAGGCTTTGTATTTCTTAGCCTGATAGCACTAAAAAATAGAGCTCAAGTCACAGAGTTGCTAAATCCTAATATTTCTAATATTTTCATGCAATTAAATATTGTAATGCTCTTGAGACCAAAGTTTCAGCTCTACCATATACACACAATTCAGCCCAGAAAATGCACAAGCTTTCCCCAGCCTCCAAAAGCTGCTGTGTGCCTTTGCCATTAGTCAGGAAAATAAATAAATAAATAAAAAATAATTAGTCTGGCTATCCTCCACATGTATGAAGCTCACATCTTAATGCTTCCTTGTGGACTGTGATTTGTCTGCATGTTACTTTACATTTCAGAGCAAGCTTTTCCAAAGTAGCTGAAGACTGTTCCTACAGCTCCACCTTTTGGGAGCTGGGGATCAACCAGATCACTTGAGACGATTATTTCTTTACTAGAGAAGGACTTAACCTTGTTGTATTTGTGGCTGACAGTAATGTCTAGAATATAAAGAATAAAGCACACTGGAGGATTCTAAAGATGAGTAGCTTCCTCACATAAAGCCCTAAAATCTGTTATAGTGGATATTTATATATACACATATATTTATTTATATGTATATATATATTTCTGAGTAGTTACTGAAGGCTACTCAGTATCAGTAAGGACACTGACGTATATACTTCTAATCATCATAATAAACGTGCTTTCATCTGACCTTCCTGCTCATGATTCACTTGAAATCATTGTGCCAATTAGAGATAGAACCAAGACAGACCATATCAAATATAGCAGCATCTAGTCCATGTCAAATTCAGTTCTGGTACATTTGGGTTGAATTTGCACACTCACAAAAGACCGACCTGGAGACTTCATGGTGGAAGGTGCTGAGTTCTTACACACCACTGAGTACTTTTTGTGCTCCAATGGGAGGTCGGGTTACCTGGTCCTTTTAAAGAGGGCCCAGCACATGTCAGGAGAAGATGTTACCCTGTATTGGTGGGACAAAGACATCTGAAACCCACACAGGAAGCAACCAGGATGCCAAGAGTTTCCAGGTATCTGGATTTGGATTACAGTACAAGTCTACCTCTTCTGGAAAAAAACAGGGCCGTGCTGGAGACTACAGGAGGGCCTCATCCAAAGTCCACTGCACAGTATGATACATACAGCTTCCAGTATGCTTCCTGCATACTGGGACTGGATTCAAGTCTGTGGTGAGATTTATGATCAAAAGATACTGCAGTATCCAAGAGTGACCTTTAAAAGCAGAGAAACCCCACAAAATAAATCTCCTCACTTGTTGGTTCCATAAAGTGGAGGGATGAGTGAAGAAAATTAATAACTCACAGATCAACATAATATCCTTCTTACCTCATTTTACTATCTAGCCACAGATTAAATTGCTTTGATGAATATCAAGCATGTATTTGCCTTTCATCACTTTTTATTTTCTAAACCTTGCCCCCAGACTCAGCATCTCTGTTTCAGACTACTAAATATTACATGTGCACAGGAGCAATTTTGTATGTATAATGACAGGCATGACTGTTAAATTGGTTTCCAGTGTCTTTCAGGCTGTGTCCCTGTAGAATTGCAATTAAACACTTGACAAACCACAAGGCTATGCTAATCCTGCTTCAAAAATCTCTGATGGTAATGGTGGCAGCCTGCCTTACTTCTCCACCAAAAGACTGAGAGACCCAGTGTTACTTCGACTCTTCTTAAAAATACTCTCTTTTTCCTTTTGGCTTTGTGGTTCGTGTTTCAGCTGTAACATTCAGCCTCAGTTCACCATTGCTCTGTAACAATCTCTTCTTTGTTTAGCCCTACTACCTCATTTCTCTCTATTAGCCTTTAATCCCTGTCAGGTTTTCACCTTTGAAACGATGAGGTCACAGCTCATGTTGATTGGGAAAGGAAATCCTGATGATTGTTGCTGACAGAAAGCTGATAATGCTGTTTTTGGCAGCAATAAATTCTCAGTCTCTAAATGAAGACTAATCTTTTAGCCAGAAATCAGCTCTTTCAGTAGTTTTTTTGGCCTCATTCACAAATATTTTCCCATGCTCAAGCTGTTTGACCTTTGGAACATTCAATGCACCTATGTTATTGTGCAGAACTGTGTTCCAAGGATCAAAATAAGCAGCCATATATCAATGTGAGTCAGGTGAAATTATGAAATAAATCAATGATGTTATCCTCATTGGGAATGCAGTACTCAGAGCTCTCTGTAGCTTCTGCAACTGTAAGCACAAAATTCATATCAGCTGCTGAGCAATTCTGTCAGCATTTTTATTTCTTCAAGTGACTTGTTGTCAGGACCAGTTTGAGTTTTTTTTTTTTTTTTTTTTAATTATTGTTATTTATTTCTTTTCAAGAAAAAAAGTGCATCATGCAGAGAGAGAAAAGAGGTGAGCAGGAGAGGTATGTGCTGTTAAATTCATGTTGCTGCTCTGATGAGTGATTCAATAAAGATAGTTCTTAAATAACCCTGAGCAATGCAGATGCATCTTTTACAACATCATAAATGCTGTCTTTATCGTGGTTCACCACCTTAAATCAAGCATGGACTTTGAATTATCCCTTCTCAGCTGCATTATGTGCAACACCTGGGACCTCCTGCAAGGACACATCTCCTTGCCAGCAATGAGCTGCAAGAAGTTCTCCAATGGTTGAACAAGAACAAATTTATTGGAAATCTAAAGCTAAAAAAAAAAAAAAAAAAAAAAAGTTGAAAATACTATCAAAAAATAACTTCTGCACATTATGTTCTCTTTATTCTCTGTTCCTCCTCCTGTTTCTCAAACCAGATTCTCCTTCAGCACACTGAAAGAGGTAATCTACTCTAGAATATTATCTATGTAACAGAGCTTCAGTGCTCCCAATTGCAACTTCCTTGTGCATTTATTCATTCCTGGACAGCTGTATCAAGGTACAATGCTCAACAAAATGTCAAGTTGGTGCTTGAAAACTTCATTCTCTTCAGTCCAATCTGGCTCTTGTTTTTCTCTCTACATCAGGCTATACTCACTCCTTTGATCAAAGTAACCCTGAACGTTGGTCCAAATGCAGGTTTGAACTTTACAAACTGGGTCTCCCCCAGCTAACAAACTAGGCATTTTACTCCCTTTCCTGCTAGCAGTAACAAAACTCAGTGCTCCTGTTCACAGCTGGTAGCATTTTAGTTAGGCAATCCCTATGTAATCTATTATAATTTTTTCTTCCTTCCACAGTGTGTGGATCTTTTAAATGGTGAAAATCAACTATTGACTAACTATAATTCTCCCCAAATATGGGTTGCAGCAGAGCTCCCTAGGGGAGCAATTCAGGTGCCTGAACACAGATGTGCACTGCCATTTTGGATGATTTAGGCTAGCTCAGATGCCCACACAGGGCTGGCAGATGTGATGTAGGAACTATGGAAGACACACTTTTCTAGAGGGGCAGATAAAGCCTAGATGGGGTATAAAACAGTCTCAAACATCTTAACTTAATTCAAACACCTGAATCACTCCTTTAGCCCCTCCAGGAGACACTGCACAATTAGAGGGGCAGATTGCTTCTGTTCTTATTAGCTGAATGCACTGTATATGTAAGTTTGCCTCACAGATTATCAGGAGTCAATACATGATGGTATTGTACTGGGTCTGGCTGGGATGTTAACTTTCCCTGCAGCAACCCATACAGTGCCACGCTCTGCACTTGTAGCTAGAACAGCAGTGTTATCACACTAGTGTTGTGTCTGCTGCTGAGAAGTGCTGGCACAGTATCAGGACTTTCTCTAACCCTCCTGGGGGGTGGGCAAAAAGGTGAGGAAGAAACATCACCAGGGCAGCTGACCTAAACCAACCAAAGAGATATTCCATACCATATGATGTCACACTCAGCGATAAAAGGTGGAAAAAGGAGGAAGAGGGGAGAGGTGGGCTTTCGTTGCGAAAACGTCTGTCCTCCTCGCGAACACCGGCTACATGCGTTGAAGCCCTGCTTCAAGGAGGTGGTCAGGCATCGCTCATTTGTGGGAAGTAGAGAATAATTTCTTTCCTCTGCAATTCCACATAGCCTTTACTTGTTTTGTTTTGCTGTTCCCTTTCCCCCTCCCTTTCCCCTTTCCCTTTTTCCCTTTAGTTGAATCGTTAATTAATAATATTTCTTTAATATATATATATATTTCCCTTTAATTAGATTGTCCTTATCTCAACCCGTGAGTTGTTCTTTCCTTTACTTCTTCCCCTCCTCATCTGAGGAGGGAGAGTGAGACAGCGGTTGTGATGTTCAGCTGCCCAGCACAGTAGAACCACCACAGGTAGAGAAAACAGCACTTCAGTGTCTGTACTGGTATTCCCACCCTTACAAGGACAAAACATCAGTGTCTTTGTATTTTATTCCTTATGTCTACAGGTAAATGCTTTATGTATCATATACATGTTTGCATCTGTCTGCGTGTATCATATTTTCCAGTCCTTTTGTCAAATTTACTGGCCTCTGGGTAAGTCTCTTCAGAATGAGAAAGTTTTCCTCATTGAACTATTTTGACTTTAGGATTCTTTCCAGTCTTGGTTTATTGAAAACTCTAGCATTTGCTACACTTCATCTGTGTGCAGGAGAAATTTCTTGGTAGAGAAATTTGTCTGAATCAAGACTCCTGACTGGACCTGGCTCATGTTCCCTGCCAAGACCCCTTCCTCATGCAACTGAATCCCACTTTCTCTCTGGGACAGCTCAAGAGCTCAGTGATTGCAACAAACAACAGCTATGGGTCAGACCAAAGGTCTAGCTCTCCATCTTGGACCAGAGAGTGTAAGCAGGAAAAATAATTAGGTAAACTCAGCCTAGAGTCCAGGGAAACGCTGCTCTGAGAAAGCAGAGTCTGTGGAGCTGGAGCATACAAAGCAAAGATGCCGTCTCCTCAGGCTAGGAGAGCAGCAAGGAAGTAGAAAGCAAAAAAGCAACTGGGATATGGAAAGCACAAGCAGAGATGGTCACTTAGCTAACCTTGTTTCCATGACCTTCCTTGACTGAATAAAATGGAATTTCATTAATAACCAGAGTGCTGTCTGAAGGGACTGTGCTGGATAATCTGTCCCTTGTTTCTGTCCTTCATTTGTATGCCCTGAGATGTTGCTGAGATGAAGTAGTGCATTAATGCATGGACAAATACACTCCAGCATAGAAGCTAAACTCAATAGGACCTCAGCATCATCCTTCCCTTTCTCCCTTCCAGGGCTGTACCATATCATAGAGCTTGCTGTTTTGAGCTGACTCCTTTGAGCATCTGGCCATTTTCTGCCCATACAGCACAGCTCTGATTCACAAAATTTAAACCCTCAGAATGAATGGGCATATTAATACATCCTGAAAGGGAGATGTGTGTGTAGATACGCTAATTGGTGATGGATAAAATCCCAATAGATGGTACTTATTCCTCCTGGGCCAGATCAAAATTCCTTCTCTGCATTGCAAACAGGTTTTGCAATCTCTTGTGCAATGCTTTGCAAGCAGCTCTTAACAAACACACTATCCTGCTTTTCTTACAGATCTGTTGCTGAAAAGGACACATCTTATGCTTTTAAAGTCACTTTTTTTTTTTTTTTTTTTTTTTTTTTTTTGGTATTTTGCATTTTATACAACAGTATAACATAAAAGTGCTAAAGAAGAAGGAGGTAATCTGGATATTTCTGAAACATAAACCCAACCCATCCCAATTGGTATCATGAATCATATTAGGAGGAAAAAATAAGCAGCTCAAGGAAAAACCTTTAAAGAAGAAGAACTGGGAAGTCAAGTACAGTGCTACTATTCTGCAAAGCCATTTTAATCAAGTTACACAACTATAACTGAGTAAGTAAAGTTGCCACAAAGAGTTCTCGAGCTCCTCACTGACATTGTTCCCCTTTCAAAATATAATCACTTAAGCTAAATTAACCACAGCATAATTTTCACAGCTCTGTTCTGTTGCAGCTAGATAGCATACCTTTAATCCTTCTCAAGCAGTGCAGCTGAAGGAGGACTCTTGCAGCAGAACAGCTTGAATGCCACACTACAATTACATGAGAACCCTGGAGACAGAGAATTGTTTTGGGTTTCAGAAATTGTGTTATATATATATAAATATATATATATATAGAAAAGCAAACAGTTAATTTTATCAGCACTTTTACCCCATTTGCTGCAGACATTTTTCCTTCAAAACCTGATTTCCATTCTATAGTTTCTTCCCATGTTTTTGTTACCTCTATTTGATTGAAGGTTATATAAGTTACTCCTGGGGCCCTTTAATTGTACTTGGCCTCTCCTGGAGGAGGCACATAACGAAAGGCCAGCTTAGTGCCTGAGAACAGGAGAGCCTGACAAACTGGGTATTCCAAGGCACTGAGAGGCTGCAGAGCTGCCTGATCCATGAATCCTACCTGAAGTGAGGCAGAAAGTACAAAAGTCAGCTTGACACATCAGGTCTGAAAACATCAGACTTGTTTTGGTTAAGAAACTGTACTGATCTTAGCCATAGAAAAATTCTGCCCAAGCACTGAATTTGGCAAGATCCCAGTGCTAAAGGGAGTATTGCATAACAGGAAGTGTTGAGCAGAAGTAATGGTAAGCTGCACTGGCAGCTCTTCCTATAAAGCAGAAAAGAAAAGCTGAGAGTTTGCCTCTCGCTATCAGTTACCATGTATTTACTACTTTGCAACACATGGTGGTTTTGATCTGTGTGATATTCTTCATACTTATAAACGTACCTCTAATAAAGAAAACCAACGTGCTTTCAGGTAGGTTTGGAACATGGCTTAGTCTGCCTCTGAATTTCCTGCAGAAATTGGGTACTCCACTAGGAGGCTGACAACATGACAGTTTTGTTTTGTTTTGTTTTGTTTTTTAAATGATTTATTGCCAGGATGCAACAGATCAGTACCAGCTGGCTCACCAATAGAGCAATGACTTCCTTATCCCCACCTCTTAGCAAACATTTTATGGCTTGGGACTGACAGATCTAAAAGGGAAAAAAAATGCCAGACCTCACCCAGTCTATAGAGAAGAGGTTAAACTTTATTTCCTGGAGCAGGTTCTACCCACTGAACCAGGTTCTGAACCAGGTTCTACCCACTGATTAATAAAAAGTCCACATTTTGAATTGTGTAAAGAATGTAGCTGTTGTGTGGCACGCTAGAGGAAGTCTGCTGGCTTTGAGGCCAAAATCTGGACAGAGTTAGAGTCACAGGTGTAGGTACACAAAACAATGTGCAACTTAGTTTTATAGTAAAACCAGGATAATATGTATCTATATACACATCCCTGTGCTGTTATTTGTAGCTGCTTTATTTCATTTGTGATCTTTTAAAGTAACAATCTATATACTGGACTGCTAAAAGCCTCTGGGTTAAAACACCCTCCACAGAAAAGAAATTTATTGATTTTTTTTAAATAGAGACCATGTAAAAGACCTTGTTTACAACACAGACTCTGTGAGTTGTATTGGCCATAGTGATAGGACAGGGAAGTGCCATGCAGCATTTGAAAAACTGAGGAGCAGGAGCTTCTGAAATTGGCTTTCAGTAAAGCTACCACAGGGTGTTTAACCGCTCTGAGTATTAGGGAGCTGCTGTCTTGGGCATACAACTCCTGCTCTAGTTTGAGCCACCAGAACATCTGATCCCCATTGAACATGCATAAAATTGAGCTTGGTCAATAGTAAGAGTAGCTCCTGTGTCAGTATCAGCTGTAGGTATATCCTGCATTGTATGCATGAAGAGGCTTTCCACTAGCAGCAGATTAAGAGCTTTGGTGTGAACAGGTAGGGATTTTTTGCCTGTTTGGTGGAATGCTGAGATTCAGACAGAACAGATTTTTTTTAATAAAAAAAATTTTCATTACACACCATCTGCCATCATGGGGGAAAAAGTGGCATTATCATGAGAGGTATGGTCTGTAAAAGGAGCTCTGCTGTTTTGGAAGGAGCATGCACTTTCCTCCTCCATAGCCTCTTTCCAAAGAGATATATTTCAAATAAAGTTAATTCAAAACCTGAATCATTGAAATAAATTTCATTTGACCTGAGTAGTATGATTTAGATTTGGAAAAATCCACTAACTTTTGAAGGAGGTGGACAATACATTATGGAATGTTAGATCACAGGTCCACCTTGTTGCATTATCCTATCACTGGTAGCAGCCAGCACTGGACACCTGGGTTGAACACAATGGATTCTGCCCAACAAGACACTCTCATCCTCCAGCAATTTGCAGCTGAGAGTTCCTGAGACACAGGCAAAGTCTTCACAAAGAGTATCTGTCCATAAATTCTTCTTCCCAGAAAAATCTGTGCAGACATTTTTGTAACCTTGTGAAATTTTTATATCTATGGTATCTTTTAGCAAGGAATCCCACAGCTGAATTATCCAGCATGAAGAACTGCTTCTTTTTTTTTTGTTCATTTTCAATCTAACCTCTGCTAATTATGCACTTGCAAACATTATTTGTCTTTTCTTATGTGTTGTCAAATGAACTCTGAAATATGCTATCACCTTTACTGTTAGATAAGTTCTTTGTGGCTGTCATTATCAAAATGTCATGCATCTGAATGAAGTTCATATAGCAATATCCCTATGAAACAGTAAGAGTGAAAGTTATCTACATTAGTATATTAAGGTTGCACTGTTAGAGCACTTCTGAAGTTAATCTTCTGATTGTTCCCACCTACTCTGCTTTGGTTTATACTGTGGAGAGGTCGGAGTAACAGAGCTGGATTCTCACTGGATGAAACTAATCTAAAGGCGAACACCAAGGGTCCAGCTTCATGAATGCTCAGTACAAAGGATTAGACTCTACTTCACACAAAGAAAAAAAACCTCTATAGGGTGGATAAGTTCTGACGGTCAACGTCAGATCCTTACCTTCAACTGTTTCAGTCTCCACATCTCATCCTTCTGTTTCACTACTTGCTATTGTAGACAAAGCCTGAACAATTTGCTAAAAGCCAAAAAGTATGTCAAAAGCATTGTGAAGACATAGCTCAGCCCTTCTGAGTTTCTTGTTCTCTTCAAGGTATGTAACAATTATACATCCAGTTATAACTTACTGCATCTCTGTTATAACTTCTGACTTACTACTTACTTAATCTCTGTTATAATTTACGGCTCATGCTAGACATAGCCTCATATCAGGATGCACATCTGCTGTCACCAGCTGCAGCCAGACAAGATGCCCCCCATCCTGTGGACATGTCCCTCATCTTTCTTTTCCACAGAAAAGTGCCTTTATTTCAATGAGCACCACAGTGAAATGGGACAAGTCCACCCACTGGCTTCTGACAAACCAAATTAGTTGTCAATGATGATATAGCATGACTAACAATAGGCCAGCAGTGCAAATACTGTGAGGCCAGAAAAAATATAGCATGGTGATGACAGTCATTTGGTGCTGAAAGGATAAATTGGCAGTATTGTTTTTCAAATGAGATTTATTGACCATAAGATGAAGGTGAAGAGGCTGCAAGTGTTTCTACTGGCAGACTTTCTTCCACAGTTTAACAAGTATTTGCTCTGTTGTGGAGGATGATTTACAGTTAGTTGAATTATAGTGCACTGATATTCTATAGGATATCAGCATTTCTATTCCTGCCAGCTTTTCTAATTCTCTGTCACAATTGAAGGGCCACTACCATTGTCAATTTGCTTTAAAATTTATGTATTTAATTTCTGGTTTAAGTTTAAGGCTGGGCAGCAGGGAAGTCCAACTTTACTTTCTAGCAAGTCCAATATATTTTGGTTTTGTGTTTTTTGTTTGTTCTTGTTTTTGTTTTGGTCAGGAAAGAGCAATATTTTTAAAATGCATTTCTGTAAATATTTGGGCATGTACTTATTTGTTATATAGCCAAATTTTCTGAGGAGTTTAAGGACTAGATTAAAATAGCATTTACATGATGCCACAGGTAACTAATCTCTCTTGACTCTTAAAACAATCTCGCTAGCCTTCTGCAGATCTTCAGAAATCTGACCATGTGGGAAAAGGCTTGGGATCTGCAGAGTCTATTAATTCTCTGTATATATCCTCTCCTCCCCCCATCCCCAGGATTTTTCTTTCTGGTAAATAAAGGATAATGTTTTTAATAAAGACTCTAATGCATTTAGCACTGTAAAACAATCAAAAGAAAGGGACAAAAAGGGAAGCAGATGGGGTGGAGACACTCAGTCATTAAAGAAATTGGGAGTCTTCTCAAGTTAAAATTAATGGAAATGCTCCATTGACTTCAGAAAAGCAAATTCAGGCCATGAACTGTAATTGAAAGAGAGTAAAAGCATATTATCTGGACAAGAAATAACTGCAGTGTTCAGTTCAGAGATGGGTATTAGTCATTTTAGTATGTTGCGTTTGTGAGCCAAACACAGGGTTGCAATTACCTGAGGGTGAAGTTTCATAAGTTTGACACAGTAGCTTACACAATATTCCGAAGAAATGTTAAAGAGTGTGGCAGGTAATGAAGAGCTGTAAAGGGCAGGGAGTAAGATGACTTGTGTATACAATTAAACTTCCAAAGGAAATTAAATAAGCAGAACATAATTGCCAGGTTTTTATCTAGCCTGTAAACAAACTATAATATGCCTGTTTGAAGGGGGACTTTCTGCAAGTCCTCCTTCAAAAAACTGATGTAAAGTCTTTAACATACTACAAATAACTACATTCTTGTATTTCCTTTAATCCCACATATTCAGGACTTGAAACCCCGAGTGAGACACCCATGGTTTGAAGATTATTTGTTGAGTTTATCTGTATCTGATGGTCCCTGACATTGCATTGTAAGGTAGTCATGGCTAATTTCGTTATAGCTAGGTTTTATCACTGTTTTTGTGTTATGACGTCCTCTCTCTGAATGAACACTATCCTTAGTGCATTTACCTTGTGTTTACTTTTTTCAGACGCCTTTGGTCTAGAGCAGAACTCAATCCTGTTCTCTTAAACAGAGCTGTGAGCGCAGGTAATCAGAGAACCATTTTGACTTCCAGCTATTTCCCAGTCACTGTTAACAAAGACAGGAAAAGTGTTTGTAACTTTCCTCTGTCAAATCAAGACTGTACAATCTCCCTCCCAGTATGTCAATTTAATAAGATTGTTTTATCAGACTCCTCTTTGACTGAAGTCTTCAAATTCCAGGCAAATGGAGCAGAACAGTGTGATTTAGAGTTTTGTAGTTAAAGCTCACACCAGTTTAAAAAAAAGTCCATGATCCTGAAGTTAATTTAGTTCAACAGCCTTTTTAAAAGGATTCAGTTACAGACCCTTGCTGGCTTTCTGGTAAGACTCACGGGGCAGTAAGGACTACAGGTAGAATTGAGTTCCTTCAAAGACAGTTTTCTGGGACAATGGTCTTTATTCATGGCATAGAGTTAACACGGTTTTCAGTGTTATTCTGCTCAAGATATTTTAGTAAAATTCACCTATGTATATTTATTAAAACATATTTTTTGTAAAAATGCAAATTAATGGAGACTTATAGAATATGACATAGGGTAGAGGATGGAGAGTTCTTTCATTCCAACTTCATTGGTGACTCATCCTGAACCATCATCTCAACATGTTTCCTGTGAATGGGAGAAAAATAGTCATACAAATCTTTTTCATAATTACTAGAAAAATAATAGTATTCAAAAACTTCCTAGCCAGCTGCTAGCAGTTCCTACAGATAGATCCGTAAAGATGGATTCTGTGAGACACTCAGAGATCTCCCCGGGTACAGCTTTTGGCAGACTGGGAGGTCTAATGCTTTTTCTGATAAGAACCAGCCAAATGATAGCATCTCTCATTCATATGCTGGAGTTTGTGGTCTATAGATAACTTATCTGACTTACATACGGGTAGCTATCAAATGCTCTTCTCTCATCTGAGCAGTTACACCGATACTATCTGGCAGCCACTCAACCACTTAGATGTAAACCCACTGAGCTGAAATTACTTTAATCAGATGAAAATGGGAAAAGCATTAACTGCCAGTTCTCCCTGGCTCCTTCTTAAATCTTTCTGACTACGTTGTCATTCCATTTTGGTCAGTTTTTACATAAGCATTTTCAGTTTCTTTGCCCAGTCCCTTTCTGGTCTGCATTTTCCATCTTTCAGCTAAGTAAGATCATACTGAAAATTCATCCCTTCCCAATTTGCTTCATTACTTATAGACACCTTTCCCTATTGATAGCATCTGCTTTTGCTTATCCTCTGACAAGCATGGTGAGACGACAAATTTTTATTTTATTTTATTTTATTTTTGTCTACACATTTTTTTATTTCTTTGTTAGCTCTGCTAGATTAAGCCTCATTTTCACCTTTCACAGTGGCTTGTCAACATATGGTTATGAAAGCCCATCCGCATTTATTCTGCTGAATTCAATGGTGAAATTCCTCTTGATACCAATGGCTGGCTCTGACCCACATGAATAAATCCAGTCCTCGCCCGTCAGAGACAGAAGAGCAGCATAAGTTTAGATACAGCTATGCCAGGTGCACCCATGCTGCACCTCCCCACCAAGGCAGGCCCCAGCAGGGGTCTGAGGTTAAGGTATCCTGGACTGCTGGGGTTCCATGTGATTTGGAAAAAAAAAAAAAAAAAAAAAAAAAAAAAAAGGTAATTTTAGTGGCAGCTTGGATGACCCTGGTCTTCACCCTCTCCCAGAAGGGTGTGGGTCTCCTGGAAGTTCTCTGTCATAAACTACGATAAACCAAGTAATAAAAACTTTCTTATTCTCCAATGGAGTCTCTGCCAGGCAAGGTTTCAGTACAACTTGCATTTATTAACAAAACATCAAAACACTGATTTTTCAGACACCCATAAATGTAGCATCTAAAGATAGAAGAGAGAGAGAAAACACAGTGCGAAGAGGTGAAACACTTGCCCAGGTTCACTTTATAAGGTCAGATGCCTGACAGAGCATGAACTTTTCATTGACCTTAATTGATGCCCATTTAGGCTTTTAACATTGCCAGGAGATGAAATAAAAAAATGTCCTGACCCCATAGCAATCCTGGAGAGTGATTTGATTATATTCCTTTAAATAGCTGAAGAACACCCCATTGGGCCTCTCTGGCATGCACCAGAGAAACCATCCAGACCATGCAACAGCAGCCAATAGGCAGATAGGAAGCCAGGTCTTACTCAACGTAAATTGGAAATTAATGGAGCTGGAGTAGTTTTCATGTGTGCTTGGTGTTAAGTGCACTCTAAAGATGCAGGAAGACCTTTCTCTTGTTGCAGTCTTGTTCCTCCCCTACATGGGCTTACACAGCTCCCCTTGGCACCCCAGAGCCACTACCAGACCTCCCAGCACACAACTGTCTGTCCAGCTCTGCCAAGCGCTTTCACACAGAATCACAGAATTTCTAGGTTGGAAGAGACCTCAAGATCATCGAGTCCAACCTCTGACCTAACACTAACAGTCCCCACTAAACCATATCCCTAAGCTCTACATCTAAACGTCTTTTAAAGACCTCCAGGGATGGGGACTCCACAATATTGCAGGCACTGCTTTAACCGACAACCACAGAAACACACAGCATTGGAATCGCTCAGTACTGGCAAGTTGTTTAACCCACCCTGTTACAGTCTCATGTAGTGATCACCAAGCCTCAGATGGCAAAGGTTGCTGGTTCCATTTAGCTATCTTTTTATAATGCTCTACATTTTCTTGCTCTACTCTGTCTAGAAATGAGATTACAATTTTTTATTTTTTTTTATTTTTTATTTTTTTTTTTTTCTGATGTGATGCAGTTCTACTCAGGCTGGTACAGCATAAGCAGGTGTTACAGTGCAGCATTTCACAGAATCACACAGAATCACAGAATTTCTAGGTTGGAAGAGACCTCAAGATCATCAAGTCCAACCTCTGACCTAACACTAACAGTCCCCACTAAACCATATCCCTAAGCTCTACATCTAAACGTCTTTTAAAGACCTCCAGGGATGGGGACTCCACCACTTCCCTGGGCAGCCCGTTCCAATGTCTAACAACCCTTTCGGTAAAGAAGTTCTTCCTAAGATCCAACCTAAAATTCCCCTGGCGCAACTTAAGCCCATTCCCCCTCGTCCTGTCACCAGGCACGTGGGAGAACAGACCAACCGCCACCTCGCTACAGCCTCCTTTGAGGTACCTGTAGAGAGTGATAAGGTCACCCCTGAGCCTCCTTTTCTCCAGGCTGAACAATCCCAGCTCCCTCAGCCGCTCCTCGTAGGACTTGTTCTCCAGGCCCCTCACCAGCTTTGTCGCTCTTCTCTGAACTCGCTCAAGCACCTCGATGTCCTTCTTGTAGCGAGGGGCCCAAAACTGAACACAGTATTCGAGGTGCGGCCTCACCAGAGCCGAGTACAGGGGGACGATCACCTCCCTAGCCCTGCTGGTCACACTGCTTCTTATACAGGCCAGGATGCTGTTGGCCTTCATGGCCACCTGAGCACACTGCTGGCTCATATTCAGCCGACTATCAACCATCACTCCCAGGTCCTTCTCTGACAGGCAGCTCTCCAACCACTCATCTCCCAGCCTGTAGCTCTGCTTGGGGTTATTGCGTCCCAGGTGGAGGACCCGGCACTTGGCCTTGTTGAACTTCATACCGTTGACCTCAGCCCATCGGTGCAGCCTATCCAGATCCTCCTGCAGAGTCTTCCTACCCTCGAGCAGATCGACACACGCACCTAACTTGGTGTCATCTGCAAACTTACTGAGGGTGCACTCGATCCCCTCATCCAGATCATTGATGAAGATATTAAAGAGGACCGGCCCCAGCACCGAGCCCTGGGGAACGCCACTAGCGACCGGCCTCCAACTGGATTTGACTCCATTTATCACGACTCTTTGGGCCCGGCCATCCAGCCAGTTTCTAACCCAACAAAGCGTGCGCCAGTCCAAGCCAAGAGCAGCCAGTTTCCTGAGGAGAATGCTGTGGGAAACGGTGTCAAAAGCCTTGCTGAAGTCAAGGTAGACCACATCCACAGCCTTTCCCTCGTCCACCCAGCGCGTCACTTTGTCATAGAAGGAGATCAGGTTCGTCAAGCAGGACCTGCCCTTCATAAACCCATGCTGACTGGGCCTGATCACCTGCTTGCCCCGCAAGTGCTGCGTGATGACTCTCAAGATAATCTGCTCCATGAGCTTCCCTGGCACTGAGGTCAAACTGACAGGCCTGTAGTTTCCCGGGTCAGTCCTCCGGCCCTTCTTGTAGATGGGCGTCACGTTTGCTAGCCGCCAGTCAACTGGGATCTCCCCCAATAGCCAGGACTGTTGATAAATGATGGTAAGCGGTTTGGTCAGCTCATCTGCCAGTTCTCTCAGTACCCTCGGGTGGATCCCGTCTGGCCCCATCGACTTGTGCACTTCCAAGTGCCGTACCAGGTCACCAACCATTTCTTCATGTATAGTGAGGGCCACATCCTGCTCCCCATCCCCTTCTACCAGTTCAGGGAATTGGGTATCCAGAGAACAACCGGTATTGCCGCTAAAGACTGAGGCGAAGAAGGCATTAAGCACCTCCGCCTTTTCCTCATCTCTTGTAACTAAGTTTCCCCCCGCATCCAGTAAAGGATGGAGATTCTCCTTAGCCCTCCTTTTTGTATTGATGTATTTATAAAAACATTTTCTGTTATCTTTAACGGCAGTAGCCAGATTGAGCTCCAGTTGAGCTTTGGCTTTTCTAATTTTGTCCCTGCACAGCTTCGCAACATCCTTATAGTCCTCCTTAGTGGCCTGCCCACTTTTCCAAAGATTATAAACCCTCCTTTTCCTCCTAAGCTCCAGCCACAATTCTCTGTTCAGCCAGGCTGGTCTTCTGCCCCGCCAGCTCGTCTTTGGGCACGTGGGGACAGACCGTTCCTGCGCCATTAAGATTTCCCTCTTGAAGAGCGCCCAGCCTTCCTGGACTCCTCTGCCCTTCAGTACCGCCTCCCAAGGGACTCTGCCAACCAGTGTCCTCAACAGCTTTCTGGCTGGGAGATGAGCCTGTTGGCTCTTTTTTCCTCCTCATGTCAGTAGACAAACCCACTGCCTCTGTGTTTTGGAGGAGACACAGTCCAGGGAAGGAGGGTGGGTGGGAAGTGTTTCTAGAGAGGTATCAGAGAGGCCCTGCTGACCATTCCACTATTTGACCTGCTCATTCTGCCTCCTGTCTCCTTACAGAAGAACTCTTGTAGGGGCAGCCCCTAGACCAACTATCAAGCGCAAAACCACCACTGAAGTCAGGCCTCTACATCCAGCCTCAACTGCCCCCTTGTCCCTGGTAAAAGTCTGGGAAATCTTGTGGGTTTGGAAAAAAAACGTAAATGGTCAATGTAATTCAATGAGAGCAATCTTTCAGCTACCCACATCTATCAGCTAACTGTAGCCAGCCATCAAAAACAAAGTCAAGACTGAACCACTGATGATTTTGGTCTAACCTTCACCTACAAGGAGTTCAGGGAAGCTCACATGTTTTCAGTCTACACTAATGCCTGCTTCTTGGCTTGCTAAGAGAGCTGCTTTGCTGCATATCACATCCACATAGCCTTCATCCACAAAATCTGGGTCTCTTTCTGACGTGGAGCCAAAAGTTATACAAATATGTTGGTTTATGGGGGCAAAACAGCTCATTTCATGTTGACTGACACAAACATCAGCAGCTGAAATACTCTTTCCAACTTCCCAACTGTCCAACATCTGAGAGGCTTAGCAGGAGGATGTGAAATAAGGGGTCAGGTGTGAAGCTTACTCAGGGTAAGGAACAAAAGGAATTATAATCATCATTTAGAAAGAGATGAGCAGCCAAAGGTACATGAGTTGGAAAGAACCCATCTACCTTCATGAGCTGAAAAAAAGGTCACTTAAATAAATCTCATATGTATAATTCAAGACAAAACTCACTCTTACTAAAGAAAGCATAGTTTACTAAGACCTGTCTCTATGAAAGGGGCTGATAAAAAAAGTATACAAAAATCAGTGGTTATGAATCAGGTCTCTAATCCATAAGAGATAAAGTATGAAGTATATAAAGTTAAAGGCTACAAAATCCATCTCTGCTTATATTTTGTACAGTTGCTTACAAAGTATTTTGTCATCCAGTGGTTGTTTGCATACAACAGATAACCTGATGCTTCAGGGTAGAGCTGGACAAATGGTTGCCAGCTCAACATGTACAAATTTACAGCAATTTTTCCACTTTGTAAGGAAAAAAAACATTCTTTTCTCATTTCTAAATACTAGACAGCTGTCCACAGTTAAAGCACCATCTAGTATTTTTTGGTTAGCCTTACTTAAACACATATTTGTAATTTTCAAAACCTAAACTGTAGTTACAGAGTTATGATGGTATCCATTACACTGGTGTTTTTTTTTTTTTTTTTTTCATTATTACAACTTCTGTCCAAAATTTTGGCAGTATTAGAACACTTCAGCAGCATATAATTTAACTTACCTCACGTCCAGAATTGAGGGTGGTCCCTCAGTTCAGGTCCGAGGTCACCAATGGGGCAGGTTTGCTTTTGCCTTTGGTAGGTGCAATGTGACTAGTGGAATCCAAACACATTTCTCATTTATTAACTCTCCCTCACCAGCCCTGTGTTGCCTGCATCACATCTCATTTTTCACTTTTTTTTTTTTTTTTTTTTTTTAATGTAAAGGGGTTGAGGAAATCTATTTCCATCAGAGCAATGCCAACACCAGTCTTAAACTAAATGCAATCACCATGCCCTCATTACTGAGGACTCTCAAACAGTTTGCATGCTGTTGAACCTCATATTACACCTCCACTTGGTGGCAATTGTCACAGAGGGCACAGTGACCTGCTCCCTCCTGCTGCAGAGCTGAACAAGTGGGGGCTGGCCCATCACAAAGACTAAATGCAGCAGGGCAGAGGCAGGCACTGGTGGTCCCATCCGCCTCATGAGCTATCTCACACCACATAGAATAACAAGAAACAGCCCAAATTCTTAATCTTCACTTTTTATCACTTCCAAGTTGTTCATATTTACCTATGTGACATTTAATCAATCTCTTTCAATTATTAAGCACAGTTCTAGGGAAGAGCCCTTCTCATGCTTCTGGGCCCAAATTCCCCCAGAGAGCAACTAGCACTTGTTGCAGGAGTTGAGGGGAAGTCCCAGCTTGCTGTCGTTCAAAGTCCTATAACTGCTGATGGGACAAGCCAGCTCTGCCACTTGCCTTTTGACACAAGCAGACTCCAAATTTCTTCTAACACAAGAAGAATGTGATTGTAGCATGAGTTCATGGAGGAGCCATGACAATTTGTGGCATGTATGAAAATAGTATTGGTGGGATATGGGAATTTGTCTGGGAAATCTGTCTGCAGGTGGTTCAGGTTCCTTGAGGTGGCTCCTCATAGCCCTGCCCCAGTGCCACCTGCTGCAATCTGTTAATCTGGGACTGTGATGAGGACTGGCCCTTTCTTTCATCAGCACTGGCAGAAGTGTCACCAATGATTGAAGCTTGCAAAGAGCATGGCAGATCCCTCAAATATCTGTGAAGGCCTGCAAGATAGCAATAGATATCAGCCAGTTCTCTCTTTGGTAGCACACACACACAGAAACATTCAGAAAAAAAGGATCTGGAAGCAGAAGCAATAAAATCTATTTAAATCTTACCATGCACCTTTATTATTTCTTATAATTTTCCTGTTGACATCTGTGGGGCCAAGTCTGATACCAACGTTTTCTCTGGGATCTGCCCATATAGATGTGCTCACATTGCTGCTCTGCATTAGCCATGGTGTTCAGGGATATAACCTGGACCCTCTGACCCATGGTAGATGAAGCTTGATTCAGTCAAAAAATATTGTTTGCCACAAATAAAGGAAGCTCAGAGACTCCCTGCGTGGCCTGTCTTCCAACAGGGAATGACAAAGTACCATCCCAAATGAAAAAAAAACTTACATAAAAGGAATTTTGAGCCTTCACTGTTGCCCCATATCGGCTATTCTATCTCAAATTGAGAAAGTACATGGATTTAATTGTTAGAAATAAATTTAGAAGAGGGTGGCCATAAATTATCCCATGTAGGTGTCCGTCCTCTATAATCTGTATGTGACATAGAGCGCTGAGGTAAAATGTTTGGGGTATGAAAAATGTGCCTCTGGCTATCTACAGTGATTCCAGGGTAGGTTTTCTTTCTGCAGCTCTTCACGATCTCTCTTCTGGGTCTGGTGGATGTGTTTAACTTCAGTTGCTTAGTTTCAAGTAAACACCTAGACAGTGATAGAAGAAAAAAAAAAAAAAAAAAAAAAAGAATGTGGGGAGTAAAAATAAGAAGAGGGGGAAGAGAGTCCAATAAAGGGACAGGAGGGTTGGTATATGAAATAGGATAAGGTTAAAGCAAAAAAAAAAAAAAAGGGGGGGGGGGGAGGGGGGGGCTCATTACAGAACAGATAGTGCATTCTTAGCCACAGTAGGAATGAAAAATCTTTCATCAGATCAATGATTTTGGAGACTTGGTGGGTGTACTTTATGTCTCTCTTGTCTAGGAGCAGCAATTTCCACACAGCCTCACACCTCCTGCACTCACCACAGGCAGCAGGAAACAAAGACGCTCAGAAATAAGTAGTGATCCTGGGAACAGCTTTGGAATTCGCTGCAGTTGCAGACCAGGGAGGAGTGCTCAGTATCCGACCAGACGGGTAATTTGAGGGAAGGGCGTCCTCCACAGGCACGCGGGGCGGCCTGGGGAGCCCCCACTGCGGTTGGCAGAGGCTGAGGTACACAGAGGGCAGGAGAGGGTGTAGAAATGACTGCAGGTAGGATTGAAACCTCAGGCAAACCTGGGGCTGTGAGGCATAAATCAGGGTTTGGTCCCCTCGCACTTTCCATCCTTAGGAAAAGTAGCGTTTATTCACTGGCTCAGTGCACACTGGCCAACCAGAAGTAGCTCTGGCATTTTTATCAAAACTGTGCTCACTTCAGGCTCCGCCAAGACAGAACAATCAAGTGCTATTTTCAAGGGTGACTGACTGCAAGCCCTTGGAATGAGCATCTCTAGGAGACCTCATCTGACATCTTTTAAAGAGCCATCAAAAATCCCAGCAGAGGGAAATAACTTGTTGTTGTTTGTTTTGTTTGCTTGTTTGTTTTTAGAAAGAATAGACTGTTCCACATATCAAAAGGAATATATTTAGTTTGTTCTGACTGTGCGTTAAATGTACTGAAAAACAAAAGCAGACTAGCAGCCAATGGATCCAAAATTGAACCTTTCTATTGAAAAGACCTTTCAAATAGGAAGACATAGTGTCAAGATGATAGGTATACCCACAGCAGAGAAAAATTCAGAATGCTTTTATAAGCAGGCTTCGATTTAAAGAGAAGAAGGGGAAGGGGAAGGGGAAGGGGAAGGGGAAGGGGAAGGGGAAGG
>CM021765.1:71513352-71570790 GCA_011076525.1 Nettapus auritus
AGGGAAGGGAAGGGAAGGGAAGGGAAGGGAAGGGAAGGGAAGGAGCAAATTTTTTAATACTGATTCTACTGAACTCCAACAGCCTTTAAATTCCATTTAGAATTACCTCAATTCATTCTGAACCTCCAAAACTAAATTACACTGCTGTCCTTAGCATCATTTGTTTGTTTTGAGATGTGCTTAATCATCATGCAAAGACTAGATTAAAAGGCTAGATTAAAATATTCACTGTGTGAATATTTTTCCTGCTACTCTTACAAGTAGTATCCTCAAAAATTTCTAGCAAAAATGTTAAATGAAACATACATACGGATTTAAAAAAAAAAAAAAAAAAAAAAAAAGAAAGAAAGAAAATATAATTTTCTGCATTAATTCTTATTTCTGTGCTGGTCTAACGCAGCACACAGAATGCATACAAAAGATGTGATCATTTTTCCAGACACCATAACCTCAGACAAAAAAAAAAAATGCAGACAAGACACTTCAAGCAAGCTGAGATCCCTTGGTCCTTTGCCCATTTCTATAGGGAAGTCAGGAATCTTTCACAAAACTCCTTGAAATAAGTCACAGTGACATGATGTAACAGGAATTACTACCAGGAAGGATGTGGAGGAATTTGTGCTCCTCTGAAATGTAATGCAACGACTCTGAGCCCCAGTACATAAGCTGCTGTGGACCTGGGACTTCCCATAGAGTCAGCCTCTGGAGAACCTGGCTGCAATGAGGTGCCAGGGTCTACAGGGAGCTGGGCAGGATGCACCTGCACTGCTAGGTGTTGCTGGCTTCCAAAATTGGTGCACGTTCACAGCGGTCCACTGGGGTTGGACTGGGAGTGAGCTGGAAACCAGTCCTTAATTTATCTGCATGGGGCAAAATCTCACTCCCATAACAGCCAATGTCTGGGGGTGCCCCTACCTTGTGTACAGATAGGGTCAGGTCCCAAGGAGCATGGCTCTGCTTACCCACGAAATGAGGCTATTAGGCATTTTACAGCAGTTTGCATGTAGACTGCTGTAAATGCACCTGGGGCACAACAACCCCAAGTAGTGCCACAGGCTGGCAGATGTGTGGTTTGAAAGCTGCCTGTCAGAGAAGGACCTGGGAGTATTGGTTGATAGTCGGCTGAATATGAGCCAGGAGTGTGCTCAGGCGGCCAAGAAGGCCAACAGCATCCTGGTTGCATAAGAAACAGCATGGCCTGCAGGTCCAGGGAAGTGATTGTCCCCCTGTACTTGGCTCTGGTGAGGCCGCACCTCGAGTACTGTGTTCAGTTTTGGGCTCCTCACCACAAGAAGGACATGGAGGTGCTTGAGTGAGTCCAGAGAAGGGCTACGAAGCTGGTGAAGGGTCTGAAGAACAAGTCTTATGAGGAGCGGCTGAGGGAGCTGGGACTATTTAGCCTGGAGAAGAGGAGGCTCAGGGGCGACCTTATTGCACTCTACAGGTACCTTAAAGGAGGCTGCAGCGAGGTGGTGGTTGGTCTATTCTCCCATGTGCCTGGTGACAGGATGAGGGGGAATGGGCTAAAGTTGTGTCAGGGGAGGATTAGGTTGGATATGAGGAAGAACTTCATTACCGAAAGGGTTGTTAGTCACTGGAATGGGCTGCCCAGGGAAGTGATTGAGTCACCATCCCTGGAGGTCTTTAAAAGACGTTTAGATGTAGAGCTTAGTGATATGGTTTAGTGGAGGACTTGTTACTGTTAGGTCAGAGGTTGGACGAGGTGATCTTGGAGGTCTCTTCCAACCTAGATGATTCTATGATTCTGTGATTCTATGCCATAGAAATACATGCATGACAGGTGAAACCCGTCAGGACAAATGCCAGGGACATCCCCACAGGACAGTTAGCATTCAACTTCACATGGAAGTAACCTAAAATATTTTTCTTTCTCAAAAGCCTTGTAGTGCTATTAACCAGTCACTCATGCTCAGTGAAACAAATTGTATTTAAACATCTTCTGATGCTTGCTTCTGGAAGGAGCTGTATTCAGAGGTGTACCTACATGTCAGCTGATTTAAGGCAGCCACTGCAGAACGGGTGGCTTTGTGCCACTCTTCAGAATTATATATTAACTGAATTCACTTTTCAGTGTGTATGTTTTTTTTAGCTGGCTTGATAGTCAATATTTTAGCATTGACTGTCATCCACATACACCTGCTACAGATCATTACAGAGTCACTGTATTTAATCTGGAAACAACTGTATTTTAATTCCGTTATACCAGCATGGATGTGAGAACACAACTGAACTGAACCTGCTTCCCTAAGAAGTGCCACAGTCTGCCACATGCTGGTGATGCTGATATGACTCAGTCTACAAAAATTCATCTTGTGCCATGTTTTTCACTCCACCCTGCATTGCACAAGCCTTCTAATGGGGGATTTCACATAGGTCATGTTTGCAGCACTGACTGATTGCATGTGTTCAGTCCATGAAGGAGTCCTGAGCAGAAAAGGCAAAATGGATGCTATAATACTTTTCATGGGTCAAAAACAGGCTTAGTGATTTTGTGGCTGAGACAGGAACACATCAATGCTGCACTAGCTCGAAGTAATGCGTATATTCACAGTTTTTTCACAGTATATTCACAAGCTATTTACCATACTGCAGTGTTGCAGTCAGTCACCATGGCTTCCAAGAGTTAACATATATTGAAGTAAGGAAAGTTAACCTGGAATGACACACAGGATTTCTGTCCAAATCATGAAGTAGTTGTCATCACTACACCAGCTATTAGTACATGGAATGTAGTGATTCAAGCATTATTATGAAACATGTTTGTTCTTCATTGCTAGTGTCCTTGGCTTTCATATCCTTTGTACAAGGAATAAATACGCTAGGATTACATATACTATGATATTTTGCCTTCCCTATCTGTTAATAAATTACAGAGCTATCAGGAAGTGATTTTTAAACTGAAGAAGAAGTAAAAAATAGACTAGCCTATAATCAAATTGACCTCACATATTCCCGTTTTGTTACTCATCATTTTATCTATTTGAATAAGACAAAGGCTATGGCCCTGCTTTCAGGACCATCTATGTACACTGAATGCCTTCTCAGGCAAACCGTCCTAATCCCATTAGAAATAACTCTGAGGCAATTTTTTTCTGCCATAACACTTTTCCCAGAAGCAGCCCCTGTACCAGACTAAAACGTCTTCCCATTTATGCAGGATGCCCGGCTCTGGGGAGAGCAACCTAAGACCCACTTGCGCTCCTGTTGGGAATCTGGTTAGCACCTGTGAATTTTTAAATGCTTTTGTCTCTCCATATTCAGATTGTATCAAATAAGACGGTTTATAAGGCAATTTGATTGTATGTAGTACCTGTAATTGTTATTATTAACAACACTCATTCTTTTAGTGGTGTGCGCTTGTTTTTCCAAGGCACATGATATCATTCAGTGTATGACTGAGCAGATGACTCTTAAAAAGCAGACTAATGAACAATTGGCAGTTTATACTTATTCTTGCTGTTTTCTGCTAAAAGCTCATTTACATGTGATTCTCAGAGTCCCCACAAGTAAAAAGTTTTCAGTTTGTATCTAATCAATCCAAACAGAGAAGAGCATAGGAAAAGCCCTCAAAGTGTGTGGATCTGTGCTAATTTCTAAGAATGTTTTCCCACTGAAACAGTTTTCATGGTTTGCCAATGAAAACTACAAATAGTTTTATTTTGTCTCATTTCCAACACATTAAGATTTGTTGTTTTTTGTTTGATTTTCTAAACCTGTATTGACAGGTTTAGATGAGACAAATATTTAACTAGTGTTATTTAATTTTTCTATCCTGTTTTTCTATGCTGGTCTCTTAAAAGTTAGGGCATGTCAGAGGGGGCATGGCATTAAGCACTCACTACATTTTTGATTATACACAAAACATAGAATCATCTGCTGGACGAAAGTTCTCATAAGACATCAGGTCTACTTAAAAAGCAATTCTCAGATGTTATTTGGAACAATGCAGGAAAACAATTTTCCAGGAGGTAGTAGTAATCATTTTTCTATCCTATTTTTACTCAAAAATGCAGACAGAAGAAGGGAAGAGGTGTACGTGTTGGGTGGTATGTGGTTTCTCCTTCACAGAAAAAAAATAATAATAAAAAAATAAAAAAATTATTTTGTTCATCAGATTGACCCTAAAATTAGATTTCTGCTGTCCCAAAGTTCTTTCCACTGTAACTAAATACCACTTACAGGGGAAATAAAGGATCGCAAATTACAGTCTAGAAAATCAGATGGAAAGAGTTTCTATATTTTTGGTACTAGGGCTACTTAGTTTTCCTATACTGGCAAGAAAAATAACTTGACAATTTAATGGGAATCTTCCATCCTCTTTTTCTTGCAGTCTGTTAGCATAATATAATAAAATATTGGTTTTTATTTCCAGTCTAAATCAGAACTACCTAAGCTATTAATCCCTGAAGTCAACAGTACCTCTTATAATTTGGAGATTTCAAAAATTTCTGTGTTGAATGATGAAGGTCGCCTGCTACAATGTATTGGCTTCACAGCATCTTTCTACTCAAATATGGTAAATATTTAGTGAAATCATACGGACTGTAGAGTCAGACACTGAAAAACACTTGAAACATTTTTAGCCGATATTCTAAAAACCAGGTTATGCATGGGTTTGGGATGCTCTGTAAGTGGGGAACCACATACTGTCAAGAAGGTAATTTTTAGTCAACATTTAATTATGAAAATGTGTTACCATAAAATCTTAATTTATAGAATGAGAAAGCTGAAGGCTAGGAATTTTCCCTGCCACAGAGAACTGCATGAAGAAATCTGTATGTATACAGTAAAGTTGCTCTGTCCTTTTATTTGCAATGGATCAGAGTGGATGGTCTTTTTTGGTCTAACTCAAATACCACTCAGGTCAATGGAAAGATTCCCTTTAGCTTTGGAGGCTTTTGTATAAAGGAAAGAAGCAAATGCCTAGTGCCACTAATACCAAACTAGCAAACTGTTTTGAGTGGGGAATGTGTAATATACACATATAATTCATTTGCTTATAGGATACGTATTTTTGTATATTATACTATTTTCTTCTGTTAAGCAGAAGCCATAGCATGCTTCCAATCTGGCTTTATTTCCTCGTATCTTAACAAACACAGCAAACAGAAACAAAGCTATTTATTTTCTGTTCTGTACTAAAAAGATGCATTACTTTGACGCCCAGAAAATACATTAAAAAAATCATTTATTTGTGACAGTTTCATTGTCTTACTACATATGCCTTGGTTTGGTGCATAGAAAGGCTTGGCTTAAAATGCTAATCTTATTACCAATTTTAAAAAGGTGTCAACCTTTCCCTTACAATAGACAGGAGATACAGGTTTGAGTTTCCCATGTAATGCTGAGTACAGATGAGCCTAGAATTTAAACAATATTCCTTACACTTGTAACAGGTTAATTTTAAAGAGAGGTATTTGTTTAATTAGAATCAAACATAATTTTACAATCAAATAACAAGTACAAAAAAATGAGTAATTTTTTAACATATGCAACAGCTTGTTAGTCTCCTCCTATTTCTGATTTCTTTTGAACTTCCTCTTGTAGCCATAGCTGGATGACTCTTTTTAAATATCAAGGCTAAACTTTTCAGAAATGATTAGTAATTATGGGTGCCTATTTAGAGTTATCCTACTGGAACCTAAAAGTGAATATTCAGCACTTTCTGGCAATCTAACTCCTTTAAGGTAACTCACATTGTGGTGAAATAACTAGCCCTTACCAAACTTCTTCCATCCTAAGATACCATATATTCATCCCAATGAATTCTGACGTATTTTGTTGCACATCCTCAGTTGCTTTGTTTATCAGGCCAAGGAGCAATAGTTAAGATCTGCCTAAACATTTAGAAAAGTTTTAAATTTCTCTAGGCAGTTGAACACTTCTACACACTACTTATTTATACACACAACTAAATCAGCTCACTTAATTTGCCCCTCCCTATGTTTAATCAACATAATCTCTTGTTATTTGTCTTAAACTATAAAACAAATATTAAACAAACAAACAACCAAAAAACACTATTGGGTTTTACAAACAAGTATATGACATAATAGTTTGTGGTAATGACTTAGGTTGGAGCAGCTTCCTTGTCTGGGATTTTAAAAGCTCTCTCAGAACCAGTACTCAGAGACAAAGATGTGAACATTGACAATATTACGATGAGATACCACCCCCCCCATGACGTAGTTCATCTCCAGTTTCAGGATGGCATGGAAAGGTCCAACAATGGGCCGCACCTGGCGCACGACACCTGTTGGGATAGAAAGAGGTTGCTGACATTAATAAGAAAATCAAATAGTTTTGGATGAGCTATAGCCTGTTTCACTTCAGCAAGAGAAAAACTTCCTTTCATTTTCAGTATGGCTGAAGGAATCCTACTTTATCTATTGGATCAGTAAATAGCATGCAAGAAAGCTTGTGAAATAAAACTAGATATAACTTTTGAATAAAAATACCTTGCTGAAGATCTAGAAATAGCTGCTAATGTCAGGAAATTAGTATTTTTTTTTTAATCCTTAGTTCAGAGAAACAAAGTCTGTAAGCTTTCTTGAGCCAGCATCCTCATTGTCCTGAGGAGTACAACAAAACCCACATCTGGGAATGCCATGCAATTTTTGGTATCATGTTGTGAACCTCATTCCACTTGGAAAAGTAGAAATCAGTTGTAATGGTAATTACAACGGAACAATACAATCAACATGCTCCACATAAACAGCAGATGACACTAATTTGTAAATTGTTAGTGTGTCACATTGTTGGTGCAAAACTCCACAGGAAACACTGGAAATAAAAGCAGGTCAGTTTAATGAGGAAAGGGGGAGTATCACAGCATCATTCCGCACATGGATGGTGGCTGCTTCCTCACCAACATCAGGGTTTGATAATAAGGAAGGAAGTGGTAAAGACGAAGTGAACTGCATGTTTCAAAGCTCCAGTCCTTCGGGTTGTTTTACCCGGAGAAGCCCCTGTGCTGGCATGCAACAGGAGAGGGACCATTGGGGCTGGGAGTGGTGGGAGCTCCACAGGGCCCACAGGAGAGGTCTTCTCCAGCCAGGCCTTATCCCACTGCCCCAGCCAGGCAGCAAGGCAGGCCAGGGGGCAACCAGCTTCAAGCAAAATTCCAGATCACTGGGCAAGTTCATGGTGATGACACAGGGCCAAAGTCAAGGCAGGGAGTCAACACATGGGTCAGAGTTCAGGACAAGAGGACCCATGGCTGTGATGAAGCTGAAGACCAGCAGGCACTGCAGCTGAAATGGGGCTCCTCACCTCTGGGCAGGGTGTGGGGGAAGCCTGTCTGGGCCACAGGGACTTCAATAAGTCCTCGGGCTCTTGACAAGATGTGGCTAAAAGGAATAGCATTAAAACTTCAGACCTACACAAAATAAAGTCAACAGGAAGTTTGCCATGGACTCCAATAGGCTCAGGATCAAACTGTAAACACTTTCTCACTTCACATTTATTTTCGATGCCCAGTGTTATAAGAGTATGAAGCTACCAAATTGCTCACATTCGAATGGGTGTATTTGAAAAGGTTGAAATCCCCGTGAACCCATGGTCAGCCAGGAGGCATGGGGAGTCTGGCTGAGATCTCCCTCCTTGGATGTTTCCTTCTGAGAACTGACACGGCGTTTGATTCAGAAGGAAATACACAGTCTAAGAAAGGATTGTTTAAGACATATTCCTTCTGCATGCTGATGGTTATGCTTCACAAGCAGGCAGCACACCAGTGCCTTTGTGGAGTCCCAGCCGAACTCCTGCAGCAGTCCTCTAAAAACACATTCTCTTAAGATCTGTTGGGATGGAGAAACATTTGCTGTCAGCACCTTTTTCTGAGGCAGTGATGACATTACAGTTTTGTTCTGTTTAAATAACAACTATTATCTTCAGCATGCAGTAAAATTGGAAACATTTCACTATATTCACTTTGCTTGCCATATTCCATGAATACACTTCCTAAGCATTCTTACCTCTGCAATTTATATGTACATGCATACACACACATACACACATATATATACTTTATATGTATACATTTCTTAGTTTTCTTGGCCACTGTCCTGCACCTTATAAAAACTAGCGGGCTTTGCAGATGATATATTGAAAAAGAAAAGCCTCACTTAAATTGCCCTCCCTTTAGGGTAGCGTTTAAAGCATTTTGCTAACAACACATCACAATATTGCAGGCACTGCTTTAACCGACAACCACAGAAACACACAGCATTGGAATCGCTCAGTACTGGCAAGTTGTTTAACCCACCCTGTTACAGTCTCATGTAGTGATCACCAAGCCTCAGATGGCAAAGGTTGCTGGTTCCATTTAGCTATCTTTTTATAATGCTCTACATTTTCTTGCTCTACTCTGTCTAGAAATGAGATTACAATTTTTTATTTTTTTTTATTTTTTATTTTTTTTTTTTTTCTGATGTGATGCAGTTCTACTCAGGCTGGTACAGCATAAGCAGGTGTTACAGTGCAGCATTTCACAGAATCACACAGAATCACAGAATTTCTAGGTTGGAAGAGACCTCAAGATCATCAAGTCCAACCTCTGACCTAACACTAACAGTCCCCACTAAACCATATCCCTAAGCTCTACATCTAAACGTCTTTTAAAGACCTCCAGGGATGGGGACTCCACCACTTCCCTGGGCAGCGCATTCCAATGTCTAACAACCCTTTCGGTAAAGAAGTTCTTCCTAAGATCCAACCTAAAATTCCCCTGGCGCAACTTAAGCCCATTCCCCCTCGTCCTGTCACCAGGCACGTGGGAGAACAGACCAACCGCCACCTCGCTACAGCCTCCTTTGAGGTACCTGTAGAGAGTGATAAGGTCACCCCTGAGCCTCCTTTTCTCCAGGCTGAACAATCCCAGCTCCCTCAGCCGCTCCTCGTAGGACTTGTTCTCCAGGCCCCTCACCAGCTTTGTCGCTCTTCTCTGAACTCGCTCAAGCACCTCGATGTCCTTCTTGTAGCGAGGGGCCCAAAACTGAACACAGTATTCGAGGTGCGGCCTCACCAGAGCCGAGTACAGGGGGACGATCACCTCCCTAGCCCTGCTGGTCACACTGCTTCTTATACAGGCCAGGATGCTGTTGGCCTTCATGGCCACCTGAGCACACTGCTGGCTCATATTCAGCCGACTATCAACCATCACTCCCAGGTCCTTCTCTGACAGGCAGCTCTCCAACCACTCATCTCCCAGCCTGTAGCTCTGCTTGGGGTTATTGCGTCCCAGGTGGAGGACCCGGCACTTGGCCTTGTTGAACTTCATACCGTTGACCTCAGCCCATCGGTGCAGCCTATCCAGATCCTCCTGCAGAGTCTTCCTACCCTCGAGCAGATCGACACACGCACCTAACTTGGTGTCATCTGCAAACTTACTGAGGGTGCACTCGATCCCCTCATCCAGATCATTGATGAAGATATTAAAGAGGACCGGCCCCAGCACCGAGCCCTGGGGAACGCCACTAGCGACCGGCCTCCAACTGGATTTGACTCCATTTATCACGACTCTTTGGGCCCGGCCATCCAGCCAGTTTCTAACCCAACAAAGCGTGCGCCAGTCCAAGCCAAGAGCAGCCAGTTTCCTGAGGAGAATGCTGTGGGAAACGGTGTCAAAAGCCTTGCTGAAGTCAAGGTAGACCACATCCACAGCCTTTCCCTCGTCCACCCAGCGCGTCACTTTGTCATAGAAGGAGATCAGGTTCGTCAAGCAGGACCTGCCCTTCATAAACCCATGCTGACTGGGCCTGATCACCTGCTTGCCCCGCAAGTGCTGCGTGATGACTCTCAAGATAATCTGCTCCATGAGCTTCCCTGGCACTGAGGTCAAACTGACAGGCCTGTGGTTTCCCGGGTCAGTCCTCCGGCCCTTCTTGTAGATGGGCGTCACGTTTGCTAGCCGCCAGTCAACTGGGATCTCCCCCAATAGCCAGGACTGTTGATAAATGATGGTAAGCGGTTTGGTCAGCTCATCTGCCAGTTCTCTCAGTACCCTCGGGTGGATCCCGTCTGGCCCCATCGACTTGTGCACTTCCAAGTGCCGTACCAGGTCACCAACCATTTCTTCATGTATAGTGAGGGCCACATCCTGCTCCCCATCCCCTTCTACCAGTTCAGGGAATTGGGTATCCAGAGAACAACCGGTATTGCCACTAAAGACTGAGGCGAAGAAGGCATTAAGCACCTCCGCCTTTTCCTCATCTCTTGTAACTAAGTTTCCCCCCGCATCCAGTAAAGGATGGAGATTCTCCTTAGTCCTCCTTTTTGTATTGATGTATTTATAAAAACATTTTCTGTTATCTTTATAGATCTATATACAGATCTATAGATCTATAGATCTATATATAGATCTATATATAGATCTATAGATCTATCTATATATAGATCTATATCTTATATTTACCCATACACTATTGACATAGCCTTCTGTACTGGGTCTGGCTGGGATGTTAACTTTCCCTGCAGCAGCCCATACAGTGCCACGCTCTGCACTTGTAGCTAGAACAGCAGTGTTATCACACTAGTGTTGTGTCTGCTGCTGAGAAGTGCTGGCACAGTATCAGGACTTTCTCTAACCCTCCTGGGGGGTGGGCAAAAAGGTGAGGAAGAAACATCACCAGGGCAGCTGACCTAAACCAACCAAAGAGATATTCCATACCATATGATGTCATACTCAGCGATAAAAGGTGGAAAAAGGAGGAAGAGGGGAGAGGTGGGCTTCCGTTGCGAAAACGTCTGTCCTCCTTGCAAACACCGGCTACATGCATTGAGGCCCTGCTTCAAGGAGGTGGTCAGGCATCGCTCATTTGTGGGAAGTAGAGAATAATTTCTTTCCTCTGCAATTCCACATAGCCTTTACTTGTTTTGTTTTGCTGTTCCCTTTCCCCCTCCCTTTCCCCTTTCCCTTTTCCCCTTTAGTTGAATTGTTAATTAATAATATTTCCTTAATATATATATATATATTTCCCTTTAATTAGATTATCCTTATCTCAACCCATGAGTTTTTCTTTCCTTTACTTCTTCCCCTCCTCATCTGAGGAGGGGGAGTGAGAGAGCGGTTGCGGTGTTCACGGTAAAACCACCACACCTTCAAAGCAATTAGTAACTTTCTAATTCTTATTTTGATGCACTCTGCTAGTAGAAAAAAAAAAAAGGAATTTCTATTGTCAAGGTAGAACAATTATGTTTCATGGGGCAATGCTTTTCTACCCAATTCTTTTGCTGCAGTTTCAAAATCAAACTTACTGCTGGTCTAGGAAGCAAATGCATGTTAAGACAGCCACACTGAAGCAATGAATTGAAGGAATGTGTAAGGAAACAAAATACCGTCACAATATTGATTTATGCAGTTTGTTGTGCCAATGTCCTAGATTGTCCTGAAATAAATTTCAAAACACCATTCCAGAAGGATTATTTCCTCTCTCCTAATAAATAAACAGGATGATGCAGCCAGATGGGTGTGTGCTACAGCATGTATATAAAGCTGCTGTTATTCTAAATGTGCAGCAATTTCCTTTACTGATTTGTTCAGAAAAGATGGCAGGCATGCAGAAAAAGGAAGAAGGAAGGAAGGAAGGAAGGAAGGAAGGAAGGAAGGAAGGAAGGAAAACCCTGAAATCCAGAAGTCCAGACCTAGACAAGGCCAGTAGTGCCTTGTGCCTTCTCTCACAAAAACAGGAGTTTTAAAGCGTTTTCACTCAGGCCCAGTACATGAAGTACGGCTGAATGAATCAGCAAGTATCTATAAAGCGTTTAACAGAGGATTCATTTGAAGATGGCACATGTAATAATTCTGGATGTTTTTAAGTGAAGTGGATTTTTCTGTTACTGCTACATTTGCATAAACATGCTGTTCTGCTATGCCTTTTGTCAGATGAATGCTGGGTCTGGATTTGTGCTTCTTCAGCATTTTTACCTGAACTTTAAGTATAAAAACATAACTTTATAGTAATAGGAAGGTTACAGCTTTTAAAAGTACTGAAAAGAAAATCATCAGGAGTAGTCAGCACAATTTAACTGAGGGGAAGTCATGCCCAGCTTGGTAAGTTTCTGTGGTGAAATGACTGGCCTGGTGGATGAGCGAAGAGCAGTATATATTGTCTACCTGGACGTCAGTAAAGCTTTTGATGCTGTCTTCCTTAGAAACCTCACAGAAAGGCCGTGAAGTATGGACTGGATGAGCAGACAGTGAGGTGGACTGAAAACTGACTGAATGGGCAGGCCCAGAGGGTGGTGATCAGTGGCCCAAAGTCCAGTTAGAGGCCAGTAACTATCAAGGTACCCCAGGGGTCAATACTGGGCCAATAAGTTCAATAAGAAGAGCAACATCCTGCCCCCTGGGAGGAACAACCCCAGACACTAGTACATCTGGCAGCCGACCAGCTGGAAAGCAGCCAGGCAGAGAAAGACATGGAGGTCCTGGTAGACATCAAGTTGCACATGAGCCAGCAACGTGCCCTTGCTGCAAAAAAAGGCCAATGGTATCCTGGGGTGCATTAAGCAAAGTATTGCCAGTAGGTCAAGGGAGGTGATCCCCTCTATCCAGCACTGCTGAGGCCGCATAGATGAGGCTGTGACCAGGCCTGGACTCCCCAGTACAGGACAGACATCGAGCTGCTGGAGAGAGTCCAACAACGGTTCACAAAGATGATTAAGGGACTGAAGAATCTCTCCTACTAGGAATGGCTGATTGATATGGGACTGTTCAGTCTTTTTTTTACCAGTCTAAAACCAAAGTAGCCAGATGGAGCCAGTCAGTGGTGACATGGGGATACCCGCAGACTGGGATATGGTCCTGGATTACTGTAGCAGTGCATGCTATCCTATGAGTCATTCTTTGTAGAATGCCAGACAAATAATGGTGATGCTCATTAAGTGATCTGAAAACAGGGTGCTCTCAAGCATCAAGATCAGCTGGTGTTCTCTGAGAGCAAAGCTGCAGACTCTACAGTTGGTAAACAGGGTAAATTTATTTAAGCAAGTTCACCTTCACCCACACTTTTCCAACACAATTAGTTTTCAACTAGATTGGTGTTTTGCACAAAACAAACAAACAAACAAAAACTTTGCCTATAGAAGAAAAGATTATATATAAAACTGGGTACATAACTGCTAATAAATGAACAAAACAGCTCTGATGATATGGGAATGGTGAAGGTTCAGGTGTGTTATTTAGTGCAGCCAATGGTATTGCAAAGTTCTCACAGCTAACATAGGTGGTCACTACATTTGCATGCACCTCCTGAGCTACATATAACATATACATATACTACTAGTACACCATTGTGCTTTTACAGATCAAACTATCATGGGATGCCACTGCTAATGTCTCTCTGGCTCAATGACAAAAGTCAAAGGAGATTCTCACTGCTGCTGAATCCCATGTCCCATCTTGAGTATCTGTCTACAGGCACACTTAAGAGAGTGCTGTTACACTCATGTCTGATGTGCTGCTGTTGCTGTTTATCCTCTTCAGTTCAAAATCTGTGACCCCAAACACAGACTCAACCTACAGAAAAGCCAAAATGGCACAGGCCAGGCAGATTATTTTCCATCATCTCCAGCTTATTTGTTTTGCTTTTTTGTTAACTGAACAGAGATGTTATTATCCATACCAAATCTACTTGGATATTTTCATGGTTTGCTGACCTTCTCCGTTTAGAAAACAACAATAAATCTTTTTCTTGCTCACTTTGCCCATATTGGAAATAGGATCTACACCAATCCTTTCCATCTGCTGACCTGTTTGAGCAACAACCTCAGCTTGAAATGCAGTATGTTTTTGGATGTCATAGTTATTTCTGCAGTGATTGTCTGACCATGGCCCAGAACTTCTAAAGCTCTGTAATTAACACATTGAGCTGTTGTCTTACTCTGTTTCTTCTCCTTTCGTGCTGCATTTCAACCTTGTCTAAGGTAAAAGCATGTCACTTTTAATGAAGGTATTCTTCTTGTAAAGTATCATATATAGTGAAGACATTGACCTAAATAATATGTAATATTTTTTTCAAGTGAAAATAACGACAATTACCAGTATCTTAGAGACACCAACACTGGATTACCAAGGCTCTGCTTATCAAAGTGTACAGGATAAATAAGACAGCAAGGTTAATATTCCTTTTTGAAAGGCTTCCTAAGCCTTTCAGCAGAATTTCTATTATTGTAATCAGATGCCACAGGTATTCTTTGGCTTGTCCATACCCCTTTAAGATATCATTACATTTCTCTGCTTTGAAATATGTGGCACCCTCAGGCAATTCAACTCTGTGTCTAGTTTCTGCTTGTATTTTTGCATTATGCAGCCAATTAGCTAATAAGCTCCATTTTGAACTCAGGAGGAGCACTTCTATTTTGTTAGCACGTTAACCCATTCTGAGTGAGAAGTCCCTGCATTATCATGGATTAGTGTCTAGTTTCCAGAAATCCAGACTCCTGATTCTGATTTCTACACTAAGCTCACTGCCCAATATGCCAAAAGAGCACTTGCAATACTCTTTAAAATACTTCACTTTAGAACTTTTTTTTTGTCACTGCTAACCACAAAATCTGCAGAAATTACACATGCACTGAATCCAGGTCATTGTGTTCCTTACACCACTTGCAGAACACTGCATCTGCATTTTCTCTAGAGAAAGTTCCTCTAGCAGAGATCTCCATGCTTTGCCAGAAAGCAAAGCAGAACCAGCGAGCATGAAGCTTATTTTCACATTGCCACTAGAAAGGGCTGTTTTACAAGAGAATGCATCATGGTATGTTCTCTGTTCCAGAGGTGAAGTCTGAAAGATCTTCCATGGGGAAAGATTTGTGATTCTATTCAAATGTTTAAATCTGTAGCATCACAAGAACAGAGTACAGAAAGAAGTTGCACCGCTTGAAAAGTGCTGCTCCTCAAAAAGAAATTCTCAGATAAACTTTTAAGGATGCCCACAAAATCAAGCAGAGAAGTGTTAGCGGGGGGGGCAATGGATCAGAAGCTGAAGGGTCAGGTACTAGAGACAGCTGATTACTGGGGAGCTGTATCTGATGACTGCTGGAAGAGGAATGTGCTGAAGTAAACCTTTTGCGTTACCTGCATATGCATATGCAGGCATCTGTATATATATAAACAATCAAAACTATTGCCAAATCAAAAGCTGTTCTTCCAAATAACCCATGGGCTATGCTCAGGAATGTACATAAACACAGTTATCAAAAATGTGATCAATCTCCTCAACCACATTGCAAGCTTTGTATTAAGTAACAAGCACAAGACCTCTTTTCCTTTTATCACCTTCCCATGCTTTTCCTGGTACACAGGGTAATGGCTACATTGTTTTGTTCTGGTCATCACATGCCAAAGGATAGTGACAAAACTACTTTTTTTTTTTTTTTTTTTTCCTCTTTGTGCTCATAACAAGCATACAGTCTCCTTTCTGTGATTCTTCTCAGGTGCCAAGTTAACACAGAAATGCAGCTTTTTACTGTCTGTTTAACCCAACAACATTACCCCATTTTCATCAAAACAAGACTTCACACCTAACATTATAGGCAATTACTAATATAGCCAATTTTTCTGGGAATAAATGATTTATTCAGGGAAATTTGCTAATATATATATTTAATGCAAGTATCTATAAATATTTATTTTACATAAATAAATAAATACTAGCAAAACAAACTATAATATAAATACATATATAGAAATAAAATATATATTAAATATATATAACTATATATATATTTACATTGTTTAATTCTATGATATGTGGTCGGCCAAAAACTGACCACAAACTGACTAAACTTCATATGGATTGTGTCGAATTACTGAGGGAGCATGAACTAGTGAAAAAAAGAACAATTCACTTTTCTGAATCATTATTCTACAGTGAACACATTAATCCAGCCCTAAATGGAATGAAACACATATTTTTTTGAGATCTATTTAAAAAGAAACAAAGTGTAAAGAATTATCTAAAATTAAAAGGATGGGATGTATATCTGAAATACCAAAGGCAGACAAACAAGTCTGAACGCACCTCATTGTTCACTTTTCCTTCAAAATAACTACTCACAGCTAGTATTTGTGTGTGTGTGTGTTTGCAACCTGTCCATGCATTATTAACTTCCACAAAGCAGAAAATGACACGACAATCGAGAGTTAGTCTTCATTTACTCTACTGGAAGTAGAACTACTGACCATATTAAAAATATATTTATTTTTGCATTAGTTAGAATTAAGTGCAATTTAGTATATGAAATATGATGTAAATTATTGTGTGGAATATGGTTCCATAATAATGTTAACATCATCTGCATTGTAAAATAGTCATAGATGGCAAAGGGTCTAAGGACTGAGGAAAGCTAAAGAATCTCATAGGATCCTCTTGGTAATTCTTAGGTGTGGTGACATTTCTTTGTCCCTGCTGCACGGCCTGTTTCACTGAAATTCCTAGCTGTGAGATCCCCAGAAATTCCTAGTCAAGCATAAGCCAGAGAGGCAGGCAGGAGAGCATGGCTGAAAAGCTGAGCAGGGTATGAGGCTTAACAGGTGAGAGGTAGGAATACATACTAGGACTGAAAACTGTATAGCTTTCTCATGCAGAATGTGTGATGTTTTGGTAGCAATACGCTAATTTCTACTCCTGAGATTATTTGTGAGATAAATAAAATCCTGTGTAAGATACTGAAGAGCACAAGCAATTAATTTTTTTCCTCTATATTTCCTAATCCTCAGGCTATGAGTCTACAGATGTGATTGTAAGTGAAAGCTGAAGTCCATCACAATATGCGTCCCCTTTGAATAAAATACAGTAAGGTTCTTCAAGAAAATATGCTATTATACGGTGAGAGTTAGTGCTATCACTTTTCTGATGGAACGTTTGGGATGAGCTGCTAGTGACACTTACAAGAGAGAGTTTTCAATGATGCATAAAACACCTTACCATTTTTCCCCTACCTATTTTCCATGTGATTGAAATGGACACTTGGAACATTAAATGACTAATTTGGAAAAACTCAAGTACAAAAGAGAGAATGTGGAGAATACAGGAAATGAGAGCTGTCAAGCTGGAGCCTAACCTCAACTGAAACTCAGCTTACTTGTTGGGCTTTATAAGAACTTCTAAATTATCTCAGATTGTGTTCTGAAGTGCTACATTTGGCTATTCCTAGATCTCTAACTCCTTTTCCTCACAGAAACCCCTCTGGTCCTTTGTACAGGCTTGTCAGAGATGAACAGCCCTATCTGCCATGACACAACAGTAACTACCCTTTTCTAAGGAATGGATCTTCCGAAATCACAAAATAGCCTTTAAATAGTCTGCTAGCCTGTGTCAAGCCACAGGTGTATAAGATTAAATACATGGGCTCTCCCTTAATGTTAGAAAACTTATTTAAGCCCTTGTGAATGTTGCAGGAGTAAAGCAGAAAGGTTATCTCAGCCTCCTGGAACCTAAAGCCATTGCATGGCTATTAAAGGAAACTAGCCCCAAACATCTGCAAATTAGTGTTAATGTGCAATGAACAACTTCTTGTAGGGGAAAAGCACACTTATAAGTTTCCCTTAAGCAATACAAGAAGACTGATCTCCTCATGTTAATGCAAGATCCTGAACTATAATTTTAAATTTGCTTTTCTCCTCAAGGCCTCTTGCTTTATACTGCTGTCCAAGATTTTTGAAATTAAGAGTAACATCTCAGATGCATCCGCCTATGACCCTAGTCATAGTTTCAAAAGAGATGTTCAGGCAATTAGGAAGTTTAGGGCTAGGGAAATGAACATTGCAGTGGCTATTTTAAAAGGCAGTGCTGATAGGATCATTCCAGAAATGAGCAAGAAGAAAACAGTCCAGCCATGAATAAATGCTTCCTTGGATCAAACCATAGACAGTGAGTTGCAGGTTAGGCTTGAATACCAGACTATATCAGTCTACAACACGTAAATACATATCTACAGTGTGAAGCCAAAACTATACAGCCAAATTGTTTTTTGGTTCTGTAGACTTCATTCAAAAAAGTCATGTTGAGATCTGTATGGAAAAAAAGTTATTTCTTATTCAATATTCATTACAAATACGCAAACTTCATCAATAAGGTTGAAAACCAATTGACAGCCTGGTCACAAACAGAAAATATATGGGTTAGACTATATTATACTTTTTTTTTTTTTTTTTTTTTTTTTTTTTCCGTCAGAATCTCTGGGGCTCTGCATAAGTTAAGGTTTAATTAAATTCCTTTCCTAGAAGCATCTCTTTATTCCAAAAGGTTATGCCAAAGTAATGATTTTCAGTGCTTAAATTACTTCTGTCAACATGGTTACTACAATACTTACTGACCTATACCATGCCAGGGGAAAAGGCAAGTGAATCATCTGCTGGATAATTCGTTTACGTATCCAATCCTTGAAAATACAATGTTTTAAACATTGCACATTAGGAAATGTCTTACTGCATTTGGTAGAGTGAAAACTGTAAAACATTTCCTTTCATAGCAATCCAGTCATGTCATGGTTTCAACATCACCACTATCAGAATCAAAGAGTAGTTGAGAATGGAAGGTGCCTCTGAAGATTTTCTAGTACATGCCTTTGCTCAAAGCACATTCACCTAGAGAATGTTACTCTGGGCGGTATCCAGTCAGTTTTTGAATACTTCCAAGTACGGAGACTCCAAAACTCTGTGCAACTTGTTCCAGTGTTCAACCACCTTCACAGTAAAAACAAACAAACAAACAAACAAACAACAAAAAAATAAAACAAACAAAAAAAATCTTATGTTTAAGTGGAATTTGTTGTATTTCAGTTTGTGCCACTTGACTCTTGCCATTTCACCCAACACCACTGAGAAGACTCTGGATCTATTTTCTTTATTGCCTCCCATCACATCAATCAGATTCTCTACGAGCCTCCTCTTCTCCAGGCCAGACAGTTCCCTTCGAGCTCTCAGCCTTTCCTCATATGGCAGATGCTCCAGTGCCTTAATCCTCTTCAGCACCTTCTCTTGGACTCTCTCCAATATGTCTATGTCTTTCTTGCACCAGGAAGCCCAAAACTGGACACAGCACTCCAGGCGTTCCTTACCAGAGCAGAGGAGAAGGATCACCTCCTTCAACCTGCTGTCAACAAGATCCTAATGCATCCCAGGAAGCCATTGGCTGCCTTTGGCTCATGATCAACTAGAAGTCCACCAGGACACACAGGTCTTTCTCACAGAGCTATCCATCTGGTCAGCCTCCAGCACGTACTGGTGCATGGGGTTATTCCAGCCCAGAGGCAGGACTTTGCACTTCCCTTTGCTGAACTTCATGAGATACTTCATGAGATTTCTGTTAGCCCGCTTCCACAGCTTCCACAAGGTCCCTCTTCACGGCAACCCAACCCTGTGGCCTATCAGCCACTCCTCACAGTTTTGTGTCCTCTTCAGACCTCTGAAGACGGAGAATTCTTGTCCCACCATCCAATTGATTAATGAAGATGTTAAACAGTACTGGACCCAGTTATTGATCCCTCAGATACACCACTGGTAACTGGCTACCAGCTGGACTTTGTGCTGCTGAACACAACCTTTCAAGCCTGGTGGTGCAGCTGTCTTCCAAACCACATCATTGTCTACTTATCTAGTCCACACTACCTCAGGTTGCCTATGAGCATGTGAAAGGAGACAAGAGTTGAAAGCCTTACTAAAGTCAAGTTAAGCAACATGTACTCAGAATCACAGAATCATGGAATAGTCTAGGTTGGAAGAGACCTCCAAGATCACCGAGTCCAACCTCTGACCTAACACTAACAAGTCCTCCCCTAAACCATATCACTAAGCTCTACATCTAAACGCCTTTTAAAGACCTCCAGGGATGGTGACTCAACCACTTCCCTGGGCAGCCTATTCCAGTGATTAACAACCCTTTCAGTAAAGAAGTTCTTCCTAATATCCAACCTAAACCTCCCCTGACACAACTTTAGCCCATTCCCCCTCGTCCTGTCAGCAGGCACATGGGAGAATAGACCAACCACCACCTCGCTACAGCCTCCTTTAAGGTACCTGTAGAGTGCAATAAGGTCGCCCCTGAGCCTCCTCTTCTCCAGGCTAAATAGTCCCAGCTCCCTCAGCCGCTCCTCATAAGACTTGTTCTCCAGACCCTTCACCAGCTTCGTTGCCCTTCTCTGGACTCACTCAAGCACCTCCATGTCCTTCTTGTAGTGAGGGGCCCAAAACTGAACACAGTACTCAAGGTGCGGCCTCACCAGAGCTGAGTACAGGGGGACAATCACTTCCCTGGACCTGCTGGCCACGCTGTTTCTTATGCAAGCCAGGATGCTGTTGGCCTTCTTGGCCGCCTGAGCACACTGCTGGCTCATATTCAGCCGACTACCAACCAATACTCCCAGGTCCTTCTGACAGGCAGCTTTCTAACCACACATCTCCCAGCCTGTAGCTCTACTTGGGGTTGTTGTGTCCCAGGTGCAGAACCCAGCACTTGGCCTTGTTGAACTTCATACAGTTGGCCTCAGCCCATCGGTGCAGCCTATCCAGATCTTCCTGCAGAGCCTTCCTACCCTCGAGCAGGTCGACACACCCACCTAGCTTGGTGTTGCCTGCAAACTTACTGAGGGTGCACTCGATCTCCTCATCCAGATCATCAATGAAGATGTTAAAGAGGACTGGCCCCAGTACCGAGCCCTGGGGGACTCCACTAGTGACCGGCCTCCAGCTGGATTTGACTCCATTCACCACAACTCTCTGGGCCCAGACATCCAGCCAGCTCTTAACCCGATGAAGCATACACCAGTCCAAGCCATGAGCAGCCAGTTTCCTGAGGAGAATGCTGTGGGGAATGGTGTCAAATGCCTTACTGAAGTCAAGGTAGACCACATCCACAGCCTTTCCCTCATCCACTAAGCGTGTTACCTTGTCATGGAAGGAGATCAGGTTCGTCAAGCAGGACCTGCCCTTTATAAACCCATGCTGACTAGGCCTGATCGCCTGCTTGCCCTACAAGTGCCGCATGATGACGCCTAAGATAATCTGCTCCACTAGCTTCCCTGGCACTCATGTCAAACTAACAGGCTTGTAGTTCCCCAGGTCTCCCCTCCAGCCCTTCTTGTAGATGGGCATCACGTTTGCTATCCACCAGTCAAGTGGGACCTTGGCCAGCTCTTCCGCCAGTTCTCGCAGTACCCTCGGGTGGATCCCATCTGGCCCCATTGACTTGCGTACATCCAAATGCTGTAGCAGGTCATCAACCATTTCCTCGTGGATTGTGGGGGCCACATTCTGCTCCTCATCCCCTCCCACCAGCTCAGCGTACTGGGCGTCCAGAGAACAACTAGTTTTGCTGCTAAAGACTGAGGCAAAGTCCTCCTTTTTGTATTGACGTATTTATAAAAACATTTTTTGTTGTCTTTAACAGCAGTAGCCAGATTAAGCTCCAGATGTACTTTGGCCTTTCTAATCTTGTCCCTGCACCACCTCACAACATCCTTGTAGTCCCCCTGAGTGGCCCGCCCTCTTTTCCAAAGATCATAAACCCTCTTTTTTCTCCTAAGCTTGAGCCACAACTCTCTGTTCAGCCAGGCCGGTCTTCTTCCGCGCTGGCTCATCTTTGGGCATGTGGGGACAGACCGCTCCTGAGCCATCTTGAAGAGCACCCAGCCTTCCTGGGCTCCTCTGTCCTTCAGAACCGCCTCCCAAGGGACTCTGCCAACCAGTGTCTTGAACAGCTCAAAGTCAGCCCTCCGGAAGTGCAAGACAGCGGTTTTACTAGTCCCCTTCCTGACTTCACCAAGTATCGAGAACTCTTAACATTTTGTGGTCACTCTGCCCAAGACAGCCCCTGACCCCCACATCTCCCACCAGCCCTTCTCTGTTTGTAAACAGAAGGTCTAGTGGGGAAACTCCCCTGGTAGGCTCGCCAACCAGCTGTGTCAGGAAGTTGTCTTCCACACTCTCCAGAAACCTCCTGGACTGCTTCCTCTGGGCTGTGTTGCGTTTCCAGGATATGTCTGGGAAGTTAAAGTCCCCCACAAGAACAAGCGCTGAAGATTTCGCAACTTCTGCCAGCTGTCTGTAGAACTCTTTTCCTCTCATGCATTAATCCAGTAATCTCTTCATAGACAGCAGGTTCTTAGGCACGATTTGCCCTTCATAAACCCTTGCTGACTTCTTCCAGTCACTTTCTTGTCCTTAACACATTTGGAAACATTTTCCAGGTGCACTTGCTCCACCCCCTTCCCAGGGATTAAGGTGACTGACCTGTGGTTTCACAGAACCTTTCTCTTGCCCTTCTCTTATAGAACAGGAAGAGTGACATTTGCTCTCTTTCAGTCTTCAGGAATTTCCCTTGATCATCAAAGTCTTTTAAAGATAACTGAGAGTGGCTTTACAATGCCATCAGTTCCTTCAGCACTACTAGCTGCAGCCCGTCAATTCCCATGGACTTGTGTACGGCCAGTTAGTTTGAACATTCTCTAACCTAATCCTCCTTCAAAAACAGTGAGTTTTTCTTGATTCAGACCTTCCAATTGTTCTGAGGGTCCTGGGACTCCTAAAAGTGAGTCTTACAATTAAAGAATAAGGCAAAGAAGGCACTGAATATTTAGGCTTTTTGCATGTCCTTTGTCATCAGGCCTCCTGCCCCATTCAGCAGGTGGCCCACATTTTTCCTAGTCTTCCTTTTGTTGTTGATGTACTTGTAGAAGCCCTTCTTGTTGCCCTTCACAGCAGGAGGCTGTGCCTCTATAGACAGTCTCACAGGCAGTATATTTCTCCACTCCTCTCTAGTTCATGACTGTGCCTAAAGGCACAATCTAGCTGTCAAATTGTAGGTATTTCCCAGACCACCAGATGTCTGTTGACTTCAGATAGTTAATGCACACCTTAGATTCCTCCATCTTTCAAAAGCTTAACAGTCCTTTTTATTTTTTATCTCTCTCTTTTTTTTTTTTTTTTCTTTTTGTGAAAGCTATCTGTATTTCTCTCAATTATTTGTGACAATAACAAAGACTCCTGCTGTGTGGTGCTCTATAGTTTCAGATATAATCTGCTTTATTAATAAGTGGCTGTTCTTTGGAAAATGAAATACTTCTTGGTAATCATCACTGCAGGCATCAAACCATATACAGAAAAATAGCTCCAAAGATATCATTAATCCTGGAACTGCCACATCTGACAAACATAAATATGGTTAAAGGATTCAGAAACTCATTAATCAAAATAAAAGTACTGAAAAAGATTTCCTCTTGCTTTGAAGTGTATAGCCCTCATAGCATTGTCAGTTAGACCTTCATTCAAGTTTGATGGTGAGCATTTCATAAAAAATAGATATAGAGAATTAAGTTTAGAGTTGGATGTTAACAAAGTTTCCATGCTGATGCAGAACTGCTTCACAGGAGTGAAGCTATACAAATCTTTGCTGAAGTATCCGGAGCTAAGATTTTGAAAAACGTGCTTTTCAAACATTAACCTTCCAGATCTTTATTCAATTTCCTAAGAAAATGGACTAACTTTTAACTGTTGAGCAAACAAGTGCTTATAAAATGCTTTAAAAGTGAGTTTGGTCATATACAATTACACATGCGTAAGTCATACGACACTCATGGCAATTTCACTGTTGGTTTAAGGTGACCAAAAAATAGTGGTCCTGCTATATCCTCCACCCTGAAAAATAAAACAGAAGATTGCCATACAAGCTCTAATGCAGACAACAGGGAAAATGCTGAAGTGTTTGTTTATTTTTCAGATGTGGAAAAGAGACGATTTTCCTTTTGAGCATTAACAGACATCCAGATCACTTAATACAATTCCAACACTCCCTATTATGGAACAGAAAGGCAATGGCAATTTAGGTACCACAACAGTGAATATTGCATCAATGACATAAACAGGACTCCTAATGACTTGTGTCCAGTTGGTGCAGTGTTGTTGTCTGTATCGGCATGTTATCTCCAGGTCCAGCAAAATGTCTATGTTCACAAATCAATTCAACAACTCCTGCTTAACAGCACAGCTCAGAGATATCCTTTTCCAAGAGGCATAAAGGAGGATCAGATGTAGGGCAAGACACCCTTCAGAAAACGAGAGCAGTGTAACTAGGAGAGCGTGTGCCTGTGACCACAAGCAATGCCTACTGCTCACGTACCTAACATGTTCATAGTATCTATTGATGACACTAATCACTTATAAAACAGGTAAACACAAAGTTCTCATTTAAAGCCTGCCAAAATAATTGTGCATAAATATAGTAATTGTGTGTATAATTGTGTCCAGGTACTCATGATCTCTGAACTTTTTACCTAGGGTACAGGTCATCATTTAGTTTAGCTAAAACTGTTTAAATCTGCTTCTTTTTCAGCCTTTCATTCCACCTCTGAAGAAAGGAAAAATGAAAAAGAAAACTACATCACAGGAGTTACATTTCAGCAGGTACCTAAGGAAACAGGATCTTTTTGATTAGCCTTACTCAACAGATTAGAAATTTATGATTCAATTTGTTATAAATGCTATCCTTTACTCAAAAAAGTTGAATTTCATTAACACGGGCTTCTCTAGAAAACTTTGATTGCTGAAATGCATCAAATAAGAAGGCAATAAAGAGGCCTCATGGTATTAATACATTTTTGGACAGAAACAAATGGTAAATATTTTCAAAGCTATTATCTGTCATGTTGGATCATAGGTAGCCTTGGTATTATGAAAGAATTAAAAACAACCTTTGATTTTACTGAGGTTTGGCTAGTTTACAAATACTATGATCTTTATTAAGGATACTTCAGAGAGATGTGCTCTTATCTTGGTTTGGCAAACTTGAAGTGCTTTTAGATCTCTGGCTTACCTTCCAGCCAAACCTCGCAATGGGTTTTAATGTTGAGAGTGCTGCAAAATCACTCATGCCTAAAATGCAGTAAGTGTACTTGAAGTAGCCTCATTAAAAATAGTTTCCACCATAGATATTTTAATCCTTCCTATTCTGCCTCTGAGAATGCAACATGTTTGGCATAGTGTAAGAATCTTATGTGTTACAAAAACAGGTAGAAAATCTTTCATGCCGAATGTGCAAAACATTCAAAATCACTTTTATCAGCTTTCTGATACTTTATTTCCACAATCCTATTTATGCAGGGTTTAGTGCCCATCACAGTAATACCTGAATGCTTAACATACATACATTTCCTCCATTTAGGGAGGGTGGCTGAGTTTACCCTACCTTGTCCCACTACCACGTTATTTAGTTTCAGCCAAGCTTTGATACAGTAGCATACCCATGACACCTGAGCAATTAATTACTGTAAGTCTAAGCATTTCTTGGCAAAAAGCCACATGATGGCACCCAGCATAATATGGTTCTGTCATTCAATTTACCAAGGAAGAAAAAGTACCTAATCCTGAGGATTTGACATGAAAGCCTTTACATAGCCACTCAGTCATCACGTAGAGGAGACAGCTCTGCTGGTGTTGTTTGCAGAATTTCTGCTGAAGGAAGCTTTCTGAATCTTAATGTGTGTTAATCCCTGACTAAATTCTCAAAATAAGGCTGAAATAAGGGGTCATTTCACCACATTTGACCCCTTTAAAAATAAAGGCATTCTTTTTAAGTGATACATGCATCTGTGCATCATACAGGGAAAGATTTACAACATGTTTCAAGTTTCTTATCTTCTGTCTCCAGCTTTTATAGGGTGTAGGCACTACTGCAGCAATGAGTTGCCTGCTATCAACACACAAACTCAGGAGCAGCTGCAGAAGCAGCTGAATGAGTCATACATATTTCACACTTGGAGTTCCTCAGAAAAACAGGAGTCTCTAACTCCTGACTTCATGATACAGCTCACAAAACTTCCTCAGAGTTGCAGTGATTTATTTGTCTGCTGGCTTTACGGAAACTGTAATCAAACATGGTGTGGATGAATGTTTTTGTAATAGTTGCATCTTCCTACCCAAGGGGTGAAATGAATATTGATCAGGGAAGAAAATGTGATTAACCAGATACTTGCAATGTGATAGAGTGAAATCTGGCACTTGGAAGGTTATTTTGCTCAAGCATGAGACTCATTCTCACCAGAAAAGCACCTTCAGCGTTTCTCAGATGCAAAATGAAAATTCACCTCCTGGTTTGCCTCCAGAAGAGCTCTTCAGCCTGACATTTTTTCTGGAAGGGAGGGAGAGTGTTGAGAGATTTGACTACAGCACAGTGCAGTCAGCAGCATCCCAAAAGGGCAGGTTCAGGCAATAAATCTAGGTTTCCCTTTACCAAATGGCTTCTGGGCACCCTAGTCGCAAATGCATATCTACTAATTTCAACAGGGCAACCTGGCATAGAAAAAAAACTCAAAAGATATTCTTCACTGAAGGGCTCCTCTTGTGAAAGGGACAAGCCTGGCTGAAACCAGAACAAAGATACTGAAAGGGACTGTGTCTTTTTAAATGTAAGGCTGCAACAGCTTGTCTAAAAACCTGCTGAATTATGTCACTGCTCTGTGTGCTCACTGTGAATGACTGGACAGCATTGGTTTCGTATTGCCAGACACCATTGTCGTTTCATGCTAATGACATTATAGTCAGACAAAAGGTGGCTATTGTTGCTTACTTTCTAGTAAGAGTATCCACAAGAGGAGATAAAGTATGTGCTGAAATCCTCACCCCTGCAAACAGTGGAGCTCTCCTGGATGCCCCTGCTCTGCCTTTAGCCAGGCTCCATTTTAGCAAAAAAAAAGCAGCTGTAGGTGTACTGCTAATTTCAGCATCACTGCCATGTGAGAAAACCCAAATCAGTCTGAGGATCTCATTATGCTAAATGCTGTGCAAATGCACAGTATGAGCCAGTCAGCTTTGGCCCACGGGTAAAGAGACTAGAGAAACAGAGCATACAGGAGAAATGGAGAGAAATGTGAAGGTACTTGCCCAGCACTGCAGAGTGGGCCCACTGACTAAGTTTAGAACACATCTTCTGCAACCCAGAGACTCTGAATTTAACATCAGGCCACTCAAACGTGTGGCAGACTCTGAAAAGACTTTGCTGTGTCTAGGAATGGCCAGATTGCTTGCAAGTTACGGAACTATCCCTGGGCTAAGGGCAGGTTTGCCTAAAAGTCAAATAAGCCTTCAGTTTCCTTCTCCCACCCCCAACCAGTATAGGATCCTGCAAGCACAGTTTCTTTTGCCATCTGTTTTGGTTTACCCTCAGCTCATTTTTTAAAGTCTCTGTCCAGCCTCTGGAATATACTAAATGATCATGATACCACAGTAAAAATAAGACTACTAATAAATCCGGTGTTGCAACAACAGCAGTTCAGACACTTTCTGTAATGGTTTAACAGTAACATCATGAATTAATATGCATGGAAAAGAGCCTAGGAGGACAGGACAGAGTTAGCGGTGGAATCCTTGCAACTGTAACTGAAATCATTGTCACTTGCAATGATTTCAGTTTTCTTTTCTTTATGAGCGGCAGAAGAAGCATCTAAATGATAGGCACTATGATAAATTCAACTTCCTCAAATGATAACTTTAAGCAAACAATAAGTTATATGTATATAAGGCAAAAAAAAATCCTAGATCTGTTTGGAAGATGAAAATCTAATTCATCTACACAATGCATGAGTTATACGTGCTGCAAGAGAATTATTTGAAAAATACGAATGCCTGTATATAACAATAGCAATGAAGTGAAGTAGTGCATATCTGTAAAATTATAAGTAACTGTGGATACCAACATATTTAAGCACTAGCACAACACCCCTGAGAACCTCTACAGGTACAACTGAAATTTTCTAATTGTACTGGCTCTGGCTGTTTTTGCTAAGAATAGTATCATTCTGCTTCATAGGCAAGAAGAATATATATTTAAGTTAGTATCAAATGTGATGGGGAAAATTTTAGTCTATCAACACTACTTTTAGCTGTATTAAGAAATTTTAAAACCTTCCTGAAGCCTACCAGACTACAATGTGATATTACAGTCACCCAAGGAAATGAATGTGTAGCTGAGGGGGAAAATGTTTTATAGTACATGATAATACCTTAGGCATTAATAGGACATTTTTGTACAGGTTCAAAAAAGCATTCTTCATTTTTCACTGACAGCTGGTTAAAGGAGGAATGCAGGGAAAAGTCTATAAAAGCTTTAAAAAAAATGGATAGGTCTGCACTTCTGTTTTTCTCCCGCCCATGCCAGTAAGTGATGTACAGTTGTTAACCTTAAGTTGTATCTATTGGATTCAGTGCCAGCTTGGCCTGTAACCACACCAGGCAACAGAGAGTTTACACAATGTTTTGAACAATGGAAGCATGGAGTTCAGCATCTTTAGTACAATTGGGTAGAAATATCAGAGGCAACTGTTTGCTTAGTTGTTGTTTTTTTTTTCAGCTTGCATGAGGTCTACAGACTGCCATTCCAGCAGACTGGCTTTTGTTCCTTCTGTTCCATTGGAAGACTCTTTCTGTACGGTTGCATTGTCAGTTTTTTGTAGTCTGTGCTTACTTCTTCTGGCTCCTCCATATCTGATATTGCTGGTCACTGATTCCTGTTTGATGTATTATTTTTCTTTGATTTTGTAGTACTGTCCTTGCCTCTTTCTGCTCCTACCTCAGTGGCTATTCCTTCTCCATCTCCTTTGGGAGACCTTGTTCTTCTTTTTTCTTACCCTCCCCTGGGGCACCTCTTTCCTCTCTTGCTAGTGTTCTTTTTCCTTCCTCACAACCTGCTCCTAAACATCCTCATCTTTTTGTATGACCTCAGCTCTCATCTCCTCAGCACCACCAAAAAATCACAAACCAGGCTGACAGACATTCTCCATCCAACCCTACATACTTCTCAATTTCTCTAACATCTTCTTGATGTCTCAGTGTCAGCTTAATGGGATAACAGCTAAAATTGATGAGCTGGCTCTCTTCACTCCACAATTCTCTATCAATGCCTAAGTTCTCACTTTCCTTCTGAAACTCCATTTCTAACAGCTCCTCCTCTTCTCTAAACTGTTGCCAAAAGAAATCTGCTGCACGTTTTCACATTTTTTATGTTACACTCTTGAGAGCACCTTGTTCCTTTCCATTCACATAAGCACAGCCTAGCTGCAGTTCCTTCTTAAGCAGTCATCTCTCTCCTTGTTTGTGACAAACTAGCAAAAACATTCTGAAAATGAAAGACTTCTGTAAGAACATCTTCATAGTTGTTTTATCTGTCTTTTCTCCCCCTCTTCCCAGTGTTCCCTCCTTTCTTTGAAACCCCTCATTGGTTTCCTCTGTTCTAAAATCGTCAGAGTTTATTACACTCAGCTCCTTCAGTAAGACTAGTATATATTTGCCTGCTTTTTTCATATGCTCTTATGCATTTCATCTCTCTCTGAGTTAAAAGAGAGAGATGGCTCTCACTCTGGTACCCAACATACCCATGCGTAGCTGGCAAATGATGTGAAGGTCACAGAGCAGGAGAAGGTCCCAGCTGCTCTGCCCCATGATAGTCACTAGTGCAGTGGCAGGGGAATATTTTGTGATTCTCATGCTCAGAGAATGAATATGCTGGGCCTGGCTTATTATAAAGTAGTATTTGATTGCTCTTTATTAATGTTTATTTATGAAAATAAAGGACCGCAGTTGCCAGTGCAACTTAAAAAAAAAAAAAAATACTCCTGTAGAGGCTTTCTGTGTTTACTCTTGTAGAGAATGGTCACCTAATGGTGATCTAATTTCCATTAGCAGATAAAATAGCTTTGTTACACTGTTTTTTTCTCCTGAAATATTACAACAGAATATTAAACATGCTTATTAGTATTTTTACCCATGCATCTATGTTTTATTATTAGGGTAAATGTGTTCTTTCCTCTATAAGCAGAAAAAAAAAAAGTCTTAAAAAGAGACCGAAGAGATTCAGGAGGAATATATACATCCTGTGTCATTAGGCAGTCCAGATGTGCACTCCCAGAAGCATATAAACTGATGATTGCAGCAGTTGGACCATTATCTTTGGAGAATGATTTCACTATACCTGTCCGTTACTGGCCCGTGTTGGATACCATTTACTGGGTTAGCTGGACATTTTCTCTGCTAGAGTTCTTATGTTACATCCCCACAGTTCTTATGTTCTTAAAATTTAATGGTACAACCAATAAACCTTTCTGATATCACCTATGTCTTTCCTCTCATTCCACCCTTATACAAGCCCTTCCCCTTTCTTTATAAAAGGGACTCACTTTGTGAATTCTTGTGGACTATCTTACTTATTTGTCTTGAAAATTTCCCAGCATTTTTACGGGAACACCTAACATTCTGATTATTAATAAAAAGAAAAACAATATTATGATGGAAGCAGCAGAACTGCTGCTGGCAGAATTATTTGCAATCCTAATTTCACACATACAACGTGCTGTCCTGATCCCCTGCCCCTCCAGGTAATAGCAGTTGGGTTTTTGTTTTGTTTTTCCTTTTCCAATTCTGCTGCAGGCAGTTTACTTTGCAACTTCCATCCATTAATCTCAAGGTACTTTTACGTAAAGGAATTAATTAATACTCTTACATACAAGAACTAATTAAGACAGTAGTAGGCATGTTTTATCATCTCCATGTTGCACACGGGGGAACTGAGGTGAAGAAGCCATTGCCCAATTCATTCACAGAGCGGGGAATGTACTTAGGCATATATATCATATCCTTTCAACCTGGTACAGAAGAATATCCTTTCTCTCCTAACACTGTGAGGTATATATCCAGTTTACAAAGTAAAGTACCATTGACAGGCAGTCCTATTATTCAAAATGGAAATGTTTCCCTCAGGCAAATGCCTTGGCAAGTCTAATTTTGAAACACATCCTTCTTTTTTTTTTTTTAGACAGAAAGACGCACACAGCATGAAAAGCAAACTACTCTAACTACTGTGGGATCTGATAACATTTATACTCTTTTAAAGAGCCAACCCAATACCTGAAATTTGTAATCTTATCATCCTGCTTTAACAGACTCTCCGTCTTTCTCAGCATTCACACATATACTTCTGTTTGATAAAGAAAGAAATATAAACCTAATGACTTACGATTTTTATCTACAGTTCATAAAAGCTTTGCACAGCTGACACTGTACGATCACGCTTCCGAAATGCAACAGTGCCACCTTCAGATCGCACTAAATATGACTTCTTCACAAAACTAAGCACAGCAACGATTTTTCTTTCCATCCAGACAAATCTTGCTAGGAAGCCCAAAAGCACATGTATAAACCTGAGCAGAACCTGCACATTCACGTCATGAAGCACAAGTCTTTACTGGCAAATGCAGTCCTTTATTTTCATAAATAAACATTAATAAAGAGCAATCAAATACTACTTTATAATAAGCCAGGCCCAGCATATTCATTCTCTGAGCATGAGAATCACAAAATATTCCCCTGCCACTGCACTAGTGACTATCATGGGGCAGAGCAGCTGGGACCTTCTCCTGCTCTGTGACCTTCACATCATTTGCCAGCTACGCATGGGTATGTTGGGTACCAGAGTGAGAGCCAAGCTACAGTAAACACTGTAAATATATTTCTGTATGCACATATGTAATACACTAGTTACGTGAGATGGATTACATGCTGCTTCATATAGAATGCATTATATCCTGCCAAAGAGCCTTGCTCTGAAAGAAACCTACAAGAAGGTATGACCCCAGGTTGTGTTGCAGCCCCTCCCTCCTATGTGACGAGATGCAGGTCTAGCGCATGACCCACATACACAGGTAAAACTCATTTTTAAGTTTCTTCTAAATCACAGTGTGTGACAGATCCCTTTTATCCTCAACATAAAGATATTTATTTAAAACTGATAAAGGCTGTCATTTAATATCAAAACAGGGAACAGATTCAGTAAATTAGTCCTGCTATAAAGATTTGATTATTATCCAAAAAATTGATGCCATGCTGTTTAAACATGAAATAACAGTTAATTAAATTTACAGTGTCTTTGTTGACAGACTACATATTTTATATTTGGTTTTATTATAATGGACAAACACCATAATTTTAAAGCTAAGCCATTTGCGTCAGTAATTAGAGTTAATTCTGAAAAAAGTCAAAATGCTTCTCAAATTAAAGTTTGGCCTCTGGTGTTTTGAATTTTAAAAAAATGGTGATGTAAGTTCAATTTAGGCATATTGGACTGGAGAGGGAGAATCTTAAATCAATACATGCTTGAAAATCAAGGTGTAAAAGAATTGCTCAATTTCTTTGACCTTGTTCTATAATACTATTGAGACAAGAAAGTGTACTGTAAGCAGAAAACAGTCTACTCACCCACTGTCATACCATCCATGTAACGCTTGATGATATCAAAGGAATCTCTTAAATTTCCTTCTGTTATGTCAAATATGATATCTGCCTGGTTGGCTGGATATGTAGGTGTGATGGCACGAAGAAAAATAATCTCTGCAAATAAAGGGTATCACAGAGTGTACTGAGAAGTAGTGAAATATCACTGAAAACAAAACAAAACAAAACAAAACAAAAAAAAACACAACAGCATTTGACCCAGAATGACTTGTCCTCAAAGCCAGTGGAGGACAAATACTCCCCTGCCTTTCTTTGGACAGTTTGTCCTTTAGAACAGAAAGAAAGAACTTTTGCAGGAAGAGAACAGATAGATTTATTTTCTCGTCCTGCAGTATCCAAGAAGCCCTGAAGCCAAAACACTGTTACTTTACAGTCCGGAAAGACCACTCAGGAATCAGTCAGGCTTCTGGCATGTACATAGAAAGGACAACACTAAGTATCCACAAGGTAGGGAGTGGAGGGGGACGAGACTGATAGACCCCTGAACTCTGATTCCCTTAGACAGTTGCACAAAGTATTGATGTTACAAATTGTAGAGTCCTTTTCAGTGCTGGAGGAGGGATTTAGGTTAGTTTTCAAGCTTCTTGTGAAGGAAGTATTATTATTCATATTATTATTCTTGCTCTACAGATGATGAAACCGAACCATGGAGCTGTAATAATTCACCCAAGGCCATGCACTGAATTACAGAACATCTTCTGAGCTCTGGTATTACTCTCAGATTGCTAAGCCTCATCTCTTTTTATTAAATCATGATGGACTAATGAGGGAACTGTTTGGGAAGCATCCTGGGCCAAATCCTTAGCTCTGCTGCCAGTACACCTGGTAAAGCTGACAGGGTGTGTATGGGAGTGGCTATGGGGCATTCCTCCATTCTCTGTGATGTAGGGCCAGCTAAGGCCTGAAACAGGCCTGACGCAATTTACAGCAGCTCTATATGTCCATGTTATTGGTGGCTAAATTGTTCCCATAGGAACAACAACTGGGATATCTCTTGCCCTACTCCTTCAGCCTGGAAGGCGTTGAGAGTGACTGATAGAAAAATGAAGAGTCAGATTTGGCTCTCATTTAGGACAGCTTCCTGAGGAAGCAAAGCTGAGACTCTGGGTGGATCAGAAACAGGGATTTAAGATCTTTAAAAACTTTTCTAAAATAATCTTCCCACCCTCCCTCCCCTTCTTCCCTCCCTGTACCTTCATCACGAAATAAGTTGCATTAGAGAAGCTGAGGTGAAGGCAGTCATCCCACCTCTGGATATGTAGGCAATCCCCAGAGAAGGCACCAGAAAGTGAATAAATATGCCAAGTAGCAAAAATTGCCTCTCAATCTGTAAATTTATATGTGAACTAAGCAAAGTGAGTGTGATCCTTCTGAAACTGCAGGACTTGAAGTCTCACAGAGACTGCAGAGGCTGAAGAAGCTGAAGAAATATGCAAAAATGTCCATCAAAGTGCATCATGTGGGGTTGGAAAACTCCCTTTGTACAACTGAGCAGCTGCTCACTAGGACGGCTAAAAGCTTTCCTTTATTTTACAGGAATTTCCCTTTTATTTTATATTTTTAAAAGTAACACTATTTTTTCAAAGGTCAAAAGTCAACAAATCAGAGTACTAGATGTATAAATACATACTGTATTTTGTGATTTATGGCCTACATGGAGATAAAGGCCATACAATTGGAACAAGTCACTTGCCAATAGCCTGCAATGGACCATAAACAGATGAGAGAAATATAAAGAATACCTACTTCCTATAGCAAAATGTGCACAAGAGGGAAGAGACAAGTCATGGGGCACACTGATACTATGTGAGTAAATGTAAAGGGGAATTTAGACTGAGTATTTCCTATTTCCTTCTGCTGGGAAGCTGTATGAGTTAGAGCTCAGACTTTTTTTTCCCGTAAAACTAAAACTCCTAGATATTGAAGGTTTTAATTAAATGAATAGTACACCGTAATTTTGAACTGTGCAAACATTTTACTGCACTGGTAGCTAGTCTGGCTTTAGGCAAGGATTTCCGGTGGAGGTTTTATATGTTGTAGTCTATTAAATGGAACAAGAAAGAAACTGCTTACCTTCAGGTCTTGTAAATTCTCTGAACGTGGGTAGTGAAATGACAGTGTGGGAAATTGTGTGGACTGGATCCAACACACAGTTGACATCATTTGGTCGACAAGACTTAATGCAACGGATAGTATCTGTCTTTTCAAGTCTGACACTAAGAGAAACAAGAGAAAGATGCATATATATCCTGAAAATAAATCACTGTGTTTTGTAATCTGGGGAGCTAGAAACTGATATAAAACTGATATATAAACTGATAATTTACCTCAAAAACTTAAGACAGACTTAAGTAGATCATCAGAACTGTTGGACCACAGAAAATTTTGGCTTGGCTAAGAGTTGCTGTCAAAATCCCCTCAAACCCAATTTGTCAAGCCAGGCATGCAAAAATAGGGAGAATTGTAGTGCACAGGATACCAAATAAAGTCTCCCTACAAGTACAAACAGGACCAAGGACTAGGCCCAGGTCCTAAGCTGCAGTGCCTTGGCATGGTGTCACTGATCTCAAAAGAGCTACACTTAATCACACAAGCCTCTTTGTATTCCATTCGACATTAGTCACATAAAGCAGAAACAATTGTTTCCATTCTGGAAATCTCTCAGGAAGTATCAGAAGGGCCCACTTTCTTTCACAGTTTTCGGTGCAGCAAGAGTCAGAAAAGCCTCTTTTCACACACACCCCCTTCCATCTAAACTGAGAAAACACAGAGGAATGGAAGCCGGGGGAGGAAAAAAGTTAACTACCTTATTTAAAATCTCAAAAGATTGAATTCTGAGTTTGGGGAAGTGGTAAGGGTCATTTCATATTCCATCTCAACCAGCTGCTCATTCGTCCTTGAAAGTCTATTAAAAGTTAAATGACTTCTTCTCACCCTTGTCCACCAGAGTGAATTTAAAGTCACTTACAGTTCAAGAACTTCACACAATACCCGGTCTGTGTTCATGAGAGATGAAAGGGCTGTGCTGGGACTTACAATGTGACTAAGCCCCACAAACGATCTCAACTTTGACCTGCCCATTTCTTCATATTGCTAAGTGGAAGAAAGAAAAGACTGCAGTGTCAGAGGGGAGGGAATTAAAAGATTAAAAGGAAGAAAAATTCACTGAGTAAAAGGGAAACAAAAATGGAAGCTTTAGTTTGTAAGATGTCTCTAGAAACAAACGGTTCTTACTCTTTTCAAAATGTGTTACCCAACTCCACACCTACAAGCCATCTTTTTTCAAATGTTCAAAGGGACTTTATGGCCCTATTAATAATAAATACATCAGTAACTTCTTATTATATGCTACCCACATTTGCTCATCAAAGAAAGCAAAGCCAAACATGCTGATATTGTATGAAGCTAAAATAAAGATAAAAGAGAAAATATGAATCAACGTTAAGGAAATCATGCTTCAACAGATGTGATTTGGCATAGTCTAAGGGAAGGCAATGTAGCTGGGTTAATTTACACCAGCTGAGTCTGGCTTGTTATTCTCATTCCATAGTTAATGTGTTGAGAGTGAAACTGAAGAATGGAGATACAGGTCAGGAGAGATATTTTACTTCCCACCTTCATCTAGATACAAAATTTCATGATTCCTAGATATCTCACAAGGGACATCTGCTGAAATGCCTCATGCTGGTCATTTTAGAACAAATTAATTCTGTATATATGGACATAATAGTCTAACCTACGACAACAGATTCCGCCCACTTATTTTAAACACCAGCTGCCAAGTTAAGAAAGGACTTCCAGCAAGCTGAACCTTGCATCTTTAAAATAAGGTTGAGCTAAATTACATAGACTACATCCAGTGTAAAATAGTCTATTTCAAAATGCATAACAAATAGAATTGAGGCAAAATGTGTATCAATCATGTTTGTTTCTCTCTCTCACTCTTTTTTTTCTCCACTGTTTATATGGGAGTTTAGTAGATGTTTACCTATATACAGACATACAAACAAAAGCTGAATCTTCCATCTGTGAGCTGGGGTCACAACAGCCAAGTCAGGTTGGTTTTACCTTCAATAACGTGTTTATGAATCTTGAAACACTTCTTCAAAAGTTCTTCTCTTTGCCTTATAGAATAACAATCTTCTAAATGTTTGAGGGACATCAATAATCAGTGGCTTGTTTAGGCCTTCATGACTAATGAAGTAATGGTACAATATGTACAGCATCCTAAATTTTCAGAGCTGTAGTTAGATAGAAATATTTGTATGCAAAAACATTCTGGTGGGAGTGTTTGAAGTGTTCAGTATGACTCTGCTTTTGTTCCTTCCTGGGAAGGAAAGGGAGCCTTACTTTCAACTTCAGCTGGAACATTTGACAAATACAAACATTTCTGAAATTCTCATCCAACAAAGTAATTAATTTGTTTACGATGAAGTCCTAAGTAAGATTTATATTCAAAATTCTTCCGATTCACTGGAATAAAGCATTCTGACATGAATTAGGTACCTTGTGTATAGAAACAGAGGATCACCATGATCACAAGCGATCTGTGCTAGCTACTAACTAAAGCTAGTTTCTAGATTCAGCCAGCTTGTAACTAGATACATGACAAAATTTTGTGTCAGCTCTATTTCTTTACACTGCTTCTCTCCCCTCCTAAAAATCCCTCAATTTTTGTCTGTTCAAACAGAAAATACACATTTTTGTGTGTGTATTTGTGTACACAAAATGTACATTTTGTGTGTACTCTGTCCTCACCATTAAACTTGAGCTTGTGCTTTCATTTTCCACTGCCTGATTCTCTCATCTTTCTTTCGGTATCTCTACAAATTGTTTCAGGTTATCCAGAATGCAGTTAGCAACACTTTCCTCTACCATTGCTTTGACTGCACATATTTAGGCATCTGCTGGAACAAATTGTCAACCAGTATCCATTCCAATTTCTGCGTATTTACTATTAATGATGTGCTCTGCTTTCAACACACATCTTCCTTTATCCTTACACATCATCTTTGCATTTGATCTTCTAGCTAGCTGAGAACTTCCTTTTTGCCCACGTCCTCCAATTGTGGATACTATGATTGACAAAACTTTCTTCCTATGTGCTGAGAACTTTATTTACTCAATTTTTCTTTGAAGTTGCCTCCTCTATCACAAATTGTAGTTTTGGAGCTGTTACCTCCTGCAGACTTTTTTTCTTTTATAAAAGAAGTAAATTAAGAATCAGCTCAGTTGCACTGATTGTTTTGTATATAATGCTTTCCTGAATACATTTTTTCTTTCTTTTTGGGTTCTGGTGACATTCATTGTCATATTCTCTGTTGGATTCAATAAGTAACTTCTTTGGACCAGGATCCCTAATTTCATTTTCATTGGAAAGAACCATGCACTTAAGTGGTGCTACATAATGATACATTTCCAAAAGTTCCAGCTACACTGCAGCATTGAAGCATCTAATACTGAGCTCCATGTTGCTGAATTACTTGCTGAATGCAATAAAATAATAGAATATGGTAGAATTTTTCAATATTGAGAGCCAAATTCTCACACTCCCTTATTTTCCTGCCAAAAAAATATATATTAATGCTTGCAAAAATGAAGTTTATTTTTGAATCTTTATCCTACTTAATTATGGCCTCATAATGAACTGGTAGCCAGAGGGCATTTATATACAAGTATCTTCTGTGCCAGTAAGAAACCTCATTAGCTCAGGTAGAATGGGCTTGTGCTTCCAATATTGAAAGTGGGGACTCTATACCCACTGGCAACTTTTTGCAGCTTTATAAGTATGCATCAACAGACTCATTAAACATTGGCATTCCTCATGGGACTTGAACTCCTGTCAGCCAGCTGGGATAAACCTTGCTTTAGGGAACATGTAATACTCTGGCAGAGTGCTGCAATCATGTCCCAGTCTAGTCCTTGGCTCACAACAAGCCCAAGAGCCCACAGCTTACAGCTAATAAACTAATTGTGATCAGGTGACTAAGATTTGTGATCTTGGTTTAGAAGGCTCCTAGTTTTCTAACTTAGTACTTTGCCAGTGCTGTCTATTCACATAAGCAGGTGTTTTTAATACGTATTTTCACTCGGATTATTCCTCATTCATCTGCAGACTGATTGTTCTGCCTGTGTAGAACAGAGATGTCTGAGCCCAGGATGGTGTCAAAGAGCACTAATTTGTAGATCATACCTCTGCAACTGAGCTTTAAATATTTATCAATACAAGGACTGAGAAGTACAATAAGTCCTCTTCCAGTTTGTGAAACAAAATAATTCCAAAGAAATTCCAGTTGTATAGTCTACATTGTTCTTGACATCATAGAAGTAAGGGAAGAAAGATTTGGATATTGGAATTCTAGCTGACCTTTAAGGCCTGCTTCTTTGACAGGTGAAGTCTTTATAGTTGCATATTTATGAGGTTTGATATGGAAGTTGGAGAGATAAAAGCATTATGAGACCAATATCTTATTCAAATATTCCTGTAGACAATTCTCAGCCTGTGAAATAGACAGGAGCTCTCTGCTACTAACTGATTGTTGTTAGGAGTCCATTGTTATTTTGCCATCACTAGCTATACAATTCCATGGAAACATCACAGAAAAGAAGATGAAAAAATCTCCAAAACAAATTTTACAAAAAAAGATTCTCTTTTATATCATCCTCGGAAGGTAGAAGTGCAATTTTCACCTGGTGTAAATCAGCACAGGCTCACTGGCTGTAACACCGCAGCAATGTAACTGGTGCAACTTGAGAATCTGGCTCCATTATTTTCAGAGCAACTTGTGCACTGGTGCATCTCTGAGATGCCAAAGACCTAAGTGATGACATTTTGAAAGACTTTGATTTCCAAAAAATGCATTTGCCATGTGATGAAACTCTCTAATGTCTCAGCAAATTATGTATCTATTTTGTTTTGAAAATTTAGTCCTAAACATATGCAGCTGCATATTATCAGATGAGACCAACTCCACTGTTGTGTAAAACTGTCCTGGTTTCAGTTAGGACAGGGTTAATTTTCCTCCTTGTAGCTGGTAGGGTGCTATGTTTTGGATTAGGATGAGAAGTGCTGATAACATGCTGATGTTTTAATTGTTGCAGAGCAGTGCTTGTACTAAGCCAAGGACTTTTCAGCTCCTCGCTCTGTCCTGCCAGCGGGCAGGCTGGGGGTGCTGCAAGAGCTGGGAGAAGACAGAGCCAGGACAGCTGACCCAAACTGGCCAAAGGGGTATTCCATACCATCTGATGTCATGCTAAACAATACCTAGGGGTGGCTAGCCGGGATGGGGGGGGTGGCTGCTTGGAGATAGGCTGGGCATTGGTCAGCGGGTGGTGAGCAATTGCACTGTGCCTCACTTGTATTGTACACATTAGTAGTAGTAGTAATATTATTATTATTATCATTACTATTATTATTATTTTCCTGTCTTTATCTCAACTCACAGGCTTCACTTTCCCATTTCTCTCTCCCATCCCAGAGAGGGAGGAAAGAGGGTGAGCAAACAGCTGCATGGTGTTTAGCCGGCCAGGTTAAACCACAACAAAATCAAATTAATAGTTTCAGTCCTCAATATATTCAGATAATAACTTCTTGGACACCTACTTCTGCTTTTTATAATGATGCTCAGTACACACAAGAATCTCCCAAAGTTGAGATGTTCAGTGATGGGGGGAAGGTGGAAAACTGTAATGATAATGGCAAATAAAATGCAAGTGCAGCATGCAACAGATGAACTAAAACTTTATTAAAGTTGGAGGGGAAAAAAAGCTACTCTCAAAAGAGAAAATGTAGCAACTTATGCTTCAAAGTTAGGGATCAAAGCTGTGCAGAGACAAGGACAAAAAGTTTGGCAATGAACGTGTTGATAGTTCCATGGCGGGTAAGTTGCATTTGAATTGTCAGAAGAAGGTCTCTGGGCTCTGTGATTTGCCGCTGCATGACCACAATGCCACTGTGGTTGTTCACTTTTTTTGTGGTGAAAAAACCCTCCTGGTTCCCGCTGATGATGGACAGCAGTATTTTATCCCCAGGGACAGCATTGGAAGGACCCATGCGGAAAATGTCGGTGGGTACTTGAATGTTGGTAGGAAAAGAGAGGTGATAGTAGGTTATTCTCAGAGGCAGGCTCTGGCACTCCTTATTTTCATTACAAGGCAAGCGCTCACAGCGACTGCAAGAAAAGTGACAACAAGACAAGAGGAAGATTAGCGTACATTTAGCAAGCGTGACAGGATAGCAAGGGCAGTGGGGATGGGAAAAGATATGTTGACTTGCACACTGTATCCATTCTTCAGCCTGGATGATCTCAGTAACATATGCAAATGGACATTTATTAAATAGGGGTGAACTTGTCTGCAGTCGGTGCTTTTGGAGGAGGGTTGCCAGTTTCAGAAGTGTGTCAGGTATTGCCCTTTCTTTGCCTGCACAGTTGGATTGAGTCTGGCACCACACTGGTGAGTTTATCTGCATTTGAATAGCTAAGCTCTTCCTCAGGAGAACATCAGCTTTTTTGTTGTTGTTTAAGTTTTATTCTCTTGTTGACTGGAGATATGTCCAAAAGATCCTAAGTGATTACTGAGTTCACTATGTCATAGTCGGGATGTCCACATGTTGGGATGTTAGATTTTAAAACTGAGCAAAGTATTCTGAAATGCAGAGTGTAGGGTTAGAAGGAATTGGTATTTCTGAGAGGAGAGACGATATAATACTGCACATCATCTGACAGCACTCAGAGGGACATAAAACTTGTTTCCAACACTGCCTGTATATTCACATTTATTTGCTTTAAAAACAAATCTTCCCTCTTCTCATGTAGCAGAGTATTTTTCTGTGTCATGAAGAGAACCAGCATATCACACACCTAAACAAGAACTGAAAAAAGATGCAACAGCCTGTTATCTCTAGCATGTCCTACACACTCAGTCCACTCTTACACAGACTGAAATCACAGGAATTATGCTGATGAGTGAGAAAATTGTGGTCTGCTAATGGCTGTTTCCTTTCCTTATCACTAAGCACTATATTCTAGCAACAAGTCCAGAGAACTGAAAAGATTAACTATGAAGGCTGAAAGTGAACAATGAACTTAGTCCTAGTGTCAGCATTGGAAACCCTGATCTGTATGAAGAGAGCAATCTCATCCCTTCCTGTTACTGAGAGAAGTATAGTTTGTCTTGTACAATGCACATACCTGTGTATACCATATTTATGTCACAGCTAATAAAGAACATTGTAGTTTACCAACATAGTAATCAGGATCTGACACATCATGCTGCCTGGTGGGTTTGAGAAGTGGTTACAAGTTTGCATAAAAGGAAAGATTACATGAAGTTAGGATTAAAGATATGCCCAATTCACCACATTCAAATTGGTATCTGAACACCCTCTCAGACAGATGCATGGAAGTAGAGGTAGACATGACAATTTGAGCTGAATGTTGACACTGCAAAATTTGGGAATGATCAGGTAAGGTATTTAGCTCCAATTTTGCCTCATGAGCAGCTGTGAATCAATTAAAAAGTATCTACAAGAGTCTCTGAACCCAGTAACAATATTCAATCCACAGGCTGAGATTTTGGAACCTAACCTATTTATTCATTTCTTCATGGAGAAATGCTCCAGCATGAAGGCATGGTTTGCTTCTTACTACCTCACAGTGTGGTAAGAAATCTGATGGTACATTTCATTTATTTTATTTTGTCACATTAAGTTGAGCTCCTAACAGGAGTAGCTAGTACCAAAATTATATGCAAAATAATCATTTTCAAAAAGAGTAATTAAAAGCAACCTCAGTTCTTCAGTTAATGCATTTTGTGTTTTATGTTCTCTTCTAACACCACTTGCAAACCCGAAGTACAAAGCAATTCTCTGAAGACTTTAATGCATTCTTAATTTTATTCATGTGTGTAAAGACCACACACAAGTCTTCACAGGATAGTTGTCTAATTAAGTGTGGATACTCCTGGAATATTTTCAGGTATAGTGAGTTCTGCGTTCTTTTCTGAAATGTCATCACTAACTCCCCTAAAAAGAATTCCTTAATTTTGTCAAAATAATGAAGCTACTTGGTTTTGTTGAAATCATGAAGCAAGCCAACACAGTTAATATCTTAGTTGAAAAATGTTTTCTCCATGTAATCTTTTGGAAGCACAAATATGCTCATAAAAATGCCATGACTTAATTCTTTTGTAAAAGTAAAAAATGTTTTGTAATAACCAGATTAAAAAAAAAAAAAAAAAAAAAAAAGACCAAAAACCCCTCAAATCTCTCAACTTCCTAAGATTTGGAAAAGGACATTCTGCTGATTCAGAAAGTTATTTGTGGAGACAGATGCGCCTGTGGCTAGGAGTAAGAATTATTCAAAATTCATCATCTTTTATCTTATTCTTTGGTGGTGCACACTGCACACTTCACTATGGGTTTAGTTAATGTGTGCTAATTGTTCCATCAAATAACCACAAAGTAGAGATAGCAAATATTATTGCTTTCAAGAGCCAGAGTTCACTCTGGGGTCATGCACCATAAAGGCAGTAACAATGAGCATTTAAATCACAATGTGCTCTCTAGACCTTATTTAAATGCTGCCAGTGGAAAGAAGAAAATCATATGGTAGGGGAATTCAGCAGCCGACTGGTAATGAATGAGTAGCCCAAGACCCTGGGTGCCACTGCAGCTCTGTGGCGTCTCACGATGGATGAAGCGGCCATGTAGCCACAGTGCCTGGCCACCACAATGCGTCGCTGCGGCCATGAGCACAGGGGAACCTACGGGAGAAGGGGAGGATTGGAGGAGGTATAGTGATGCTGCCAGAGAAATGAACACCGCTTGGCAGTGAGGGGGTTTTAGATGCATATCAGCAGATCTCTGCAATGAAATGCATGGGTTAGAAAAATAAGTGTATAGTGCTATTGAATGCTTATTCCTGAATTCATTCCTGATTATTTTAGCTTACTGTTATTTAGCTCAATTATTCAATTTTCTTAAGGTTTTTGTTTGTTTTTGTTTTGTTTTTACTTGGCTGAAATACTGGCTTCAAGAAATTACTAATAGTTTGAATTTGACATACCAAATATTGGTTACTCATAAAGGAAAATTAAACTATTAAAACAAAAAAGATACTATCTTAAAGAATGAATACATCTCCTAACAGAAAACATTATTCCCTCCTGTTAATTTCTGAGCCTGGTTTTCACATGGTACAGAGGCAATTCATTCAATTTTGCCAAAAGAAGTTGAATGGTTTACAACACTTTCTTATACACTGAAGGGAAAAGAACATTTTTTTTTCAGGATCTATGGTTTTGTAATTCACTTTATACAGGGAAACTATCTCAACTTGCTGAATGACAAACCAAGTATGATTACCAAACTGTACACTACACATTTCTGAAATTCAATCCTGCACATTTCCAGAGCTGTAACAATTTTCTGTACCACCTACAATATACTCCACTACAAACGGCATTCCCTTGGTAGTGTGGATATATACTCTGCATGTTCCTCCTATCTGGAGCCGAAAACTTTCAAAGAGCTTTAAGCCATAGAAGACAGACCCATCTCCATTTTGCCCTCAGCATTGAGCCTTTATGTGCTGTCCTATGCCCTGGCAGGGATGTATGGACCAGATGTCCTCTAGATATCCCTTCCAACCATAACCGTTCCGTGATCCTGTGATCCTTGATTCATTTGTCCATCTTTCCCAACTGGGCTCCTTCCTTGCTTACTGCCCTTGCTGCTCACGCAAACCTTTGGCATCAGGATCTTCAACAATGTGCCAATCCTCTTCTTCCTGCTCCATGCTTTCCTGGCTGACACTTGTTCCTCTCAATTTCAGTCTCACAGTCCTAGTCCGAAAACATATACTAGTTTCCTCAGTATCTCTGTGCAGCCACCCCAAACTATTCCTTGCTCTGATGGTCTTCATCCAAACCTGGCATTAATCACCCTTTACCGGAAAGGTACTGACCCTTTCCCCCATCATATCCTGCACTGATTTCCACAGTTTATTTCATCTTTGTCTCTAATTTTTTTTTTATACAATTTTACTTTCCACCCCTCAAGCATCTCCCATGCTTGATAATTTTCTTCACCTGCTCACACCTTCAAATCTGTCCCTCCCTACATTCAGCCTCTGCCCTAGTATGCCTTCCCTTCTTACACAGTTGGCTCTTCTCTCATCTGTACTAGGAACACCTTTCATGAAGTCTGGGTTATCTTCAAAAGCACAAAAGAAAGAGGCTCTGGGACTGTCAGGGTCTGCAGTGCCAGGCCCAGGACAGGTAGTAGCTAACATAACAGAGATCAGGCTTCCTTCCTGTGGCAATATGTGGGAATGGGCTCAGACAGTCTGAGAAGTTGGTGCATGCACATTTTAGACTCCTTTAAGAGGCTCGTGTCTGCTAAATCGGAAGAGGATTGTTTGCTGATAAAATAGAAAGACACCTCTACTGACAAGAGGAATTAAATTGCATTGAGAAGGATAGTCAAACGCAGATTGCCACAGAGGCTATGAAATCCTTATCACTGAAGGACTTTAAGCGAAAGTTAAACACCTTTCAGAAATACTGCAGGAAGTCCTGACACTCCCTTGACACACATGGGTAATTACCCATCCAGGTCCTCTTTCATAAGGTTTATGAAAAAGAGCTAGCTGCAATTTTGCAAAAATTTTTAACTTTAAAAGTTTCACAGATTTTTGGTAAGGATGACAAAAAGTGCAAAAGTAATCCCCTAACAAATTTAAGATTTCTGTTCCAAAATCTGACAGCAAGCTCTTCAATGAAAAAAATAAATAAATTGATCAATGAAATTTCTTAAACACACAAACCAACGTATTACTGCCTAACCTTGTTCTTGGAAATGAGTGAACTGCTTTGGCAGAAATTTACCAAAACTTGAGCCTGAATCAGACACCTGTCATGTACAATTTCAGACACTGGTTATGTTTTGGCAAAAATTTAAGCAGTTAAAAACAGGTTCTAATAATGAGAAACAGCAGGCAACCTTAATAACATGCAGGCATGTCTAAAATACAAAAATATTTCCCAATCTAGCACAATGCAGCATACATTTCTGATACACCACCATAACTGCTCTTTATCTTTTCTACTATTTTCTTGGCTTTAATATTACAAACGTTTGATTTCAGTGTCACAAAAAGAGAATTTATTTGTTATCCAATTTGATAACAAAAAGTGTTTGTCAAGGGCAGTGCAGCAAGTTAAGTCCTATTGTGAGTAGCTGTAAATCATAATTATCCCTGGAAAAATACCAAGCCTATAGGCTTATGAGAAAATATATATATATACAGAATTTAAGCAAAATAGTTTAGTCCATCAATAAAATTATTACATTAAGGACCAGACCATGCCAGGCACTTTGCTGGTCTTTGGGGATGCTTACACAGGGTGTTTGCTCACGAAGCTGAGAATATCTGTAAGCTGTTCTGAGCTTTCAGCCTATAGCATCTGACAATCCTGCAATTACTTCATCTAATGACAATTACCTCTGCTACAACCACCATGCAAAAATCTCTGCTTTAAAGTTATTAGGTAAGGAAGTTTCTGGATCACTGAGAGTAGTTGCCCGTACATAAGAATTTTAAGGAAAAATAAGAATGAACAAACTTGTATTAGTAGGACTGAGACTTATTAAATTATAGCAGTTCCAAAGAAAATTTGGGGTACAGGGTATAAAGTCCTATGGCATGTCAACTTGATGGGAATAGAAAATGTGTTGTCTTTCTTATGATAGGCCAAGTTGGTGAAACTGGAATGTGTTTTAAATAAAAAAGAGAAGAAACCAGTACTTCTAATAGATAGGATGATACAAGAAGCCAGATATTTTAATTTTAGAGTCCTGGCACAAGGTTAGGTGAATTTAAAAAACATGAATTTAAAAAGTGATTTAATGTCATTATCATGCAAAGGCTAACAAAGACATGCTAGCTATCAGTTATGATGGCTTATATATGCCAAAAATTATACAAGAATATTTAAATTAATTTGGATTAGGAAGGGCACTAAAGAACAATCTTAAGGAACTGTTCCCTAGTGGGAACAAGGTAACTCAAGACACACATCCTGATACCAGTATGCTGGTACAAAAATAATAACTGGCTAAGTAGGAGAGTACCTATCTGCCCATTGAACTAACTTGGACATTTTGCAATACAGATAATTAACTTGTATTCTCTTCGGTTTATGCAAGCACATTTTTGACAATATATTTAGTAACTTTGTCTGAAGATGGCAAGAGGTGAAAGCCTAATAAATCCAAGATAATAACTCAAAGACTTAAAATAATTAGAACTTTACTGGGCAGCTACAGGTTTTGTTTCTGATTCACAGCCAAATTATAGCCCTAGCACATCAGAATAATCTCTCTCTATGAATCTGAGTTAGGCAGAGTAAGCCATTAAAGAGCTGCAACAGCCCAGACAGAAAAATAATTCAGACATTCTATTACTTCCAAAAAAGTCCCTAACAACTCAAATAGCCATTACTTTCAATACATCCATAAAAATATAGAAAAGAAAGAAGATGAAATGGAGTATGTGTTTACAGCTACTTAAAAAAACGAATTTTTCAACTCTAGGATGTCTGTAAGAATAAAAATCTGCTAATTCTGCTTTGTGGCCCATTGCAAATGAGGTGTTGTTTTGTTTTTAATCAAGATAGATACAAATAACACATGATATTACAAATAAACAGTACATCTGCATCATGAGGCATTTCTTGTTTACTGATGTGACCGATATAAAGTTTAATTATTATTGATGCATCTCATAAACATATTTTAAAAATATTTGTTTTTATACTATGAAATCCCTCTGCAGCATTTTGATCAAATACATCTGCTATACCACTTACATGTCATTTTACAGCTTAAGGTTTAAATGGAAACTAATCAATCCCCACAAAGTCCCTCTCAGGAAGCTGGAAGCACCAGCTTCATTCTACACAGAAGGTACAGAGATGGTGGGTGTATGAACACTGATTGTGAAGAGCAAAATAGCAAGCTGATAACCAGTGTCATTTATCAGCTTTTCTCTCGAGCTGATGCATACACTTACCTGGGTATGAGATACACAGAGAGTACAGGAGTACAGGGTGGCCATAAAGCCATAGGGCAGGTGGAAAAGCGGTTATCTGCATCAGCCATATAGCTATGCTACCGAAATTTTGAAACAGCTTCTAGCTAGCATTGCCAGCACCACATGATGGGTGTAAATGAGCTGCCAGGTACCACTCCTCCCATATCCGTGTCTCGTATTTTCATGACCAGAATAGCTTTCTCTGACCTAGGTTAAGAGATAATTCTACCACTAGAGTATAATAGTAAGCAAAGGCTGAGTGTGACAGAAAAGTTAGAATTTTTAAGCTGAATATAATCCTACTAACAGGATTGTCTGTAAGGTAGCCAGAGAGAGAACATCAACATATGGTTCTAGAGAACATTATAATGCAAATCATTGACACATGGCATCTTTTTAAGGGAATACCTTTTTTTTTTTAGACTGAAATAGGACCATGAGAAAAGGACCACACCTATGTGTGCAAAACTTGGGGTACGCCTAACCAATAAAGTATGTAATTGCCAGAATCTGTTACATATTCAGTCAGCAGTGTGAGGAGAATATGCCACCATAAAACACTGTACCTTGAAAAGAAAGTACTTACGTATCTCCAGACTTGCGGTAATTTTCCGGACATTCCAAAGACAGACAGCGAAAGCCCCCCTGGATATTAAAGCAGGTCTCATTGAAAGAGCAGTTGTGGGTTTCTGCAACACACTCATCAATATCTGCCAAATGGAAAAACGTGAGTGGGTTAAACACATGCCTTTCATCTATTTGCAGGTGCCATATGATGAAAGTATCACATTAGATACTAAAGAACATTGGCTGCAATTAAACCTTATTACACAGAAATCGTCTAGGTTGGAAGAGACCTCCAAGATCACCAAGTCCAACCTCTGAGCTAACACTAACAAGTCCTCCACTAAACCATATCACTAAGCTCTACATCTAAACGCCTTTTAAAGACCTCCAGGGATGGTGACTCAACCACTTCCCTGGGCAGCCTATTCCAGTGACTAACAACCCGTTCAGTAAAGAAGTTCTTCCTAAGATCCAACCTAAACCTCCCCTGGCGCAACTTTAGCCCATTCCCCCTCGTTCTGTCACCAGGCACGTGGGAGAAAAGACCAACCGCCACTTCGCTATCAGCCTCCTTTAAGGTACCTGTAGAGTGCAATAAGGTCGCCCCTGAGCCTCCTCTTCTCCAGGCTAAATAGTCCCAGCTCCCTCAGCTGCTCCTCGTAAGATTTGTTCTCCAGACCCTTCACCAGCTTCGTCGCCCTTCTCTGGACTCGCTCAAGCACCTCCATGTCCTTCTTGTAGTGAGGGACCCAAAACTGAACACAGTACTCAAGGTGCGGCCTCACCAGAGCCAAGTACAGGGGGACAATCACTTCCCTGGACCTGCTGGCCACGCTGTTTCTTATGCAAGCCAGGATGCTGTTGGCTTTCTTGGCCGCCTGAGCACATTGCTGGCTCGTATTCAGCCGGCTATCAACCAATACTCCCAGGTCCTTCTCTGACAGGCAGCTTTCTAACCACACATCTCCTAGCCTGTAGCTCTGCTTGGGGTTGTTGTGTCCCAGGTGCAGGACCCAGCACTTGGCCTTGTTGAACTTCATACAGTTGGCCTCAGCCCATCGGTGCAGCCTATCCAGATCCTCCTGCAGAGCCTTCCTACCCTCAAGCAGGTCGACACATGCACCTAACTTGGTGTCGTCTGCAAACTTACTGAGGGTGCACTTGATCCCCTCATCCAGATCATCGATTAAGATGTTAAAGAGAACTGGCCCCAGTACCAAGCCCTGGGGGACTCCACTAGTGACCGGCCTCCAACTGGATTTGACTCCATTCACCACAATTCTTTGGGCCCGGCCATCCAGCCAGTTCTTAACCCAACAAAGCGTACACCAGTCCAAGCCATGAGCAGCCAGTTTCTTGAGAAGAATGCTGTGGGGAACGGTGTCAAATGCCTTACTGAAGTCAAGGTAGACCACATTCACAGCCTTTCCCTCATCCACTAAGTGTGTCACCTTGATTTAATTCTTGAATTACAGGATTAAGGAGAGCAGGTGAACAAAATGGAAGAAAACTAACCCAACCAACAGGCAAGAACAAGAACAGAAAGAGCAGCAGTGCCACTAAGTGGGCAAGAGTTAAATATTTGCTGAAATGTCTACAGCATTTTGATATTTCATTTTAACAGATAAACCAATTCATATCATTTCACAGTGGGAATCTTCACTGAATTTGCTCAAATTCTTAAAGAACAGCATAAAAACGTTACTGCATTCTATAGGCTGTGAAAGAAATTTCTATTGGATCCTGTTATTTATTATAAAAAATTGGTCTCTCTAGATTTCAAGTTGATACTGTTTTACTTTTAGTGCTGCAGGATTGTAAACACAAAACCTTTCTAGAACTCTTCAGAAGCCCACAATCCAGTTACATCTCCATGAAGCCACTGAACATACCTTGGCAGTTGCGTGCATTGGGTGCCAACCTGTAACCGGTGGAGGGACAAGTACACTGAAAGCTCCCGGGAATATTAATACATCGATAGGAACAGATATGACCTCCAGTAGGTAAAGCACATTCATCAATATCTGCAAGAGGAAAACACCACTAATTTACTATGTCTGCATGACATTTTACTAAGTGCACATATATGGTGTCCATGCTGTGAGGCTGAAACACTATTTCATGATTCTAACTAGTGGAAAAGGAAAACAATTATTGATTAGGGCCACTACTATCTAATAAAGGCTGTCAGGAATAAATGGCGGTGTGAAGAAAATTAAAGGCAATCGAAGGGCCTAAGAGATGGTCTTATAAATGTGTAATAACACTGTAAATACAGTGACACATTATTGTAGTACTTTACTAAGGGTATGGGAATATCATCCCTGTTTTAATAAAAAGGAAATTGTGATGTTTGGCCAAGTTCTTACTGCGAATTAAGTCCTAGATATCCAAGCTGAATTTCAAGATCTTGTCCACTGGGTCACACCCACATTCTCCTATTACTTGATCAAATCCTACATACACATTAATTCAGAACCAGCCACAAAAGGAGGATATATAAAATACCATGTAATAATATTGTATATTACATGTGTAACACACAAAGATGTTTGTATGTTCACTTGCTGAAGACAAGAAATTCTGCTAGTTGCTCAGTAATTTTTTTTAAAGGCACATTTCTGACCAATTAGGAAAGTATGTGAAGTTACAGTTCTGTGTAAACAGCAAAGCTGACACCATACAATCAAGCAGCGATATCTCTAGACGAAGGCATGGGTGGGAGACTTATTAAGTAGTTTCATAGTTTCACAGGAAAATACCAAACAGAATCAAATGTTAAAATGCATCTATTAAGAGTCTATTAAACTGTTTATGTATGTATGTTATGGCGTGAACAGAAAATGCTCAAATCCTTTATCTGCAAAGACGGTTCTTACCTTCACATGAAATCCCATCTATGTCACTAAGTTGAAAGCCACGGCGACAGTAACACTGATAGGAGCCATACACATTGGCACACTCTTGACTACAGGGGCTGCTCTCACACTCATTTAAATCTGAAATGCAAAATTATACATCTGAAACCCCAATTTCTTGCTGTATTTGTCACTCCTGTTACAGGACTGAGGCAAAAGCTTGATTGATTTATTTTTTTAATAATTAAAAAAGGATGGTTTACGTATTACTGAGTAAGCTGGAAATAATGGGCTTTGGGTGTATTATTCTCAAGAGGGTCTGGTAGCATAGGTTACTGTGTGCTATTATTTCCCACTATCCTTCAAGGTGCGTGACTTGGAAGGAGTCGTTAGGACCACACCTGCATCTTTATGTTTGGATATCAGCAAAGCTGGTTGTGAAACTATTGAATCTGATCTAATCACATCACTTGAAAATGCGGTAAATACAGACACATACACCTCTGTGTGATCCAGCCGAAGAACAAAATACTGGAATTGTGGACTACAGCGGTCTTGATTAATCATAGCAGCATTCATGCTATCAAAGGGGGAACATTGGGTTGATTTTTTGTACCAATTCAGAGCAGTCTTACGAGTCAAAATCAAACAGGAATAGCTAAACAGTGACAAGCTACATCTCACACTATATACATAATGCATATAGCCATACCTTCACATGACCTGCCATCAGTTGAAAGCTTGAATCCCATGGTACAAGTGCAGTAGTAGGAACCAGGAGTATTCTCACACTTGTGAGCACAAAGACGGCCTGGATAGCGTCTGCATTCATTGATATCTGCAATTATAAACATACAGAGATCTATATATTGGCTGGCTTCCTTGAAGTAGTACTCTGGACAGGACCATGGTTTTGAGTTTTATTTTTATTTTGATCTTCCAAAGGAATGTTTTGCTATAGGTGCCTACAAAAAGTCAGAGAAAACAATTACATGCACTCTCATAATCTTACCTTTTAGCAGGATATCAGATAACATGTTGAAAATACTAATACAGCTTCCACTGAAGTATCAGCATGTCTTTAGTATGGTATTAGATTTATACAAATCATACAGTAGACAATTTTACTTTCAGATGAAAGGTTATGCAGAAAGCTATAACACTCTTTACACAGGCTCATTTTTTAAAATGCCATGGCTGGCTTTACTTAAGTTTATAGGTACAACTTACCAACACAAGTTCTACTGATGACATCAAAAGAATAGCCAGTTTTGCACTCACAGCGATAATTGCCTGGGGCATTTATACAAACATGTCCTTCGCCACACGGCTGATTGGAAGATAAGCATTCATCCACATCTATAAAAAAGGAAATGTGATTTTAAGTACACTTATGAGGATGCAAGCCAAGAGAAGAGCAACATGTTAACTCTTAGTTCAGATGCATATTTGTGTGTCCCTTCTATCTGTAAAATAAAGTATAAATTCTTGCTGCCTTACAAGTGTTTTACAGGTTTTCTTTAGTAGTAACTGTAAACTTTTGAAACAGAAAGTGACATTTGAATCTACCTCCTAGCTTCAACAAGATCAGAGTAATAAATGCAAAATTCTGAATGTAAAATTCTTACAGACCAAGGTATCTCTCACACATGTGCTGTAGACCTTGATGGGACTTGGGAAGAAAAAAAAAAAATCAGATATTCTTTGGAGGAAATTAGGTGCAAAACTCTTTTATTATGGATATTCAATATTCATGGAACCTATTTGTTCACCTAAGGTAAGATGTCAGAAGACCACAGTCACTTGTGCTTTGATAAACATTTACAATTACTAAAAATGCAGGCAAAATACATCTCTTTGCAAAAGCTACCTTAGTTAAATACCAGCCCATATCTGCCTTTCAGCCTTTAGTGTCTTCTGAGAGACATTATGTGGCAGGTGGTCCTTGCATTGTAACTATGTACTGGGGAGATTTTAGACCACACAGTATTGTTCCAGTATATTAGTATAGTCACAGACAATGCCGTTTTGAGGGGGGGTAATTGTCACTTCTGTTTTTCTTAGTGTATAATGTTTTATGAGTAATTTGAAGGACAGAGAGGATCTTTGTCACTCTTCACTTTCTATGACTACCATGAGGGAAAGAACACGATCAAGAGCTGTTTCTGGGAACAAGAGGAACTTAGGCAGAGCCCAAGAAACCAGTAAACACAAATGGTTCATTTTCTTTAAAAGTTTTTTTTGTTGTTGTTGTTGTTTGTTTGTTTTTTTCCTTCAGAACTGTTACTTACCTACACATCTTGTTCCGTCTTCATTAAGATGATACCCTCGGCCACAGCTGGGTGAGATTCGCTGGCAGCTGTATGAGCCATCAGTGTTAATGCATATCTGCCCAGCTGGACATGGCATGTTGGTGCTCAGGCATTCATTGATATCTACAAGAGTACAGTAAGTCAATGTAACAATCTGCTGTCTAATGATGTTTCAGGTAAGATGCTTTTCTTACATCCCTAATGGTTTGAAAAGTGCTGCTCATGGGAGCACAAACATTTGTGTAATTTAGCTTCAACAATATTACGCCTCTGGGGTGAAGACTGGGAGAGGTAAAAAAAAGGCCCAGATCCCATTCAAAAGCTGAGGAAATTGGCTATAGAATTTGTCTTTGTTTAAAGGCCTTTGCAAGTCATCCCCCCTGAGATGTACAAAGAGACGAAGAATTCAGTTTACCAGCTCAACCAGTTATGCTGCAGTCGATGTATGAGGATTACAGCAAGTGAGATGTAGTAAGTCTTATAAGTAGCGGTTGTCTGCATTTTTACAGAGAAAAACTACTACTCACAGGTATTCACCATGAATACCTTACCTCATCTCATAATTGGTTGTCTATGTAAAATTTTAAGAACTTGAACAGCTCTTTGTGTGTGTGTGTGTGTGTGTGTGTATTCACTATGCATCCCTCTACCATCCATGAAATGTATGGGTTTTTTGTTTTTACAAACTGGACATCATATCAGTTTGTGACACAGACCCCCTTTGCCTGGTTAAAAAAAAAAAAAAAAAAAAAAAAAAGAGAGAGAGAAAAAGAGTAGCACACACACACACAAGAGTAAAAAATGAAAAGCAAAACCCCAGAATATGTAATGAGATGAGACTAAGCTATATCAGAATATGATCTGGTACAGTTTATCTAACCAAGAAGGTAAGAAACTCGCTGTTACCCGAGGTTAGCAATGTGCTATTAGCTCAGAGAAAAGGAGTTTCAGAGTTAGGAATAAGTGGTTATAGGTGATACCAAAACACTTTTCAACAACTGGAAATGTTAATATATCTAAGATCTGACAGTCTGTGGGAATAGTCACTGCTTGTGAACGTATGGACCTGCATCTCAAAACCTTCAGCAATATCGTTTCACGTGCCTACTTCTCTACCTCAAGTTTTCCTCCTTATTTCACTGGTACTTGATCATTATTTTTCACAGTGGTACTGCTAACTGTCAAAGAGCTACTGCTTTGCAGTTGCTACAATAAAAAGCAAATAATTGCTTTGTTGGAAAGACAGTAAAGCTTTCATACTCTTTCCCCCTTGATACCATATAAGGCAGCATTCGATTCACAGTTTGTTATATTAGCTTGTGAAATTGTTTTGCTAATTATTTTGAGCAAGTTCATATTAGGGGACATAACCAATACTGCTGCATATTGCTGTGGATTTACTAATGTCAGTGCAGACATGGTAACTTCTACAGCTGTGGACACCTAGTGTTGTCTATGGCATGTAAGTGTCTTCAAAGGGTGTGTTGTACACAACAACCAGCTCCCTTCAACTTGTTTGCAAAATTTTTGCAATTTTATTTTCAGCCTCAGTGTTTCCAGTATCGGATTTGGCACTACAGAGTACAATATGGTCAGGAGAATGTGGGGCTGACAATGAGCAGCTGCCGCTGCTCAGCCAGTTCCACAAGTCCAAAACACACCATGCCGCTGGGGGGAATTCAAAGTTAAGTTGAGACTTGAAAACTCTACTCAAGGGAATAACTGATAGATTTGTAGGTCACATTAGACAATTCCATTTAGATTATGCTGGAAACCAGTAATTCTAACATATTTACTGAAAGGTTTTATTCTGTTTTGTAGGAGCCTCAAAATAACTTGACAGGTCCTGGAAACAAGGTGTTAGCACAACAGATTCTGAGCAGTCTTTAAAATAAAACTCTGCTCCATGGTGTATGATAATTAGTCCCTCATTCTCATACATAGTAATATTCTTCATAAACCATAGCTAAAGGTGGATAGGCCTAGCTAAAGGTGGATAGGTCTAGAAAGACCTGTGTATCTATAGACCCTCTGCATACTAATATCAACAAAGTATGTTACAGAGAAAACCATAATTTACAGATTTTTACACTAAGCTTTAGCTAAAACTTTTTGAATAGAAGGAGATTAAAACATACCACTTTTCCCAGATTTAGCTTCAAATAAAATCTCTGAAGACTTAAGGAAAATGTTCAAATGCAGCCAAGATAAGGACCCAAATCTCATTAAAATAGTTATCTAGTATTTAAGTCTTATTTAGAAGTCTTTCATCTGTAAATCTTACCTGTGGGACCAACCCTGTCTTTAAAGAAGCAGAAAGAAGACAGCAGAGCAATACATACCTACATGAAGAATGACTTGAGAAGCTCAGAACTCACCTAGTGAAACTACAACTTAACTCCTAAGCATCACTAAAATATTCACTGAGATAAGAGTATGTCTTACCAATACAGTTGCCTAGAGCATCTTGTATAAACCCATTCATGCACTGTAGCTTGGGTCGGCAACGGAAAGATCCTGGAGTATTCTGACAGATAAAATCGGGGGGGCAGTTATGAGTACCAGTCTCACATTCGTCAATATCTGGTACATCACAAAAAAAAAAAAAAAAAATGTTAGCAGGAGTTTGACAAACTTTTTCGTCACATTTAAAACATAAAACAGTTTAAAACGACAGATTAATCCTCATCATATTTTCATGCAATTCAGTGCAGTAAACCGGGATCAATCTGAAATGTTACCTCAAAGAGAATCTCAGTAAAAACACATATAGGCACGTATGTGTTTATTATGCTATTACATATTTAGTTCCCATAACTAATGGTTCATAATGACTATAAAGCATCTGAATCACCATGTTCAGCAGTGTTCAGTCATGATTCAGCACTGTACTTATACATGGGCTTAACTCTGAAGTCAGTAGGACTTAATTAAGTGTCCAACTGCATTTTTAATTTTAACCTTAGATCCAAAGTAGACGTTCATTTTTTTCAAAAGTGAATTAATTAACCTTGACTCTCATCTATATAAAGGTCTCTTTGCATTATTCTGCTTTAAAATGCATACAAATATGATTTATGTGCACTTTAATATTCCATTCTACTGCATTACAGAAAATATTTTTTGTGAATTAATTATGATTCAGACAAAGCAGACAAGGGCTAACAAGGTTTCATCCATGAACATAACCTAATCCACACGGAAGTAACTAAAATTTTATGTTCACCATCTCACAATGGGAAGAAATCTCATGAAACTATTAAAATGCAGAAGTTTCCTAGCTATAGCATACCTTGGCTTTCCTATCTATGCTATGGACACATCAGCAGAGACAACTGCTTATCCCAAATGATTGTGAGATTCAGAAAATGACTGTGGGGCCTGCTTTAGGTTTAGCAAGGGTTTTACATTGTTACAATTAATTGTGTTAAATCTGCAAAGTTTTATATGCTGCACAACTCAGTAACCAGACAAGTATTTTCCATGTCATTTTGCAAGGCATTTAAAAATCATACATGAAGATTATTCATTTTCTATTTTCATCACTATTAACATAATGCTAATAAGTAACTTCACTACCATATCTTATCCAAGTAAGAAATTTCTAAAGCATGCATAATTTAATTGCTGTATTCTCATTTTTCCACCACAGAAATATTGTTAATACTTGGTGGTAAGCTATTTGTGGGCCTAAAATTGATGTCATTCAAATCAGCATGAATTTTACTTCAAAGGGAGCAAAGTTGGACCACAATACTTTCAAAAAACATCATCTCTATGTTCTAGGGGTTTTCTGCTGTAGTTTATCAGCTTTTTCTTTTTCTTTTTTTTTTTCCCTTTCAATCTATTGTTCATCACTGATCACTCCATGAAATAAAACCCTACCCAGAATTTTGTCTGAATTCACTTACTCAAAGGAATGAAATTACAGACTGTTTCTAAACAATTCTAGGCTTTGGGGGAACAGACCTTTTCATAGTGGAAACCAATTCTGCATCATATGGTGTTTGATGCCAGTTTATCTTTGGAAAGGTAGCATGTCAAGTGCAGCTATGGATACATGTAACAGCATACTCTGAGCTAGATGCAACATGAAATCATTAATTTCTTTAGTTTAAAAAAAAAAAAAAAAAAAAAAAAAAGACTATTACCCTTGTGTTCAAACACAGGTAGACGGCAGCACTGGTTTTAACATGTTTTACCTTTACATCCTCAAGAATGTTGTGATTAAGAAGTGAATCTCATTGTAATGAATTTAATCCTCCTGAAGACAAAAGGCTTACTTTTTTTTTTCACTTTTCTCCTTTTTTTCT
>CM021765.1:71580790-71648132 GCA_011076525.1 Nettapus auritus
TTTTTTTTTTCCAAAAATGCATCTATCTTAGCATTTTCAAATTGAACTGCCTGGTCATTTCACTTACCACTTTGCACTTAGAAATGTGCAAACTTGATTCTTTGAGATGAAAATAAACCATCAGATATGTGCCAGGAGCAGGACTTTGGCACTCCACTCGTTAAGAGCAACCAGTGCACAAGACAAGACTAGAACTAGCCAGAAGTAAACACCTAAAAAATGCATACAATGTGAGTGTGGGTTTTTCAAAATCATCTGCTTCAGTCTGCAGATCAGCTCGTCACATAGCACAACTTGCCAATGTATAATAAATATAGTTCTCTCTTCTGGAAGTCTTACCATAGTCCATAGGCAGCCTGTATTTGGTATTTGCAAGGTGACAGGTGGAAAACTACCGTAGAAGAACTAGAGCTGCCTGTGTGTCCCTGTGTAACTATGGCTTACACACATATTTCCCAAAACATAAAAAGAGCAAGACATGATGATGGTTTAATGTTTGTTTGTTTTGGTATTGTGTTGTTGTTGCTGGGTTTTGGTTTTTTGTTTGCTGTTTTTCTTTTTAAAAATGTAAATCTGGAAGATTTCAGTTTCCCTGCCCAGGACATACCTTTACAACGACTGTCATCAGTTAGTTCATAACCAGTTCCACAGCTCGTGTCCCGTTGACAGCGAAAGGATCCTAATGTATTGACACATGTTTGTCCAATCCCACAGCTGTGTGTACCAGTGATACACTCATTAATATCTGGAATATGTAAAGGGAAGGCGTGGGGGATAGGGGATGGAGAAAGAAAGAATAAAAAAGAGTAAATAACACAAAACTACTGGCAAGAGCTGAGGTCAAAGGCTATCTGTGGGCACACCTCCAACCACTGATTATTTTGGGCATCAGGACACAAAGAATGGTGTATATGTTTGTCCTCACACTCTCAAAACATGGCTACTCCTCTCTGTTCTTAGAGTGTTAGCTGTTTTGACTAACAGGACTAACAACTGCTGATTCACTGTATTTAAGAGCAGAAGGAAGTTGTACCAAGTGTGAGCAAAGAACCAACAATCACCTGACTGGGTCTAGTAGCAGATTATTATAACTATATAGTGACTTATTGAATGCAGCAAACTTTCAGAAACGTTTCTCTTGCTCTGGATCCCACCCACATATGGCTTAAGGACTCCTCAGGCCAACTTTCTACTTTCTAGCTACTGATAGATGTTTTTCTACTACTGATAGTGAATTTTTCATCTTTGTCTTGAATCCATAAGAGTATTTGGCATCCACAAGTGTCAAATATAAGTTTTTTCTTCTTGTATTTCACACTAGGGTAGTGTTAATCTGACCAATCATCAGTATCTGTTTTATATTCTGAAGTTTGTATCACAGTTACTTATCCAGACCCCCTTTTCAGTCAATGAGAGAAAAAGGCACTTCTGATGAGTAACACTTTTCATCCTAGAATAGCTACTCAAAATATGTGAGGTGAACAGTGCCCTGTAAGTGCTTGTTTCTCTTAACAGAAAAAAAATAAAAAAATAAAAAAAGGTGTCTTGGCTGACTAACTCAGAAGCAGATGTCCACATTATATACATCTGAAGTCAAGTGTGATGAGCTCTATCCCAGCCCATTTCATCTGATGCCCATGTTTTTATTCTGTGAGAAAATGAACAATACTTCCCTCTTGATTATTCCCAGGCCACTAATGATACACACAACTTTCAACCTTCATGTCAGTTGTATCCTCAACAAGCTGAAGAATCTTACTCCATTTCAACTGTCTTATCAATTATCTACTAGTCAATTATCATCTACTACTAAAATAGAACACAGGTATTTTTTTTGGCTTTGCTCACAAGGAAAAGCTAAAGATCTACTGTGTCTTTTTAAGATTTCACCGCCTTTCATTGCTGATATAAACATATTCTGATCTCTTCTGACTGGATCTTTTTTTCTTTTTCTTTTTGTTAACCTATTCTTGCTCTTTTGAAATAAGGATGTTGATTATCGAGGTAATGGTTTTAGTTCTTTTACCTTCACAGTTGACACCATCTGGTTGAAGTTGATACCCAACAAAGCAGGAGCAGACATAACTGGATCCTGTGTCTCTGCACTGCTGAGAGCAGGGACCACCACCTAATTGGACATTTTAAGAAGTCTTATAAAATTAGGAGGCTCTTCACAGGGACTGAAACAAATCAAAAATTTACAGGATGCTTGCTGATTTATTTAGAAAACCAAATAACTAAATACACACATATTAGAAGAAAGAAAGGGCTAATCACTAGAAGCATTTGCAATTATTAATTTTTTTTTCAGCACTAGAAATGAATACAAGGAGGAAGTAAATTAAACAGTTGCTCATAAACCCATCATTGTTAGAATGTGAAGGGAAAACGCCAGGAGCTCAGAAACCTCCTCAGATTTTGCGTGGTAAGTTATAACTTTGTATGATTACTACTATACAATAGGGAATAGAAGAGGCATTACCACAAGTTAATGAAACATTATCACTATTAGCTGCATTTGGCTTTGTTTTCAGCCTATAAATATTAGAACCATACTCCTGAATTAGCTACGACACTTCCTCTTTCCTATTCAGCAGGCAGGAATCATGAAAGGGAAAAGAGTATTGTAGGTGACAACAGGTTTCAAGAACATAAAAGACTTAAAACATACTACGGGGATACTAAAGATCTAGTGAAGTGCGTACAGGAATCACAAAGGACATGGAAGAGAGCTGGGGTTCTTCTGGCAACAGAAAGAGAGGACACTAAGAAATTTAGACAGAATTTGGCTCATCATGAAGAAAACATTTTTTCTGATCTCGTTCAGAAATAAATTAATATTAGAAGCTTTTAATATTCTTACAATAGAGAAAGGGTTAGATACTTACAACTAGTTGTTTTAAGAATATTGATATTCTTAGTACAAACAGATTCTATCTTTTACTGTTTTTCAGGAGAATGTCTGGATAGGCATCAAACAAAAGGCTTGAGATAAGCACTATCAATGTGGGCAAATGCAGCTATTATAACTAAAACTTTCAAGTGAATTAAAGAAAAACATTTTTTGAATTAACACAGTTTCTAATGAGAACAGGGCCATTAAGACAAAACAGAAATTTCAGTCTTCAGACACAATACTGGCAAAGGCAACGACATTACAAGAAACAGTAATTTTTAGGTTGAGATGGACAGTTACTGCTTTCTGAACCTCTGCTAATAATGTGAGCTCCTGTCAGCCAAAGTAAAACTTATCATGGAAATGCTGGAAGAACAGAATTTATTTCCTCATATACCATGAAGGTGCTCTAAAGCAAAGTGTTGCAAGTTCCACTGCATAGGAAATTTAAGCTTCCCCTGGTAAAAGACTGGAAAATCACAAGTAATTTTAACTTGCCAAGTTTATCATAAAATATATTGCAGACAGAAACTCTAATTTGTAATTAGTCACACCAATCCATCTCCTGAAGACATATTATTAAATGACAAATGCAACAACTGACTACATAAAGATATAATGCTAGGAAAATATGTAACATGGTGGTTTTTTTAATGTGATTTCTTGTAATTTGCAGCTGGAGACAAGGGTTAGAGACAGTTTGGGCTTTGTTAGAGCCCAATGTTAGCTTTTGGTTAGAGCCAGTGTTTGGCTAATGACCTTAGTACATGTTTTAAACCTCTCTAGAGTGTAACAGCAATACAACATGCATCACAGTAAATCATCTTGCAACTGGAAGTCCATTAAATTGATTTTAGCCTAAATACATTACTTAGTTCTGAAATGCTTGTAGAAAATAATAAATCATTGCTATTGTAAGTTTACAGACATGTAAATCACACATGACAAGCAGTAAATCAGAATACTTAGCAGAACAATATCCCAACAAGACATTCTTCCCAGGAGGCAGAACAATCTGACTAATGAGGACACTAGCTGCTTTTCTTCCTTTCCTTTTTTTTTTTTTTTCAGGTGATGTATCTCAAAAGGAAACGAGTTCCATTTCACATCCAATCTGATAATCCCAAGAGGAGAATAAAAAAATGCACATATTTAATAGAGGCTCCATTGATTCTGAAGAATCCAGAGTACTCCATGGGTTCAGTGAGTAAACATCTGAAGTGTTATCAACTAGAAGTTAAATAAAAGTTAAATGTATAGTCTAAGCTTCAGCTGGGTAAGTTTAATACCACCATGGCAGAAAATACCTTCCTTTAAGAACAACTGAGGCATCACATAATGGCCTACTATTTCTTAAAAAGCATCTTCATTCTGTTCTTTATACCCTTAACTAGCCTAGGCAAAAAGTTGGGCTAATTGCTAGATCTAAGCCTAGTTAACTTTTACTGGAGACAATCACAAAAGAGCTGGCTAACAGGACTAGTCACCTGACTTACCTCTGCAGCCATCATGCAGATAAGGATCTTCTTGGTCTAGTTCCTCCTTTGAAATTTCAACTAAAAAGAGAGAGAGACATTAAAGGAGAAACACTTTTCTTCTCACAGTAAAAGGCTGCCTGCTTGGGATGCGATTCAGACCAAAGCTTTGGATACAACAGGACAAAATTAAAGAGCATTATTTACATATTTTGCAGCTATTTCATGCTTAAATTTGATATTCAAATGCACATGCCCATGAGGCATTTTCCATCTCATTGATTCAATATGAAAGTCATGCTGTGATCACAGATTACATATGGGCTGAGATTTTCAAATGCAGGTTCTTACCATTAGGCTTTTAACAAGAGCTTAACCTGATTTTCGTAAGACATGTTGTTGAGGCATGCTTGGTTTCCACTGACTTTATAGTAGCTTGGGGTACTCACAGTTTTATTGAAAATCAGATTAACCTCAGTTATTTATTTAGACTTCATTCCAAAAAAACTCCACACCCAACTTTTGGGCACCTAATTATAGCATTCTTTCAAATATACTTCATGATCAGCAGTACTTCTGCTGCATACATGTGTCATGAGAGTCCTTTATCTCTATATGGAGGGCATAAAAGAGCTGAATACATCTACTGACTGAATCTAGTCCTTAGCCAGAGGACTAGCTAATGGACTTTGCCAGCCTCCACCACTTTGAGCACTTCAGAAATGGTAGGCTGGTAGTGAGATGTGTAAAAACACAACCTCAACATACTCTGGTTATTGAGCAGGAAGCTTAGTGCCATTGCAGTACTCATCCGTATGCCTTTCAACCCATGATCACTTAAAAGCAAATACTTGGTCAAGGATCTGGAAGCAAATCTGTGAGCAGTGGCACAAGGTTGGGTTGGACACAGACCTCTCAAGCCATAAGCATACATTTTGGTCATCCAGAAGCTGTTGAAAACAGTTTGCCCAAGTCTTGTGAGGACTCTGGGGATGCAGTTACCCAAGAATCCTCTTTATCTGACCAAGAAAGCATCATACATGGAGTCTGCCTTACTCTCTTCAGCAGAACACCTCGTGTGTCTTGCTCAATACAAACACAAGGTACTAGTCTAAGAAGCTGCCATACAAAATGGAGACTGACCTCCTCTTCATGACTAGGGAAGGTGCTGTTCAAGTATTCTTTGCTCTACCTTTCTACAGGAAATCTTTGTTGTTAATAGGGCTATCTGACATATGTCCAACCACGTTGTTGTTTCTTAGTTCAATGGTGAGAACTTTGTCCTGACCTGCTTGCTGATGTCTTGCATTAATGGTCATTGTGAATGCCACTTGCTCATAGAGGTAAGTGGAGAAATACACAATTCCCCTGCTGTGACAGCAGTACACAAAGAAATCAGCAAGCCATTTCTAAAGGTTACTTGATGAGGGTGTACAGTGACATACGCCAGTTTTCAGAGACCTGAAACAAATCTGCTAACGCACTGGCTCAAGCACACCAGCTCAACTTTTTGTGGTGGGATTTAAGTGGTTGATTAGCGTGATGTTTTTAAAATCTGCCATTGGTCATCTTCAAGCCAGAGAGCATGTTTTCAGTACTCAACAGCCCCTAAAGGAGGGAGGCAACATTCTACAGCATGACTTTTCTACAGATTCAGTTCAGTCTGTTAAGTGAAAGATGAAAAAAGAAAAAACAGGTCTGTAAGTGTCAGTACATCCACACTCATTCTCTTCAGCTCTGTGGACTAGGTATGGAGAAGTATGTCATGAGCTGCTGATGTCTAGATCTCTCTCTCATCTGACAACATCAAAGTAAATACAGACATAATGTTGCCTAGACAGACTAAGCATTTCAAATTTGTAGGCATTTGCCTCACACAAAAGGCAACATTTGAATTCTGCATAGCTAGCAAATGCCATCTGACTTTCAAATCCAATTAAATGAACCAATAAAAAATAAAATTAAAAATTAATAGCTTATACTAACTATAAACTAGTTTTTAAGATAAGGAACATTAATGGCTGAAATAACTATCTTACAGTTAAGTTCTACTACAAGGAACTGAGTGACCACTATTTAGCTCTTTTAATCTCTTGTGATATATATTTCAGCCATCACTAGAAAAAAAAAAAAAAAAAAGTCAATAAACATGTACATTAAATTACTCAAAGGAGGTCTCAAGTTAGAGGAATTGCAACAGAAATTGTTTAAAGTACAAGCACTCCTTGTACCCCATATCATTTCCTGTCTCAATCTTTTATAATTTGCAAGGTTAAATACCCGGTTCCTTTTTAGGAGCATCATCACTGATGGACACATCAGTGCCTTCTTGCCCCTTCACACAACAAGCTCTGAAGACGATCCCACATTGGTATCCTATCTTCAGGTTGGGTTCACAACTCTGTCCTTGAACTTGGGCAGTCTTTCCCAGCAAACAACAGTAACAACATTTCTGTTAAAAAAATAAAAATAAAAGTCACATTTTAGCCCCAGACAAATCACTGCAAGTTTTCTCAGTAGTTTCAATAGTGTTATCTCACCTTGGCAAACTGCTGGAATTTTTCCTGCAAACTCTTTCAGAGCTTCTGGTATACTTAGGCTCAGTTATTTTAATCTATAGTTGAATTCAGTGGGCTATAGATCTGGCCTACACAGAGCCATACCTGGTACCCAAATCTAGTACTCCTAACTATTGTGTATGTTGAATGTGTGTGCACAAATACACCAATACGGTGATGTGAAGGACCAGAATGTAAGAAGGACCTATGTATATGGAATGACAAGGCTCCCTGCCTGCACACCCCAGTTTTGAACACCAGTGAACAGCAGGAACTCGTTAACACCTCTGCATCCCTTTTGTGTCCAGATCATTAAACTGAGGCATAATCAAGAAAGTGCATGATTCACTTTACAATTAAACTGCCTACCCAACTTCCCCCCAAAATACCCTTCTCAAATCTAACAGACAAACAAGCAAGCAAATATAATTAATCCAAAACTAGTGTTAACAGGTCATAAAGAGAAGCTTTTCTGCTCTGGAGAACAGATCACATGGTCAAGCATTATTTAAAAGCATCACAGTCCTGACATGGCTACCAGCAATGAAATACGACCCACACCCTCTAGACATGCTGAACTACAGCCCAGGGATACACCACAGAAGTGAACATAAATTAATCTGTGGAGGTTTCCTTTTTTTAATTAAGCAGAGCAGGTAGAATAAAAAACAACTGAACACTGAATTAAATTTCTGTAATTTGGCACTTTAAGTACCTCACTTACTGAAAACAAGGTAACCATTACATTTCTTTCACTACTTTGAAACTACCTATATTCTCAAGTTTTCCCATATAGGAAATTATATATATGTTTCTCTTGCCATATGGCAGTAAAAGGTTATTTTAAAGCCTGAAGCAGCATGAAAGTAAAATAATAAAGCATTTTTTCCTCAATTCTTCATTTTTTTTTTCTTTGAAGCATTCTGAATGAAGCCCATGCTGCAGACAAGCATGCTGTTTTGTACTCCTTTGATATACTCAGCCAAATCCTTCCCCTGCTGCAGAATACTGTATGGCAGGAACTCTTTCCTCCTGATCAGTACTGGGGTCTTCCTTTCATGCCCACCGTAATGCTAAGATGCACATTTTCCCTTATTAGCTACTGCTTGACCGGACAGTTCCTCACTACCTTCTTGTTATTTTGTTCTCCAGCTACATCTGTACAGTGGCAGATACTCTGGCTTCATCACTAACATGTCTGGGATATTTCCATCTTTTCTGGATTTAAAAATAAAGACTTGATGATCTCTTTCAGGAATTGCCATATTTCTGAGGATTTATTTTGTCTAACATCTTCCTGAGGCACCCTTCTCGAAATTTTTAACATCTGTCTATAATTTTGGTGGATTTCCAATTCTCACAAACTTAAGTTCCAGACAGAAATCAAAACTGAGCTGAAGATACATTATTTGACTTAAGCTTGTGTATTTCTGATAACCAAATGTTGAGTTACTGAATACAGCTGATTGATGCCTTGCCATACTGTCATAGTATATCCTGTTGGATATCCTCACTGGCTGCTGCTGTTAGGCATATTAACTGACTCACATCTACTTTGTCTTGTCACACAATGCTCAAATTGGGAGTTACAGAGTTTCCCTGGATGTTTTTGTCAGTATTGAGCCTGCTAAATTTTGTAATGTCCATGAGAAACTGCATCTCCATTTAACATAACTGTATGCATTGAACCATTTGTTCAAGCCTGTATTTATTTTAATTGTGCATAATCCATCTTGATTTAACACTTCGATCATTATGATAATGTATGTTGATAGATCACTGCAAAATGATTCAGAGATGAAAAGTGTCAAATGTTTTCTCAACTGATGTTTAGGGTAACTGTTTTTTATGGTAACTGACCCAAAAAGATTCTGTACTGGCAGTCCTAAAGCCTAAGATTTCTTGTTCAACTAAAGAAATAAGATGGGGAAGCTGGTGGATGGCCTTATACTCAGAGCACACTCAGGACTCTATATACCTGCATACTGCTCTGCATCTTATTTGTGAACTTGGAAAGTTGCTCGTTCTCCTTTTCTCTCAGTTCTTCCACTGTGGAATGCTAATAATATAACAGTGATATGTCTGGTTTAATTGACGTTCACAGAACACTCTGGCATTCTGAGACACAAGGCACTACGTTATTATAACTACCACTACCCTGGTAAGATTAATCTCAGTATATTCTTTTTCACACTAATTCTTTTCACAGAATCACAGAATAGTCTAGGTTGGAAGAGACCTCCAAGATCACCGAGTCCAACCTCTGACCTAATGCTAACAAGTCTTCCACTAAACCATATCTCTAAGCTCTACATCTAAACGTCTTTTAAAGATCTCCAGGGATGGTGACTCAATCACTTCCATGGGCAGCCTATTCCAGTGACTAACAACCCTTTCAGTAAAGAAGTTCTTCCTAATGTCCAACCTAAACCTTCCCTGACACAACTTTTGCCCATTCCCCCTCATCCAGTCACCAGGCACCTGGGAGAACAGACCAACCGCCGCCTCGCTACAGCCTCCTTTCAGGTACCTGTAGAGTGCGATAAGGTCGCCCCTGAGCCTCCTCTTCTCCAGGCTAAATAGTCCCAGCCTATTCTGAAGGACTCTTACCCTTCAGTTTGGAATGCAGTCTAAACTCTGTATTAGTTCAGTTCTCAATGTGTTTGCAGCCATTTTCCAAAGGCTGCCAGCTGCCTGGAGGAGTATTATGACCATCATTCACCCATTTGCTAAAACCACTGCTGCCTTCATGGATGGTACTACTTAGGTATCAAGTGGTTATTACACACTTTCACTGCCTCCAAGTCTTTGCTTTCTTAAGCAGTCCTTATAATAATCTCCAATATTTTTCCTTTGTTTCTCCCCTGTTATTAGCAAAGGTCTATGCAGCATCAAAGCTATGGCTTGATCTTCACGTTAGGATTGGACCAGAGGTCCAATTAGGATTGGACCTCAAGAGGTCCCTTCCAACCTTAATCTGTGATTCTGTGACAGAAAGTTCTGTGGCCCTCATCCAGTCCAATGATCCTTCACTGCTTCTATTCCTTGCCTTCTCACAGAAAGGAATAAAGATGGGAGCACAAGCACATCCTTCAATGTCATAGAGTTACTTCAAAAATAAGCATTTACTATACTGTCCCAACAGCTGAAGTTGTCTGCCTTGAGTGAAAAATCACTGGTATCTAACAAAATGAAAATGAAGTTTACATACAAACACACACATGCACACATTTCAGTCCAGCAATAGTTACAGGCAAGAAGTCTCAAAATTTGTTTCATATGATTAGGAAGCATCTGAAATTGCTGTTGTTTATAAGCTTTGTTAATTAGTTACATTTAATAATAATTATTTATTAGTTATGTCACATTTTAAGTTACCAAAGCTTGAAGAGTAAACCATGTACTAACATTGTTTTTTTATGTCTGTCCACAAGAGGTCTCTCACTTGCTGAAATTCAGACTAATCAGTAAATGCTATGAAAAATGGACTGAGAAAAATACAAGCAACTCAGAGGAATTTTGCGTAACTTTTGAAGAGCTGAACAAACATTAAAACAATGCTCAGCAGGCCTAAGTAATAAAACTTTTATGATCAACTAATATATACAAACAAAATATTCTTGACAAAATTTGAGAGAGAAGGCCACATCTTGACCTTTGGAAAAAGAAAACATTTAGGACAAATTTTGGGAAGATATCCAAGCACCCTAAAGAAGGTCAGATTTGTATAAATTTCTCCCCTTTTGCAGAGCTGCACAGGTAGAAGCTTTTGTAACACCATGTCTAAATTTCTTGTATCAGCAACAAATCCTGAATTTGTCATCTTTTGAGGAAGATTATAAGGATTAATGATTAATTTTGCATTCTTTTTTTCAAGGCAAGAAAATTTATAATTCCCAGAAACTGAAGAAGTAGAATTATGTCTATCATTACCTATGCCTGCAGCCTAAAAGTGTAAAAGCTGAAGCAACTGTTTTCATAACATGGCCTTTTTATCTTCTTTCCACTTGCATGTTTTGCATTCAAAAGAAAATAAACTGTCTCACTTACTCCATTAATCCTCATAAATGAGATACTAAACCACTCTTTCTGCTTTCTTGAAGGAGACAAAGAAGATCCAAAAGATTTCCTGTGCTACTTAAGCTAAACTACAACAGACCAACCTAAGAAAAGTGAGATCCAAGCCCATGTGAGGTGGGCTTGATATGGAGTTTGTTTACCACAGCAGGGCACAATCACCATATTGTATGCCTCTAGGTCATCATATTCACAATGTTTACAGCAAAAGAAATGATGAATTGTTCACTGATATTAGATCATAAATAATCTATGTCCATCATGGATCAAGGAGATCATTTACAATAGTACTAGTACTAGTACCCATTTGTATCTAAGTGTTGAATATTCCTGTTAGAGGGTAGTGGGGCAGAATGTGGCTCACAAAGGTTAAATAGCACTGAAAATGTTTATACTAGTAAATTAAACAGGGACAGACTATGGGCTCTAGCACTGTCCTGCAGTCATCTCCACTGTTTAAATAATAGCTGTAATGGCCATTAACATCCTCTCAAACAACACTGAAGCATATCTGGGAGTTAGAACAGGCCAAAGAATGTTCCCAACAGCCCTCATGCATGTGTTTTGCAGGGGAAAGATGTCAGTTACGTGACACAAGCTATGCTGAGTCATTTATTCTCAGGGCTAGAGATCAAGCCCCAGTCCATTTTATTTAATAATACAGCTGTCTTCATGAAAACCTGCCATCTTTAAAGAAGCCTGGCCATTTTAAAAATCACTAACTTCTCCCTTATACTGACAAACCCACATATGGAAACACCAATCCATTGATGGGAAAATGTGTTTCCTTGAACAGTTGCATTCTGTTTTAGAACTGCGCCTTGGCATGTGTTTAAAACAGTGCTGCTATTATAAACACATATCTAATTGCAAGCACTTGAATCACCAGAGTACTTCCCATCACAATCCGTGTTCATCTGTTCCTAGCCCCTCGGTGTACTGACACAGAGGGCTAAGTATTTTTTTCTTACCATATCCAAGAAGGGGCAACAGGCTTTCTAAGGGTACAAGAACCTCCATGCCAGCAGCAGGATGTATCCTACACATGGTCAAGAAGTGAGAGATATTCCCTCAGTGGTTCCATCATCCCGTGCTCTACCATAGAGAAGAAAACATGCTACACATGCAAACAAGTTTGTGACAACCCAACATCTAGCTCGACAGATGTGTCACCTTTCTTCTACTCACAGTGAGAATGTGAATTACTTCACAACTCCAGCATGGAACCACAGAATGGTTTGGGTTGGAAGGAACCTTAAAGACCATTTAATTCCAACCACCCTGCCATGGGTAGGGACACCTTCCACTAGACCAGGTTGCTCAAAGCCCCATCCAACCTGGCCTTCAACACTTCCACACATGGGGCATCCACAGCTTCTGTGGGCAACCCAGACTCACCACCCTCACAGTAAAGAATTTCCTATATCTAATCAAAATCTACCCTCTTCTAGTTTAAAGCCATTCCCCCTTGTCCTGGCACTATACTCTGTGACGAGACTCTCCCCAGCTTTCCTGTAGGCCCCCTTTAGTTACTGGAAGGCAGCTACAAGGTCTTCCTGGAGCCTTCTCTTCTCCAGGCTGAAGAACCCCAACTATCCCATCCTGTCATCATAGGAGAGGTGCCTTTGAACATCCTTGTGGCCTTCCTCTGGACTCATTCTAATAAGTCCATGACTCATTCTAATAGGTACATGGGGGGTACAGTGGAGCCTTACTGACAGAAATATGATCAATCTGACATTTTAGAGAGCAATTCAACTTGTGAGTTAGACATTGTCTGCCATCCTCTATATAATACTCTTTTTTTGTTTGTTTGTTTGTTTTTGTTTGTTTGTTTTTTGTTTTGTTTTGTTTTTTTTTTAAACTCTCAGATCTTCATTACCACTGAAAGAGATCTGTAATAGGACCGGAACTGTCCATGACCGGGGGTCATGTTCAAAGTCATGATCTTACTGGTGGAACTTTCTTCCAAAAACACTCTGCAGGGTGGTAAGACTAGGTTCACTTTCAAGAAAGGCGAGATAAAGACAATAATAAAGGTGGAGGGCAGGGAACAGACTAACTAAAGATGCCACTGATGGGCATATTTATTCTAATATCAAACCCTGTTATCACAAGCTTATAGATATCTCAAATTGTAAATCAAAGTTATGTCAACTAAGGACATGCATACTAATTGGAATTGTAAGTACTCTACAAGGATTAACTTCAATCCTACCCCTCTGGACCACCAATACTGAAAACCACCAACTATGACCTTAGGCCATGAAGCTCTAATGAAAGCTGAGGACTGAATCAAGACCGAGTTTCTAACCCATCCCTTCCTACATTGTGTTGATGTATTCTCTTCATGCTAAAGTAGTTTCCCAGTTACCCATTTGAGACTTTCCACCATCTGCCTTTTTAAAAAAGTAATGAAACAGACTGCTTCACTCAAAGCAGGACTGTTCTCTCAAAGAAGCACAAAGCAGACAGTCAGCAGGGACAAGATGTGTAGGTGGGGAAGAACTGTTTATGTGCATCAGCACTGGGTAAGGTAACCTTCAAGGTCAACCCTTAATACTAATCTGGACAGCCATTTCTTAGCAGATGAACAGAATTAGCTCTGAGATCTCACCTTAAAGTATTCGGCTTCGCAGGTGGAATTTTCACCAGTATGTGAGTCACACTCTTCACGCACATTGGCAAATTCGATCCCATCTGAACAGAAGTGCTCCTCCAACTTGCTGCGGCAGCACTGTACCTGAATCATGCTGATAAGAGGGTGGAAGCAATGGGTTAAGAATGTCATAAATAGGTCAATAAAAGATAATGCAGCAGGTTTTGACAATGTGCACTATTACAAGTCTCTGAGAAAGAGGTTCCTATAGACATACATTTTACTTAAAAAGTAAAAATATTATTCAGATGTGGACAGAAACTCTGGGTGACATGTTTAATACTGTTAAGGTGGTATGTTTAAGACAGTTAAACTGTCTGTCTACCTTGCAGTCTCTCACAACAAATTTTGAAGTAAATGGATAACTTCAACCACATTTGACACTGGAGTCTATCTCTATGGAGTCTATGCTGCATTCTTGTAAGCTTTATCACAACTGGTGGCTGAACAGAGGGTGGTAGGAACCCAATCAATGCTCCTACTATAGAAAGGAGAAGTCAGGCCCTGGACATTGTGAGAGCCTGCAATACTGAGACCACTCTATCCCAGCGCCTGCTTCCCCTTGCTCAAACAAATACAACACACTGAAGGCAGCTCAGAGCATTGCTCTGTGGGAGAACTGGACATACATGGAGAATTGAAGGTATCAAGGAAAGTCACAATAAGAAACAGAGCGTACTGCAAGAAAGTGGTGAAGAAAGACAATGGAGCAGGAAACTAAACTTTGTTAGTTCCACTGCTCATAGAATCATTTTATCCCTGTTTCAGTGAATGAATTGAAAACACTATCTCTAACTCCTTCCTATGGAAAAAAAATCTGAGTGAGGAGGCTTTAAACTCTTCCATTCCTGTCATTACTCCCACTCAGGGAGACGTCTCCACTCTTTTCTTATGTGCAACTGTTGACTAGCACTGTGGGTGGATCTTGCAGCTTAAAGCTCTTCCACCACTACCTCCTGTAAGAAACACTGTGGAACAGGAAAAAAGTTAGAGAGAAATAAATCAGATTACACATACAAGTATATAAATACATCCATCTGATAATGCTGTGCCTTTGAGAATAAAGTTCCATGAGCTGCTAGGGGGAAAGGAAACAATCCAAAAGTTAATCCAAGCTGATAAATTATTTTTCTAGTACAACCAAGGCACTTAAAACGCATGCCCAGTTACGTTAAAGCTTTACAAGAAATGTTCAGATGGGCCCTATAAATGTACTTTTATACCCACTGGCTTGGGAAACCTTATAACATCTTACAGACCAACGTTGAATACATTATCTTCACTGTTAACAATATTCACCATCTTTCTTCCCCTCAACCCTGTTAACTTCAACTCATGAAAAAAAATCTTTTCAAGGGTTACTAGAAATACATAAGATTATGTATAGATACTCTGAAAGCCAATACCCTTTACTCTTAAAAATGCTTTTTTCACACTGTCAGAAATTTTGGAGGTAGAAGGAAAAGAGTTTAGCTACACTACTGACCCACATGCTTCTCCTGTTGTCATCTGTGAGAAGTAGATTCCTGTGAATCACTCCTAAAGGAGCTTCACTGCTCTCAATGACCATAGGATGAGCTTTCAGCTCCCAGGGGTTATAAGGGAGTCTCTCCACTCTGTGGCCAAGCCATCCAGTCCAACCCACTAAAAGCAGGGGACACACAGGGCTCAGATTCTGCTACCCTGTGCACACTGGTGATGCGAGGATATCAAGCTACATTCCTGAAGATTCACAATTCTTATTTACTGGATTTTGTAATGGTCTGACTGTGCAGTTCTCACTTGGACAAAAACAACTACAGGATTTCAATGCATAGGAACAAAAACTAGGTTAAATTCATGAACAACTTATTCAAAAATAGACTCTAAAGTCATAGCTAGAAGTTATGCCCAAGACGGTAACTTTACTTGGCAGAATATATGAAGTTTTTGATATGTGATTTAGTTCCATTTTGGAAAAATATGTAGTTTTTTGTTGTTGCTAAGATTCCCTCTGAAGCAGAGTTTCCATTCCCTGCCCAGCTCCGGGGTGGTCTGCCTGTCAGGACTCTGAAAGCCTGTGAAACTTGAACTTCAAGCCCAAGTGTTTGAGAGCTGAGACTTTCCAGCTCCTTTAGCCCTCCAAGTCCTGTTGAGGATAGGGATATTAACCATGGATAAACAAACAAATAAACAGCAGCAGTTTTTCAGTAGATCTGTTTGATTTCCATTGTGGCTTTTTTTTTTTTTTTTTTTTCCAAATACGAGTCATCTCTTTGAAATCCCAGACAAACTGGCAATTCCAACCAAAACAAGTAAATTTCTCAAAATGTTTCCCACAGCTGTATTCATGTCATGTGGCCCATCCCAACTGTAACAAGGAATTGAACATCAATTGAATGGAAATACTAGATTAAAACGTCATTTGTTCATTCTCAGAACAAGAACAATAAAATCACACTTCATTGCCCAAATCCTACAGTGAAATTGCATTGGTAGCAAATATTGCTTGAGACTGTAACCACTTGTATGACTACATTAGCGGAAGAAATCCTTGAAAAATGGTAGAGAAAAATGCTACAGGAATCTGTACAGTACTGATCTCACAGTTGTGCTTCAGTGTGCCCAGTTGACCACCCTTTTCCCTTAGCACACTGGCTCCCATGCTGATAGTCTCTATAGCACGTCACCAGAAGCAATTTAGACTACAAAACATTTGAGATTAAGATTATGTCTCCCTACCTGTTCAAAATTATGCGGCCCCTTAGATTAGACCCTAATATAATCCATACTCACTTTCTGCTTCATAGCAGAGTAAAGGAGCCATCTCTAATGCTAACAGGACATCAAGATTTGTCTCTTTGTGTAACACCTTTTAACGCTTCCTGTGGAATTTCTCTAAGAAGAGAGAAATTTAAAGCAAAAACAGGAAAGTACTTATTTAATTACTCCTAGTAATTAAAAAGAGCCAAATGCTACTTCATCCTCATGTGCCATATTCTGTTTTTCAGTTAAAACAGTATAACAGAACTTTACTGAACTAAATACTTACAATATGTATTGACAATATGGCTGAAATATTACTAGGATTAAAAACATTAAATATGGGATATCTAGGAGCAGGTAGCCTCATAACTGATATTCACTCAGGATACTTGAGCTAAAATAATTAATTTTCTGGTCTTTGAAAGATGGATTTTATTCATGGCTCACTAACAGACAGAAACCACTCAGGCCTTTAAAAATATTTTTTGTAGCAGATGCTTATTTAAAACTCAAATTATTTCATTACTACATAATTTGATTATAAATCAAGTTAAGATTTTTTTCATATTTTCACTTTTACTTTCTGTTAAAATTTAACAAATTTCAAGCTACACGTCCATTTACCTCCACAATCCTTTCATCTTTAGTATCCTTCCCAGAGGGTACACTCCTAAAACAGTATAGGTTTCCTAATCACCTATTTCACCTATATTTCCTTTTGTTTTATCTTTATTATAATTATCCTTCCTAGAGGGTACACTCCTCAAACAGCAAGGATTTCCTAATCACTTATTTTTCTTTTTATTTCTTTCCGTAAAAACATTAAAACTTAATTTTGCTTCAAAAACCATTTTTCCATTTTTTTCACCCTAATTTAAACAATAAAACTATCCCTGGCCTTTCTCCTGCTTATTAGCCCGTCTTTAAACTACACGGGTGTTATTAATGTGCATAATGGAAGGCCTTTGACAAAATATATTAGAAATAAACTAAGCTAACAAAAAAAGGCATGATTCCACTCCAGAATTATTTCGCCTAGACAAGCTGCCTCTTCCACCCTTGGACCTTTCAGCTCAAAATTTAACATGCAACATAAGCAAACTCAGGAAAATCAAGAGCAAGAGCAAGACCTGGTATTATGACTCATACAACATGGCAAGTGAAAATATTAATGTGCCACAACAATTAAAACCATATATTTGATCATATGTTGTAAATCAGCAAGGAACTTAAGTAAAAATTGGTGATTTTATAATCTTCAAAGTTAATCAGCTGCAACCCATATCTAAACTTTTTTCATAAAAGTTTTCTTAAAGGAAAGAGCTAAATTTATACTGATGACATATTTTACATAGAGAAACAATACTGTTAACTTTGTGGCAGAGAAAGGACTGACTGGTTTTATTCATGAGGTGAAGTTAGCAAGTCATCCTAAATGAGTGGCAATAAAACCATGACAATACAGCATAGTGTTCTTCTGTCCTTCTGACTGTGAAGCCAAAAATGGCTGGGAGGCACACTTAGCAAGCTTTAGAGAAGAGATAATAACTAATGAATACAAACGCTCCAAAAATAACTTTAAAGATCTTTTCCAGATCAAATATATCTGCAGTCTGAACTGTCCCATATTCACTAGGTGATGCTGACACAGATGTTAAGTTCCTCAAGGGAATTTGGGGGCTGTATCCTAAAGAGACACCAAAACCCAGAACTGTCTGCCTCTTTCTAAGAAGCACAGCAGATGCTAGAAAGGTAGTAGTTGCATGGAAACCCTTCCTGACTCCTATGAATGCACTTTAAATGGTTGGCATCAGGTCAAGTGGGTTCACTTTAATTCTGTAAGGCAGCTTATTCCTAATACAAATAAAAGAAAGGGTGATTAAAAAAGCAAAAGAAAACTCTAGGAGTAGGCCTGCTTTGACGGAAGGACTGAATCTGAGATGCCATTATATTTTAAAATCCTAAACAAAGGATTCAAAAACTGCATGCAAAGTCTACCAGAACACATACACAGCCTGTTCTGTGTTGCACAAACTTCGCAATGTAACTATGCAAAATCACTTTTACTTCAGTAACTTCATCTCCTCGCTTCACAATGTATTTTTCCTTTGCCTTCAACTGCTAACCTTGTGAACCCATGCTGAAACATTGTGCTGGTTTGCACATGCTGGGCAAACCAACCAACCTCTGGCATAACTTATTACAGAACTACATAATTTGTGAGACAAGAGGCCATCGTTTTTTAAACATGTTTTTGTTTTGTTTTTTTTCAGACCATTTGTCCAACACCATGCTGCACTAGATAGTCAGAAGACCCCAGCTGTGGTTTAAACAACCAAATAAATGACAGACATCACACATCCTGGCCCCCAGCAGCTCCTGTTGTGTAGGTGTCTAAATAGGAAGCAACCTTTGAAATCTGAAGCTTTTTTTTGAAATCTGTAATAAGTCATCCTGTACCATATTCTCCTCCTAGACCTCAGCAGACGTAATAAATCTGGTTTTGTTTTCACTCACATCTCTGTGCAATAGGAATGAATGTGCAAAATCAACGTTGTTAACCAAGTGAGCTTGCAAAATGAATCATGCTCCATCACTGATCATTCTGGCTACGATTATACCAGTAATTAGCAATACAATTTGGCTCTTACTTTTATGTCTGAAATAGCATCATAAAGTGATTCTGCTGTATCTTTCACAAATATGCCAGTTAGCAACCATAACTGGAGTAAAATAATATTGCCATTAAAGAAAGTAGTCAAAGTTGCCAATTTCACTGAGTCATTTTTTAGCATGGAGCCAAGCTTCAGGGGGAGCTATGTTTATTTATGCTAGTTATGAATAGATGCAACTGAATATATCCACTTCTATTTCTTTCAACTGAGTGCTCATGCCTCTCACAGAACGCTTGAGTTTACCCATTTCTGATTTACCATTATATCACTATAATTCACTTAATTAGATACCAATTATGCTCAAAACTTAGATGAAGTATTAATAAGCTTTTATTCAGTTTTCTTAAAAAGTTCTAAAGACTCTCTAAAACAGCGAACTTTGACAGAATAAATTACAATTACAGCAGAATCACAACTCACATTAATCAAATTATCATTAAATCACAAAGATTCTTGCTCCCAGGTTGTTCAAAAAAATGGTTTCCTGTTTTTCTCACCTGTTTTGACTGTAACTCTTCTAACTCTTCAAGTATTTCCTAAATTGGGATTTAAGTCCTATCTGTCAATTCTTCTGCATAAGAGATTGCTTTTGTTGCCAATACAAATGCAAAAGTCAGAAAATATGAACAGACTTGACTGCAAGACAAACGCTTTTCTTAATAATCATCGATCCAACATTTCTACAATTACGAAGATCAAATCACTATGCAATCCACTTGAGAAGACGGAGGTGGGCAATGCAATATGCTTTAAATGGAGAGATGTAAAGTCCTCTGTGAAGCTATGCCTCAAACTACCAACCACAAATTGTTAGCTCCACAAATAAAATTAACAAGCTTATTTAATGGCAAAAATAACACAGGCTATCACTGAGAGAAAAAATATGAATGTCTCTAAATCTGTAAGAGATTCAGTATAACCAAAATACTACTGTGCAATTAATTTTAACATTTAACTTCATTATTTAATTTGCTAGATAGCAAAAAAGAAATTAGTATAATATTAAATTTCAGTTGAATTAAGAAATTAAGTATTAACTAAAGGTTAACATGTTATACAAATACATTTGACAGAAGTAGGATGCCCTAAATAACTAGCAATCTTGTGAGACAAGCTTTAAGCTCTCCAACCCCAAAACACAACTAAGAACTGCAGACAATTATGCATGTGGCACCAAACAGAATAAACAGTTTTGAAAGGTTGTTTTACATGCATAGATATGTATGCATGCAATCTATATATTATTCAAAATGTTATTCATGCACGTGATCTGCTGTGTTTCTTGAAAAATTTTTACTCAAGAATTTCAGCCTGGGCTAGATTCTCAGTCAGTATCAACTGAAGATGTTCTGCTGACGTTAGCAGAGCCATGCTGAGATACATGGAATGTAGGCTAAATCCACACCCTGCAAGCAGAGTACAGTGAAAAACCTGACAAAGAGACACAGCACATGTCAAACAAGTTAGAGCTGGGTGACTCTGCACAAGACCAATAGCAGAAATTTAAAAGACCTAATGGAATTAAATTTGGTCTTCAGGTTTCTCTACAGTTAGATATGGATTTAGAAAATTTTGTTTTAAGAGCTAGGTGTTTCATCTTATAATCAGCTTTTATACCTGCCATTCCCTCTGTTTTACATGAAAATAAAAATCATAATATAATAAATGTAATACATAATCATATACCTGCATTCTCTGGACTCGGAAATTAATGGTAGAGAAGTACATATTCTGTTTTTGTTTGCCCATTCAATACCCTTGTCACAGCATTCTTCCATTGAAAGATCTGCAGAAGTGAGGAAAGAAAAACACAATATATTTAATACAACCTTAGTAAATGGCACTGCATCTGCCTATTAGAAGAAAAAGAGAAAGATCATTTTGCCCTTCCTCGTCTAAACACGGAACAGTGCTCCCATCCAGAAGGGGAGCCATGGCCAAATGAGGCAACCTTGCAAGCAGCCCAAGTACTTGAGTTACTCCGTGAAACAAACTGGAGCTTCCCCTATCCTTCCAAATAAAGACATAGACCAAGAACTTCTGCAGAAAACAGTTCAGACAGAGTCCTGCATAATAAAGGATTATGTCCAATTGCATTCCTTTATTATCAAAGGTGGCAGTAGCAATAAGGAACCTCCAAAATCCTGAAGAAGACAAGATAAATCAAATAACTGACTGATATGAGAGACAGATGAATCTCATTATAAGTAAATTTACAGAACTATTTTTTCCTGAGCTTATTATCTAATTAATATGTTTCACTCAAAAGTGAAATGTCTGTAAATGCAAAAGTATTGCACAGACAGAAAGCTATATAGTATTTTAATCACTTAACATATGAAAGAAAAATTATATAGATACCAATTGCTACCAACCCTGAAACTCAGAGGAAAAGCATACTTAAGACAATAATTTGTACAAAGTACGATTTTTATAGAAATCTCTAATTGAAGAAAACTAAATACTGTTAATGAGTTGACAATCACAACAGGTTTGCTTCAAATTCCAAGTGCAAAAGTTGACTGCACAGCAGGTGTAACAGAACTTAGAATAAAACATGAGTCATATTTTCCTATTAATTACCTTGCAGTCCAGATATGAACAGCTCCTTGTATAACAAATACGCAATCTTTGTTTCATGTGTTTTTGACAGGTTGCACCCAGGAGTGCTGAGGGAGCTGGCTGATGTCATTGCAAGGCTACTGTTGATTATCTTCAAGAGGTCATAGTGACTGAAAAAAGTTTCTGAAGAACAGGACAACGAATGTCCATCCTAGCTTCAAAAAGGGTGGGAGAGAACACCTGGGGAACTACAGGTGTCTGTGAGCGTCCTCGCACTGTCTGGAAAGATAATGGAGAAAATCCTCCTGGAAATTGGTTCTGAACATGAGGACAAGAAAGTGATCAGAGGAAGTCAGGTGGAATTTATGATGTGGAAATCATGCTTAGACAACCTCTGAGCCTTCTACAATGAGGCGACTAGACTGGTGGATGAGGGGAAAGCAATGGATGCTGTTTACCTTGATTTCACCATGTATTTTGATAGTGTCTCCCATAACATCCTCTTAGACAAAGTGAGTGTACAGGTTAGGTAAGTGGACAGTGAGGTGTACTGAAAACTGGCTGAACAGCCAAGCCCTGAGCATTGTGGTGAGTAGCACAAAGTCTATTTGTGGGCAAATCACTAGTGGTGTACCTCAGGGCTCAATACTGAAGAGCTGGACAGTGAGGAATTTCCTGAAATTCAACAAATGGAAATGCAAGTACTGCATCTGGAGAAGAATACCCCCTGGCAGCACTACACACTGAGGGCTCACAAGCCAGAAAGCAGCACTGTAAAGAAGGACCTGAGTGTCCTGGTATACACCAAGCTGAACATACGTCAGTGATCACCATGACTACCAGGGCATCTGTGGCAAATGCAGCCAACAATATCTTGGGCTGCATTATGCAGAGCACCGCCAGCAGGTCCAGGGAGGTGATCCTTCTCCTTTATCCAGTACTGGTGAGGCCTCACCTGGAGTAATATGGCCAGTCCTGGGCTCCCCAGTTCAAGAGAGAGATTGACTTACTGGAGCAAGTTCACGGCAGGGCCACGAGGATGACTGATATACCGGAGTATCTTTTGTATTTGGGGAGGCTAAAGAGGTCTGGGGCTTTTAGACTGAAGAAAGCCCGTGGGGGAAGGGGGGGGGGGGAGAGGGGGGGGCAGAATGGTGGTGTTCTGATCAATGTATATAAATACCTGACATGAAGAAGAGGGACAAATGAAATTTCATCTCAACGCAAGAAAGCACTTCTTTACTGTGAGAGTGTTCAAACACTGGATATCTCAAGAGGTCCCTTCCAACCTACATGAGACTGATTCTGACTGATTCCTTAATGAAAACAATAAGACCTTTCCATCTGGACATCTTGGTGCTGCACAGAGGAAGGCAAATCTCATTTAATTATTTTTGAGAGAGAGGCTGAAGTAAAGAAGGATGAAATGATTTGCCCAAATTACACAGCTAGCTTGTGTAATGCCACCTAGCTAGTAGGTGGCATTAACAGGGAACGTACATCAGGTAATTCCCACACATCTCTCTCCACTGGATCATTAAATGCCTCACATGATTCCCTCATTCTTAGCTTTGCTCCACACATATCTAAAAGGTACAAAATTCAATAAGCAGTAGCATTATATTCAAGACTACCCATCTTCACCAATGACTTCCTGTAGTCTGGTAAGGGCAAGCATCCATCTCCTCCAGATCTCCCTATCGAGTTACAAAGCTATTGTTCCCTAGGTTCTCCTGCTGTCTGAGTGTTACAGCCTCCCTCCACCTGTCCATGTATCCACGTCCTAACCTACTGCAATCATCAAAATAAGTGGAGATATTATTTAACCTGTTCATGACTACATTTATTCTAACACAGACCAGAAGGAACTTATAGGAGTACCTCAACTGGCAGATCTTCATACATGGAGCAATAAAGAGCAGCTGAAAGCAATTAGAGAAGATAAGCCTCCCCAGTATCACAGTTGCTTGCAGAGAACATTCCTGACTAGTGATGATAATCCAACAATTCAAATCAAAAGGGAAAAGTTTAATAAGATTTTGGATGCATCAATCATCTAAATGTTGGTACCCTTAAGGCATTTACCAGCTCTACTGTGCAAATCTCTTGACTAATGAGCACATTTCTGGCTATCCCTTTTTAGGAAAGATTAAATCAAAATGGAAAACGTGTTAAGAAAAACTAGGAGGATTAGGAGGATGGTCAGGAGAAAAGAAAGCCCTGTTATATGAGGAGAGGCTGGAAGAAGTAGACCATTTTAAGCCTAGATAAGTAGAGCTTGTGAAAGAACGTGGTTGCTATCAACAAATATTATAGCAGTAAACAATAATCATAATTATGGGATCAAGTAAACCAAACATTTTTTTTAATATGAAAATCATTATATTTCCAAATGGAATTGCATTAAATGTTAGTTTATTACAGAGCTCTGTACTCAATGACCCAGGTCATCCTTCTAGTTTTACTTACATACCCAAAATATTGGTCAAAACTCTGTCATCCTGAAGCCAAGGCAGTGTTTCTTGTGAATTCCTCAGTGTGTCCAGAATTCATGCCAGTGTCTGAAAGCTAACTGTAGCTTATAATGATACAGAGAAAATCTGTCTTGTAAATAAATATCTGCCTGTGGTGAAAGACATGCATTTTTGTCTGATCTGTTCTTTGGGAATAGGGACACTGGTGCTTTCTGTCTGCCAGTGTACTGCTAACAAACATTTCATGCATCAAATCTCATACAATGTGTTACAAATAACTGTGTTCTTTAGTGCTGTTGTCTGCAATTAATCCTACCCATGTTGAAAAATTATGCACAATCAACTAAAGTGTAGAGCTGGCTGCAGGTTTCTGCAGGGCTTTATACAAATGGGTCTTTAGCCAAGTTCCTCCCCAGAAGGACAATCCCTGGCTCTGGACACTGATTCTTTCCTCCCAGCTCTGGCAACACACCTCTACTCCAACCAAATAACTCAAGAATTCAAAGCAGGCCAAGCTAAGCAACCTCGTCTCTAGGAGTGTATCCAGACAAAGAAGGATTTTGGATAGATTGTTGAGGGAGAACTGCAGTCCAGGCTCATTTTTTTTGTGACATCACAATTCATATCCTCCAAAGATCCTGCCAAAACTCTCTTGAGAATAGAGGGAAGCGAAAAACAAGCAGTAAAAAAGGACTCCACCCTCAAAGCCATTCTTCTAAAACATAACAATAAGAGTGAAAAACATTTTCTCTAGCTTTGCAGTTTGTCTTTTAAAAACGGTCATTCGTGGACCAAGCCCTACCCTTTCAAAATCTCTGAAAGTACTGGCCTCACACTTCCAGGTTCAACTCGTGACTGCACTGGAATTTATTTTAACCTTTTGGCATTAAGAATTGTTAACGAGTATTTAGAAAGAGGATAGACTTAACATCTTGTAACTGCATTTTTCAAGTATTGTGGATTGAACCGTACATGTGCGTATTCATGTGGCTCCCAGGTGGAAATGTTGCACAAGCAATTCATACTGAGGCTATTTGTGCCTTCTTGCACCTTCTTCAGGGGAACCAACAGCATGGGGCAGCCATGGCTTGTCCTCAGTTCTCATAACCACAAGCTCATCATACAGAGCATCTGGAAAGGAGGTAGTGGAAAGCAGACAACAGGAACTATCCCAACAACATCTCAGAGAATCTTACTTACTGCATAAAAAATATGGTTCTTTTTTGTCTGAATATAACCATGCAGCTTTTACTGGCAATCAACCGGCTTGTGGCACCTCTCAGTGTTGGAATGTTCAAGTACAAATTACAATATTGCTTTTCTGAACCTGGTGTCCCTTCAAACAGTTTTGCCAAGTGGGTAACGTTTCATGCAAGTCAGCCAGAGAAATCTCAGGCATCTCAGAGACAAAACATTTCTGGGAAAGGCTGATGATATTGTCTGTGTTCAGATGAAATATGCACTTTTATTTGGAGTGAAGAACCCTACAGAAAAGTTGTAACATGCAGGAATAGACTGTGTGGTCCATTTTATAAGTTTGTGAAGCAATTTTGGTATCGTGAGACAGAAAGATATGAAGATAAACCCAAGATCCGTTAAGATGGTAACATTTACCTTTCACACTACAGGAATTTTGCAGGCTAATTTACACAAGACAAAATTCAAGCTTACTTTGGATAAAATCAAATACAGCTTTACCATGGCCTTATCCCTGTAAAAAAAAATATGTGCAGCAGGGCATCCAAGAGAACTTAAGTTGTGAAAATTGTACATGCTAGTATGGCAACAGCTAGGATCCCTGTCATCATGTTAAAGAGGTATGTGCAGTATTCTGACAGAAGTTTCAGGAGTCCTCTTCAGGGAAGAGTACAGTAGAAACACAGATGGAACTCAGGTATCTATTTTTAGAAAGGCTGTCATCAATAAGACTTATCAGATAAAAAGTGATTAAGGGCCACAACTTAAAATGTTTTGTGCACATGATGCATTCATGTGCTAGCTATGCACTATGCTGACACAGACAAAAAGTGTGTGCATATGGTAGTTTTAAAAAAGGTTGTTTTCTAATCTTAACAGGACTGCCATAATGTGGAGGAGTTCAAAGCAAGAAATGTGGTCAAAATCTGTATAACTTTAGACTTATATAATAATTCCTTATTAAGCTGCTACAGTGATTATTTTTCGCAAAAGAAAGATAAGCTTAAGAACGTTATCCAAAAGCATGATTCCTTGAATGAGAAACCCTGAATTGCTTCTGCGAATCACGCAAAAAGTAAGCAAGAGTAAAAGGGAATGGACAGTTTTCATGATACTAGCTTTCCAGCTCAATCAAAAAGGATCCGATTTTTTAAGTAACACTGTAATAGCAGCTATTCTGTACAGCTGCACTGCTGATGGAAAAGCCCATGTACAACCTAGGATTAGATAGCTGTTCATTACTCAATGCTGATCTATGGAACAGTTATAAAACTGTTACCACTAATTATAATATCAAACCAAAGCTACACCTCAGTAACAATAGGCTTATCAAGCTAGTGGTAGTAAAGCTTTCCAGTTCTTCAGAACAACAAGTGATGTGACTGTCATATTCATTATCTTCCCAGCCACGTAACTAGCTGTAGTTGGGAGTACATTGGGAAGTAAATCCAGGTCAAGGTCCCAACTCCTTACTAAGGCATTTTCAATTTTTTAAGCACATTAATTAACTTTGTAAAATGTGGTGCAGATCTTGCCCTTTACTCAATTTATTGTGTAAGAGACTCAGCACTATGGAATGCAAGAAAACAGAATGTGATTATCACTTCTCAGCATATGCAGATATGATACAGACAGCAGATAGACTCTGTGAAAGCTCAGCACTAGTCCAACATGTTTCAGTAACAGTATGTCATCCAGAATTTCTGGTACTCAAGCTTGCAACAGACGTGCATTGGTTTAGGTTACTAATAAGAAAAACATTTTCAACTTTTACAGTGTACCTTTCTGAGGAAACCTTTCTTTTCTTGTTAAGAAAAAAATTCTCTTACCACTGGTGCTCATCCATTGTGGTGGTTTTACCGTGCTGGGCAGCTGAACACCACAACCGCTCTCTCACTCCCCCTCCTCAGATGAGGAGGGGAAGAAGTAAAGGAAAAAACAACTCACTGGTTGAGATAAGGATAATCTAATTAAAGGGAAATATATATATATATATTAAGGAAATATTATTAATTAACAATTCAACTAAAGGGAAAAAGGGAAAGGGGAAAGGGAGGGGGAAAGGGGACAGCAAAACAAAACAAGTAAAGGCTATGTGGAAGTGCAGAGGAAAGAAATTATTCTCCACTTCCCACAAATGAGCAATGCCTGACCACCTCCTTGAAGCAGGGCCTCAATGCACGTAGCCGGTGTTTGCGAGGAGGACAGACGTTTTCGCAATGACAGCCCACCCCTCCCCTCTTCCTCCTTTTTCCACCTTTTATTGCTGAGTGTGACATCATATGGTATGGAATATCTCTTTGGTTGGTTTAGGTCAGCTGCCCTGGTGATGTTTCTTTCTCACTTTTTTGCCCACCCCCCAGGAGGGTTGGAGAAAGTCCTGATCCTGTGCCAGCACTTCTCAGCAGCAGACACAACACTAGTGTGATAACACTGCTGTTCTAGCTACAAGTGCAGAGCGTGGCACTGTATGGGCTGCTGCAGGGAAAGTTAACATCCCAGCCAGACCCAGTACATCCATCTAACTGCCAGCTAGAAAAAAAAAAAAAAAGTCTATGTACAGAATTTGATCCTCAAAAATGACAAGATGACAATCTGTATTATTCAGGGCTACATTCCTTGTCTTCCGACCTCCCTTTACATCTGTACTCTTCGGAAAGACACATAGAAATAGCATATCCCCTTGGCCAAGGCTTTACTGTGCTTTGGGTTCAGGGCAGACAGGCTGTGCTTGACCTGGTCTGCCACTGCCAATACCAATTATTCCTGAAACTATGACACCTGACTAATACTAGGTCAACAAGCCAGCTGCCTTTGGAGCAGAGGTGGCAGTCAAGTGCTAGCATCTGGGATTTGTAGTCTTGATTTTTTGGCTGTCCTTATCACAAATTGTAGAAATGCTCTTTCTGGCAATGCAAACACACTCTGGGCAGCCATATATGGCATCAAATAAGACAGAGACATGTTTACACAACGCAAGCTAGCTGACTTGAAAGGTCTAACTGGTAACAGAGCAACATGACAACTATTGCCTTGTTGCATCCTGAATTTTAGTGTAAACCTAGGGATTAGGCACAGAATAAAGGGTAGAGGAGACCTGAAACTATGAAGCAGACATCCACACAACAGAAAATCTGGCCTCACAAGACTCTGAAACGAATGCTTTGAATTAAGAGCAATGGAGTGATGCAGAAAAGCATACTATCCTCAGCACGGCATGGTGTATTTGCTGGATCTCTTCAGACCAAAGTTGGAATTAAGATGCCCTTCCTCGTTTTCATACATGGAGAAAGAAATAATGTGAATGAACGCTTTTCCTCCTCCAAAAAGTCTTCTCTACAGCTCCGTGAGGGACATATCAAGCTCTTCTGACAAAAATACGAGTGGGTAGAGAAAGGAGTGAGTTGGGGGTTTAAAGGAGAAACAGGGAGTAAAAAATTTGTTCTGGAAATGACACACCCAGCAAAACAGAGCAAGTTGGTGTTGATGAGAAGTACCCTACAGCGCAGTTCTAATTTAGCTTGACCATATATCACATTTGCCAATGTACCAATCAGGTAAGAGCAAAAGACAGAGCCAAACTGCTGCATTATTAACGTTTGGATAGAAGGATATTTTCAGTCCTCCCACTATGTTGTTCTTACAGGTTCCCTCATGAATCTACCGGCTTGAATTTCATAATGTACGTGTGACACATGAAGCAAAGATGTCATCCCCACGAGAGCACAAGCCAGGAGACAGTGCATCTGATGCAGTCTACAAGACGGTCTCCATCAACCACTGGCCTTCTCCAGCACTGCTCCAGGCTACTCTGGGAGTTCTCATGGCAACAGTATCTCTCTTCCAGGTGGGGAGGGGATATTTAATCATTATGGACTGACAAATAATCACCCACAGTTCATACGCTGCTAAGAAACATGATGCTCTCCACAAAGACCCTTAAAGGATTTCAGCCTCTACATTCTGATGAGTTCTCAGCTGAGCGTGATTATTTCAGGATAGCTGACATTGCTAACAAAACCAGTTAGCATACTAACTGAAGTAGCAGCACCCTAAAGGAAATGCCTGGTATGTCAGTCTGTTTTGTGGTTGGTTTTAAAACAGCCAACATTTTACTGGAAGTTTCCTTAGCTCTGGTGAACACTCATTTATTGGGAATGTGGGTCTGGTAGTACCAGCAGTGGCCATCACACAATTAAGAGGATTTTTCAGATATGGCCAAACCTCAATTTATGAGGTGTCTGTTTGCAGTCTATAAAAGAATCTCTTAAAATTGTTGATGGTGGCAGCCAGTGATGAGGTAGCTGATGTGTTTGGTGATAAGGACAAGCCTGAGGGAGGCAATATTATAATGCAACATGCCTTATTTCCTCTGGCAGGAAAAGTAAGTGCTTTAAGTGTGGGTTTTTTATTTTGCCTAAGGTCTAATAAAAAAAATTGTTCAAAAATGGGAGGCAATTGGCTACTCAAAACTTACAAAAGGCTCCACCTATGGCAGGAAAACCATAAGGTATCCTATATGCATATCAAAAAAAAACAGAAAAAAGGGATGAAGGAACCCTCAAGATCTTGTCCTACCTACTACTCTCAGGCAGAACTGATAAAATGATACCAGTTCTAGGCAGATTTCTATTTAGTTGTTCATAACAATAGCAAGTGTGACTGCTTTCACAGCTTCTCTATGCAATGTGCTTGTGTTTCAAATGTCCTTACTGGCAGATAATTTTTACTACTATATTACCTTACTGTTCACTCCAAAAGACCATTTAAACCCACTGTTTACATTACTACCTCAAATAGAATCTTAGACACCTCAACCACCTTCGGGGTAGCTGAAGCCTGAAAATTCACCCAGATGTCTTCCCTGTGAACAAATTAACTCAATTTTTTTCATCATGCAAATAATGAAATTACTTCACACTGTGTTGATAATCCTAAGGCGTATTTTTTCTTTCTCACTTAGGAACAAATTTTTATCTTCTCTTGATTTCTCCTTTCAAATCTTCAGAAAATATGTCACTAAGAAGTTTTATGTAATGTGTTATAATTCATTTATTAGTAATCCTGTTCATTTGTTTAAAGCCATGATCATGATATGTACTGTAGTAAATGACAGTCTTTAGACAGACCTCAAATAACTTTGGAACAAGTGGAAACATACATTTAAACATTTAAATTAAAGCAACTGAAATAGGAAGGATATGAAAACATAACTGAGCAGTGTGTCTCAGAGTATGAAACACATTTATGCTCAAACACTCCTGTAATTTGTCATGTAAAATGGTTGAAGGAAAATCAATTTCATACTGAGATCTCTCTATTTTCATCTGACCAGAAAATCAGCAATAATAATAATGTTCTTATATACTACTTAAGTGAGATATATCTACTCTATAAGCATTGTTATTGCAAATAAGAGATAAAGACAGACAACGATAAAAGATTCTAATACTGTACTGCTGCTATATTTAAAGAATAGTCTGGAAAGACTAGATAGATGGAAACATCTATACAGCACAGTGAGACAAGGTTCAGGCAACTAATAAACTTGGAAGGAACCTGTAGGCTTTACAAAGTAGGAACAAAATAAAGATTAATTTCTCCTATATATTTACACAGCAACGATTTAGGAAAAGTTCTCTTTTGGAGACACTTCTAAAACTCTGTCTTACATTAGATTTTCATCATTATTCAAACTCTATATATATTGAGCTGCAAATTGATAACTACCTCCTCCAGGTTTTCTTCCCAAGTACTGACATTAGAAGTAGTCAGTACTCTGAGCCTGGAGCTCAGTCAGTGCTACGACCTTCAAAGCTAGAAGACAGTAATATTTCGAAAGGAAATAGTGCTGGTAGCATTTGCATGGTGTATCATTCCAGTGCTTAGTAAACACTAGGAAATGTCATAAGAAACCTCAAATATGTCAGTCAATGTATTTCTATATCCACACGCTTACTTTGGCATTTCTTTAGGTATTGCTTTCTCTACCACTAAGCTCAAGGTCTCAACCCTGATTTTGACAGTACTAAAGTGAACCCTTTAGCAAAGAATGTCTTATATGCTTGTGCAGCATGGGTTGTTTGCAGATGCTACCATAATTCAGAAAATAGTATGAGTCCAATGTACTTCCCATACTTGTTTGGAAAATACCCAAACCTTCATCAACTCTTCTAGAAGGAAAATTAAAAACAAATTGGAATAATTGAAATGAACTCAAATGAAAATTCCTGAGAATTTAGAAATTCTTATTCAGTCCCTTTGTAAGATCCAACAGCGCATACTTGAAATCTGGAAGGCAATTTCTCAAAACCTTTAAGAAGTCTAAAGCAGGCTATGCTAAGCACAAAGCAGAGACAGGGGATGCATAAGTGCTGGGAAGAAAAAGAAAAGTGTTTTAAAAAATGTAAAAAGTGAAGGTGAAGAGCTTCATTGACTGCATTAGCTGAAAATGTGCCAGTGTATTGAGCAAAGCATTAGCACTGGAAATTGCTGTATCCTGTCAAACAGAGAATTTCAACACAACTCTTACTGAAGCATCCTAGTATCTTGCCAAGAGATGATTTCAGCAGGACAAGAATCATCACCCTGTCTGATAAACAGGCAGGTCACTGTCACAATTTTTCCTTTATTGTATGCACTCTCCCCGTCACTGTAAACTAACCAGTACATCACCTTTCTAGACACTACTGTGACTATTCCTTCCCCAGCTACCCTGAAATTACCCTGAATGTTTCTAAATTGATTTTTACTTACAAAATATTATGCCCAGGAATTCTTAACATTCTTCTAGGGCTCTTCACTGATCTGTATCAACCTTTCCTCTCCTCCATATTCTGTCTTTTAGCTTCATATGTCCCCTTCCAATGTTTTCGTTCTTGCTCCTGTTGACTCCTTCATTGACTTTTTTTGAACATTTTCTGGATGTTTCTATTATTTCTTACCCTGCGGAGTCTTCTCAGTCTTCTGGCTCCACTAATACATTTTATCTTGGAACAGTGTTATTCACTCTCCCAGTTTTATTACATGTAATGACTCAACTATTAAAATCTTAGCTCCTGACCTACTTCCTTCCATCTAATTTACATGTACATACATGTGCCTGACTTTTCCCAAGTGTTTTACAGAAATGTTTGTCTGTTCCAGCTAAAAAGATCAGCTATTTTTTTTTCCTTAACTTTATTCATTTTCCTTATTCACTGTTAGCCATCACTTTTTGCTAACTATATACATGAACTTTTATTTACCTTTTTCATACTAAACCATTCTATCCCACATGAAAATTCTCACCCATGCCATAATTTTTTTAATTCAGATTTCAACTCTCTCTTTCTTGACCTTCTCTGTCTCAACCCCTTGTACTCTTTACAGGTATTCTCTACAACTAGTAGACCTATAATCTGCTTACTGAATTGATTTTGCCACCTACTTCTTAGAGGCTAACTGTAACTCCTGAAATCAAAATGATATTACTTTATGGTCCTAGGAAACTATGTATGCAAAGTTTTAGAAGAGCTATGACTCATCTTTCATTTCAGAAAATATTGTTGAACTTAAGTTGGTCTTAAGACAACTATTTATTAAAAACATGTAGAGTTGATATGAAACTTGCAGAATGGGCTGAAGTGCTACAATAAATAAATAAATTTTGAAAATCCATTGACCTGCTATCAAATTTTGCCTGAAATCTGACAGAACAGTATAAATATACTGCAGTAACTTGATAAGCTAGTTTATGAATTTTTCATCTTGGATTTCACTAACATGTCTGCTTTCAATTACACAGATGAAAAACAAGAGTTTAATATTTTGCTCTTCCCCTGATTGCAATAAAATGTCATGCCGGAAAGTGGACTATTAAAAGGAAATTCAAGTGAAACCTAATTTAGAGATAGCACTTATGTAACAGAATTAGACTTTTTGTTGGCATGTGATTTTTAGGGAGATGTTATCTATGAGAGCAGGCAAGAAAGCATGAACCTAGCCTTTTCTAAGTCCTACCTCCACCCATATACTCGTTATAAATTTACTTCTATAAAAGCACATGTAAAAGCCATGATCTTAAAATAAAATTAATTCCACACACTCAGTGGAACTTTTTTTTTTTTTTCTATTACAAACTATAAGCTCACCCTGAATAACCATCTTTCCAGATGTCTAGTGAGTTAAACTGTCTGTGTCTGTAGTACCAAGACATGCCAAAGACACAGCTAGAGGATGAACTGTTCATATACTGACTGGACATAATGATGTGAGTAATCCATCTTTTTCAGCAGAGACGGTAGTTTATACCAAGGCAATTTTTTTTGTAACAAGAATGCAATGTTTACAGGAAAATCAAGTTGTGTTATACAACCTAGCAGGTTTTTAAGACCCTTACTCTTGTAAAGAATGACATGCATAACTATCTTCACGTGCATTGGCCAGTTCCCCTTAGTCCAGCCTCTTCTTTTTTCAGAATGAGGACTACTGATTAATAGATACTGATTATTCACTAGTAAGGAAAAGCAATTAGAAAACTGACAGAAACAAGCTTAAGAGGAAGTTGTATTTCAGAAATATGTTGCTATAGCAACTTGGCAATTATATCTTTAAAGCTGTCTGGAGATAATCTTCACCCCAAGCCCCTTTGTACTAGGTGCACAGAGGAATACAGACTCTGCCCCAAAGAGCATACACTTGAATAACATGAATTCACCAAGTAGTTTCTTCATTGGCCTGCAAAACACAGATGGCCTTGTGAAATAATGCAGAAAAGTTATCTTACAGCAACTACGATTGCTAGTAATTACTAAAGCATATTTACATTCTCAAAAAATATTTAACCTCAGCAGTCTACTCTTCAAGAAGTAGTGTCCTAGAAAAGGTTTCTTATCTGCTTTTAAACATCCAAATCTAATTTTATCCAAGTTACTGTTTTCAAAATTCTAAGGATGCAGAAATTCACAGTGAAATTAGAGTACTGATCTTTATTTGAGACTAGAGACCTAATGTACCTTTTATTACCAAACTTGTCTATACTTTGTGATAACAACCTTTGAAAACCCGAACTTATCAAATTACTTAGCGTTTTTCTAAAAAGTAGTGCACTAGTTAAGGCTAAAGGTACACTGCATTACAAAGTGAAGTTATTTAGTGTTTCACAATAATGCTGAAAATTACTAAGTCCCTTCCATGCATCACAGTCACAAATTTGCTGATATACCCTGCTGTCTGAAAGAGAGTAGGTGCTATCCTGGGATTTTAGCACTAAACATTGCTTTCTTAAGCTTCTTTATTCTGTTCCTCCTTTTTTTAAAAGGAGCGGCTAACACCTCTGTGTCAAAAGCAATATATCTGTGACAAGTGCACTGCAATATACAAAAATATAAGAGCTAAATTACTGCATTGATAAGAAATAATGTACTTCACTGGCTTTTGTCTGCAGCTGTTAGGCCAATGCCAGGGACCATATGTTTATAAACACTTGCCTGGGGAATGGCATGGCCAAACCCCAACTCACAAAAGCCCCCTTTGGTATTCCTGTAGCAGAAAGTCACATAGCTGTGGGCTAGGATAAATTAACCGTCAACACATGAAAAGCAGCTTCTTTGCTGTATCTTATCAGTTATCTTTTCGTTTGATTACTCTGCTGACTTAAATGAATATCCTCCGTTTATATAGTTTTAAGAGAATGGGAAAAAAAAATGCATAATCTAGAAAGGGAAGCACAGCTTGGATCCAGAGTCCTACTTTCACAAGCACCCCCACCACACGGTATCATTCATAAATACTTCAGTATTTAAAAGGCCCGTACACTTCGCTTCGTTATGCCTCCTGCTGTAGCGCGGTTCCACACTCTTGATCCCACTTTTCTTTGGGGGGACACACAGTGTGCCCCGAAGCCAGTGGACAGCACCAGACCCCTCTCCCGAGGCCGACTTCGGGGCACTGCACCTCGGAGGGAGCCCAGCGTTTCAGGGTTGCCTGAACAGGCCGGGGCGGGGCGGGCCGGGCCGGGGGGCTGTGAGGCACAGAGAGCCGCAGCCCGGCTGCCCCGGCAGGCACCCTCCACAGCTCGGGCAGCGGAGCCGGTGCACGCCCCGCCTTTCTACTCCCTCGCCCTCGTGGCAGCGGCGGGGCTTCAAAGCCTGGCCGGGGACACCCGGGGGGGGACACGGTGATCCCCGCCGCCCCCTTCCCCGAGCCCTCTCGCGGGGCCGCTCCGGGGGGTCACCTCACAGACAGCCCTTACCTTGGCCGCGGAGCGCGGGCGGCAGCAGCGCCAGGAGCAGGACCAGCCGCAGCGGCCGGGCCCCGCCGAGGTTGTCCATCGGCCGCCGGCGGGAGCGCTGGCACCGAGCGGGGGCTGGGGGGGGGCTCGGCGATCCTGAGGCGGCCGGTGGGGCTCTCCGCTTTTCTCTCGCTCTTGTTGCTTGTTTCTGTTGTTATCCCAGCCGCCCGAGACCGGTTGGGAAGGAGCTCGCAGGAACCCCCCGCTCGGTGTGCTTTACAAAGATTTAATTCACCGCCTGCCCGGTTAATTGCAGAGCCTGCAAGTGCTCGGCAGAGGAGAGCAGCACTGCGGCTTGGAGGAAGGGACCCTATTGCTTCTGATAACCCTACTCTCTCCCCGCCACCCCCACACACGCTGTAAAAGTGACTCCCTTCGGCTCGGAAAACTTTGCAGATCCTCAGCGTGAACCTAGGGACGGCGTGACTGATTCTGCGAGGGAGAAATGCAGCAAATTCCCTCGGTGCCAAATAGGAGAAAGCCACAAACAAAAAGCAAAGCGAAGCAAAAACAAAACAAAAGAAACCACCTAGCAAGGAAAGCAAGTTTCAATCTCTGGAGAGATTTCCAACCCCCCTTTCGTGGTCTTTCCACCGATTGTACTCCACGATAACTTTTTTTTTTTTTTTCCTATGAAGGGGGTTTTAAAAAGGAGAGGTATTCTAGAATATTTCAAAATTCAGTGGAAAAAAAAACAAAAACAAAAAAAACTTCCCTTCTCCTCCCTCTCCTTGTAAAGAAACAGGATGAGAATTTCTACCCAAATGAGGCAGTCAGCCCTGCTCTGTCGACCCCCTTTTTTTTTTTTTTTTTTTTTTTTTTTTTTTAACCCCTTATCTTATTTAAACAGGAACGCAAACACTGATAGTGGTCAAAGGAAGAGCTGGTTTGAAAGCACCCAACTGGCTATGTTGTTGCTAAGATCTTTCAGATAACGTGGGTGATAATGTTTGCAGGCAAATGTGTGTGGAAACAAATGGGGAGTTCATCATCCCTCTACACTTTGCCCTACGTTTTACTCAGAAGAGCAGTTGGAAGCTGCTTTATATTTACTTGTTCATTGTGCCACACGGACCCTGACTGGACTGTTGTAACCCCTCGGTAACAATGTTTGAATATTCCTCCTCAAAATGTCTAACTGGAGAAAAAAAAAAAAAAAAAAAAAAAAAAAAATTAAGACGCTAAGGGTTGAAAGCAAGCATTTTTGTCCTGCACCTGCTTACTTGTTCTTTCATTTCCTTACACAAGAACAAAAAAATGGCCATATGGCCAGCGGTCCAACTAGCCAAGAGTTTGTTTTTGACAATGATCAAAAGTGGTCACCAGGGGAAAGGTAAGACCAAGGCAAGCACGTGTGATGTTATCTTCAGCCTCCGGCTGCTTTGAGTGGAATGCAGTTTCTGTGTACTTAGTAGCCCTCATTGAGTTTCTATTCCAGGTATTTATCCAGTCTCCCCATGAGTTCTTGTAAACCTTTATCATCTAAAATATCCTTTGGGAGCAGATTTCGTAGCTCTGCCACTGACTGGGCGGAGGGCTGTTTCTTTTTGTTACTCCAACTACCTTCTTAGAGCACCTCCTAACTGCTGCAGAAGAGACAGCAAAGAACTAGCCTTACCACTCTCTTAGTGCCTTGATCATATTTTGCCAGGTCAGCTTTTCGACTGCTGTTACCTTCTTTTTTCTTTTTTATTTTTTTCTCCTGTTTTATTGGGAGGGAGCAATTGGAAAAGGGGAAGAAGGATGGAGGACTGACTTTATTTGGGTGTATTTTTTGCTTCCATTCCTTATACACAACTGTATATATCTCTCTTCTTTAGACACCCTGTTTTTAAGTTTAACATCTGTTATAGTGACACTTTCACAGTGTTTCATCACAACCTCCACACTACAGTTTTTTACATGTCAGACAGCTGCAGGAGACAAGTGACAAAGATGACACCTCGTTTGTACCAGCTTACTGAACCTGTGGCATTTCATCTATGGAATCCCTGGATTGAGTTCCATTGTGGCTTATTTCACTTTAAACCCACTCCTAATTGATTAAAGGTGAATAGAAAGAAGTTCACCAGTTTGACTAAATCACTGTAGAGTCACACATAATAGCTCGTCCACACATGGACTTACTCTGATTAACACCATGTGTGGACCTAATTAATCTAGAGAAAGAATTCCTCCTTCCTGCTTAGTTTGCTACCACAAGCTGTTTACCAGAAACGAGGCAAATTCAAGTAACAGTTGTAAGAAATATTTCTAGAAACCATCACAGCTATAGTTATCTCAAGATGTGATAATAGTTTTTTGTTGGTTCTGTTATTATTGGTGGTTCTTTTGCATAATATTAATGCATACTTCTAGTATAAATTGGAACTCTCACCTACAATCAGATTCGGTGGCCTTGAGTACATGTGATTCTAATTACTGACTCCAAGCTTTGTAGAAAACTAAGCCATGCACTTAGGGCTCAATTCAAAGCTTCTGGAAGTCAATGGAAAGTAATGGCTCATGAGAGGGAACATTTTGCATAACCACATTTTTTCTTACATCTGCTTGCAAAGGCCCTATAATCCTTTGTGTAGCTTTAAAAATAAACAAATTCTTTAATGAGGATTTTATTTTTACTTCAGAAGAATAAAAATCATTTGCAGAAGCTCAGATTAATGAGTTATGACAGCATAACAAATCATTGCGCAAGTCATTTCCAACGGTCTTACTGAGAGTAGATACACGCAAGTGGACTGACTTTTGAATTTTGAATGAAGAATTTTGAATTACTCTAACAAACCTATTACCATCTATGGCAGCAGGTTCACGGTTCTTTCTTTATTTGTCTACTTACTTTCATGGGAATTCTTGAAATGGTCTGAATAAGCCTATGTAAGGACATCAAATTCTGCCTGGCAAACAAAGCTGCCCTATTGTCCCAGCTGTTGTACTTCCTACCCTTTCTGGTTTACTGCAGCTCCCAGATCCTGCCTTGTTGTTGTTGTTTCCTCCACCCATCTGTCCCAGAAGTTGAGCAAAACAGAGGGAAAGGAAATTGCTTTATCTTCCCTGTTTTGAAGAAGGTTATTGCAAGGAAGAAAACAGATACACCTGGAAATGAAATCTGTCTGTAATTACTGAAGGGAAACTCATTGGCAAAAACTGAAGCCATGTTTTGTCTCTCATTAAGGAGATGTGCCATACTGAAGATGCATAAAAAGGCCTCTTTTCCCTTGTGCAGAAAAATATTACTTCATTCACTGCTATGGGTATGCAAAGATTAAGAAAAGCCCATGGAGATCTTACCATCTCTCAACGTTAAAAAAAAGACCTCAAACTCTACAGTAAGCAAATCCGTAGCTATTGGAGTAAAAATAAGTCACTCAGCTTAGCTCCAAATATTAGTATATGTAAAGTACAACTGGCATTCAGCTTCCTTCCTAGAGAAAACACTACCAGAAACTTTTTCTGACTTAAAAAATGATTAGAATAATAAGGAAAACATTCTATTTGCAATACAAGGAAAGAACAGTGTCACATAATCATTTCAGTGTTGGGAAATTTATTGTTTTTAATGTCTTAATACTGGAAACTGATTTTTAAGGCTTGTGGGACCCATTCTAACTCTTGTCTGCCCTGAAAAGGCAAAAAAAAATTCTGATTGAACTAGAACACACCTTTTACAATAACCTACATCAGAGCTTTCAGAGATGGGTGCACCACAATCCTTAGTTATTTTTTGAAACTATTAATGACATCACAGATGACCATTTCTTGCTTATTTTGAGTCTAAAGCAATCTGTTTTAGTTCTTAATAGATCTGTGGGCTCATACTCACAGAGAAGTTACTGTTTGTACTCTGTGCTTTGTGTATCATCAGTAACCATCAAGGCAATTTAGAGTAATGTAGCCTGTGGACACTTTGTATGCACCTTCCATTAGTCTTGCTAGGGATTAGCTTGGAATAAAATCTCCCTTTTGATAAATCAGTTTGTACCCCAAGGCACAGGCTCATCTTTGTTATCAAATGCAGAACTATTGACTATTCACACCAAAGAGATACTGGTCTGAATCATGCCAGGCCATAGATGAGCAAGGGAAGATGGGAGGACTGGGAGCATGCTCTGCTCTCGAATATGTATGAAATTATGCCTCCAAGTCTAGTCAAGAAGGTTAGCCTAGCCACCATCTTGTATCCCATCTGGTTTATGATGGCATCCTGTAGCTAAGCTGGTTGGGATTCTTTCCAGAATAATTACAATGTCAGCTGAAATTTATAACCATTCTAAATTTGAACTGCTCTTTATATAAATATATAGATATGTATATATACATGTATATAAAATAATCTGGATGCCAATAATTTAAGCCACTTCTTATCTGTGGGCAGCAATACAGATGCTTGTATCCAAACCAAGAAATGTAGCTGGTCTTTATGGCTCAAATACATAAGGACTGTTAGAAGAGTTTAGTTAATAGAACTTTCCTTGCACAGAAGAACCCTTTCACTGCTAGATTGATTTCTGAACATTTTTTTCCTTTTTGCATGGATTAGCTTGTGAATACCAAGGCAGAATTCATTTTTTTGTTGTTTAATATTCTAGACTGAGACTCATAACCCTGAACCCTTTTTGACATCACTGATTCTAACTACTTTGAGTTTTTAACCCATTTTTGAGTTTGTGTCCATTTTGTAAGTGTTGCCTATGTTCTGTTTTCTTTTCTGACTGATAAAGAAAAAAAAATCTATCTTGGACACTGGAGAGACACAATGATTTTCTACTAATATGTATAGGGTCTGCTTCTAAGATAAAGAGGAGTTTATTGGGGGATAAAGGAATGCTTTGATGATCCATGTCATATCCCTTGTGGCATTACTTGTAGAATTCAGGGATAAGTCAGTCTGACATTCATGAGGTATATCCTGCCTCTCCTTCTAGAGTTGCATCCTTGCAGTCTCTCAGATCTCCCCTTTCCCATAAATTTACTTTCCCCTTCTAGACTCTGTCATGTCACTGCAGGCAGAGCTGGTCTTCTTTGTGAACAGTCGAGGCACTTTCCAGGACCTCAGGCCTAGGAAGGTGAGGCTCCATTTACATAAGATGGAGAGCAGTGTGAGTCATGCACATATGGGTTGGAGGGAGGGGACAATGGTATTGCCTTAGACTCTGCCTGGAGCCTCCACAAATCTAACAGCAGGGATCGGTCATTATTTTTACTGCAGTCTCTCAGGGTGTGATTCTTAAAGTTGCCCATCTGTGCCAGTGGTTAGTTTCAATGTTCAAACAGAAATAAGATCTTATTATAGAGGGTGGGGAAAAGCCATCAATAAAGTAAATGGCTATTCTGGCAAAAGGCCATTCTGGCAAAAGGCCATTTCCCTTCCTGACATCTCTGATAAATCTGAGCTCTATCCCTGTCAAACAAAAATACTATCCAAGTAAGTGACCAAATGATCTTTGGGAAAGAGCAAATATATAAAAGAGAATACAAGGCATTTCAGGTTTGCATAAATAAAATTCCAGAGTCTACTGTATTTAACAGCTCGACATCAGGAACATACAGTTTTCTATAACATTTCCTCATTGTCACTTAAAACCTAGTTCATTCAGGGCTGTTTCATTATTGTTTTATGAATTTGCTCCATTATTTACAAATGTTTTTGCCTAAGTTTAATAAGAAAAGAAGCCATCCTATCCATCTGCAAACAATCCCAGTCTTGCCAGAAAACTTTTGTCTTACCTCTCAGCAGAAACTGAAATTTAAACTCAGTGTAATGTAAGCAGCAAGTCAGCAGAACAGAGCTGATAAAGCTCTACAGTAAATTTATGTATATTGGGTTTCTTCCTTTCCCTCAGCCTCACATACTGCCTCTGTTTCTTTTACTCAGCCTTGGTTTCTTTAATAGAGGTTTCCAAACTTTATTTACTCCTATACCACTCTTCTAGACTTTACAGACTTGGGCAGTAATGTCTCTGTCCTAGGAACCCAAGATCTTCATTGGTGGCCTGATTCTACAAACTCATATTAATAATATTATACACAAGGAGTGGGGCTTGCATTTAGCCAATGCTTACACAGTTCTGAGTGGTGGCTATGGGAGGGCACTTTAATACAAATTAATTTAAAAGTTATTGTAGTGCAGCAAACTCTTTGGAAAGAAAATACTATAAATTTACCATATTTTCTGGCACGGTTCTTCAGAAACTGACAGCTGGGATATGCAAAGTTGGTGGACACTGGCTCTTAATCGGAAGGCCAGCTGGATCAGAATACCTTTGGACAGTTGAAAAAGTAAAAATAAATAGATGAGATCTATAAAATGAACCCTAATGGGTTAAATCGTTCCATGCTACATGTGCCCTATGGCTACCAGGTCTCAGGTTAGACATTTTAAATTGTATACACTACATCACTAGCCACAGCCTACGTAGATGAGGAGGTTGGCTCACAGTTGGAGCACAACTGTAGTTTACTTTTGGTTTTGCATAAAAATGGATGTTTATGTCTGTAATGGACTACTCTCGTGTTCCCTTAGGTCCTTGCTGAGCTCTGGAAGCAGAGCTAGCAACAGACGTGAGGTTCCACTTAAACACTAACCAACCAGCCCTGTGCTATGCATTTATTCCAGCAAGCTGCTTCCTTTCACTCTCTGCTTAGTTCTTTCAGCTGTGTTCTCACAACTGTTCTTAGACCTAGTCATACAGTTTGGAACTGGCTCAATGACATATTCCTGCTAGAGGAGAGAATAGTCCTCAGCTGTATGAAAAGAGGATGTGACAGCAGCAACTTACACCAAAGTGAAGCTGAAAAACCACACTCAAAAAACGACCCCCCACATTCTGCAAGCCCCAACCATTCAGGATTTAATTATCTAGAAGAAATGTGGCCTGTTAAACAGTGCATTTGAGCAGCCTTTAAAAGAATTTATGCTTCCAGCCCTCTTCTTGGCTTATAAGACATCTTTTTGTAAAATACTTTACCTTTCTGTGCCTCATTTTATTTATAAGAGTAACACGATTTGTAAAATGGTTTGATCTCCACAAAATTCAACAAACTGCATAACAGTTAGCTGTTACAAACTAGCAACCTTGAGCCATTAAGTTCATATGAATGTGATATGAAGCAATTTAGGCGAATTTTATCTTAACTTCTATTTCTCCTATTTAAAGGCAGCATCTTATACAGTTATCTATGTTATAATAATTTTAGAGCTCAGAATAGCTCTCATATTCTTTCCTCTAAACATAGAAATCTACAGACAGACAAATTTCTAGCTGAATAACATATACATACATTTGCTTGGATAGTTATTCCATAATTTGTACTTCTGAAATGCTCCACAAACATACAGGTCAGGCATTATGACAATCTAACTTACACATGTAAGTCATAGCTTCATTGCAAGTCAGAAAATTGGATTCTTCTAAGATTTTAGATTCTCTGTTAAGTAGGTGTCATTAGGCATGCGTTTAAGAGTAATATAAATTGTCTTAGCTCTTATAAAGCAGATAGCTAGGTAGAAAGGCATTTGTAGAATCATTAACATGAAACCATAAAAAGAAGTTTAATTATTTTCAGCTTTCACTTTTTTCTTCAGTTTATGCAATATACTGTATTTAATAGCTCTGCTAAAGACGAATGAAATCTTGGCTCTAAGGAAATCATTGGCAACATTCCCACTGACTTCAGTGGGGCCAATACTGCTGTTAACTCTTCCCTACAAGGAAAATCAAGATTGCTTAAGAAATTGACCTGCCTCTGTTAAGACTAAGATCCAGACTGCTTACAACTTGAAGTGACCTTTTACAATTACTAAGGCTGTTATTCTTGAGAATATTGCCCTGGAGTAAAACATACCTCTCACTTTATAAATGAAAGCACCTATGTAGACATATCTTCTGATGGTATCACTGACAGTTTTTCTTGTATAGAAATTTTAAGAAATCATTCTCACTTTCAGAAAAAAAAAAAAAAAATCATGTTTGTTAAATGAACACTGATGAAATGTTTTGCCCTCAGGTCTGACATTTCACTGTAAACACACTAGAATATACAAAATTTGGTGAAACAAATCTTCTTCGTTTGGTGAAACAACCCTTCTCCGAGTCCAGAGAAGGGCAACGAAGCTGGTGAGGGGCCTGGAGAACAAGTCCTACGAGGAGCGGCTGAGGGAGCTGGGATTGTTCAGCCTGGAGAAAAGGAGGCTCAGGGGTGACCTTATCGCTCTCTACAGGTACCTCAAAGGAGGCTGTAGCGAGGTGGGGGTTGGTCTGTTCTCCCACGTGCCTGGTGACAGGACGAGGGGGAATGGGCTTAAGTTGCGCCATGGGAATTTTAGGTTGGATCTTAGGAAGAACTTCTTTACCGAAAGGGTTGTTAGACATTGGAACGGGCTGCCCAGGGAAGTGGTTGAGTCACCATCCCTGGAGGTCTTTAAAAGACGTTTAGATGTAGAGCTTAGGGATATGGTTTAGTGGGGACTGTTAGTGTTAGGTCAGAGGTTGGACTCGATGATCTTGAGGTCTCTTCCAACCTAGAAATTCTGTGATTCTGTGATTCTGTGAAATACAAAAAAAATAATATGTTATTTTGTACCTGCTGAAGCTATCAGAATTAAGGATGATTTAAATATGTGTTTACACCAGACTAATCATTACTTTGCTGTACTTGGTATGTTTCAGTTTGTTCCCTTCAAAATATAAAGAAGACTTTATGATATGAAAACAACAACAACAACAACAACCAAACAACCAAACAAAACTTAAACTTCTAGGACATGCATGCACAAAGATAAAGAGCTAACAGTTCCACACCTTCCACTAAGGTCTCATCAGATCTACTTCAGTAATCTACTGAAGTTTCTACACATATTTAGATATTTCTTATAATGTGCCTTGCACCTCAGATCTGTTCCACCTAGCAGCAGCAATACCAAAAGGCAATACTGTTTTGTTAGTTTCATTTACCAAAGCCAGGACATTAATATCAATCACAATATAACCTTATACCACATATTCTGCTACTGAGCTATACTTTACAATCATGACTGGTTTGGTGGCATTATGTCTTATAAGATGTAGTGTGCACAACTTATTCCTATCCAGTCCTTGACTACTATACAAAGATTGAAAGATCACCAGATAACAAGAAACTCTGCATTCAACACGTGAAAGAAAATACAGTAATATTGTCATATGGCAACAAAAACCCTAAATATCTAACCATGAAAATTCTCTATCATGATACATCTTCCGTTTTTAAAGGGGCTTTGCTAAATACACTGAATTCAGATATGTCACTGAATAAAATCTCTGTGTCCCGTTATCAGTCCTTCCAGTTGCTTAGATGTATTTTTCTTTTGTACTCTAGAAAGTTTTTCTGTGGATATTAAAGTGCTGCTCTTATCTTCCTAGGTGAAATAAATGTGACGGTTTGCCCCAAATCATCAAAGCTAAAAATATATTTAAATTTGCATATAACTGTCACTGAAGTAAATTGTAATATTCCTACTGGAGTAGTGTAGGACTTGTTCCCATGAGATGTCATGTAGTCTGATTTCAATATAGCAAAACAATAATTTTTAATAGTGTTATTACTTTCAGTGGGATTACTCACCCACCTGAATTTATGTATGCCCTTAAATTCTTTACTAAACTGGGTTATATAAAGTGTCCTAAACAGAAAAGCTCAGTAATGCTTTTCATTTTCTAATATGTGCTGGGATCTTTCATTACTATTTCTCAAGTGCTATTTAAAAGTTAGAATTTGCAAGGCTCCAGCATGGGTCAAAATAATCTTTTCCATGTACACACTACTCATGCCTCCTTCTGTATTTACTGACTGTTTGCACAGTTTGAAGTCCTTTTGACTTCATTTGGTGTTACAGTGATCTATTTCTTTTTTTTTTTTTTTTTTTTTTTCTAGAAAAGCCGTCCTTACTAGAAATATCTGTATGATCTCTCCGGTTTTTCTGTACATTTTCTAGTAAAAATTTCTTGCTAGAGCTGAGCTCCTGATGTTTTTTAACTCAGTTTCAGAGAAAAGGACATGAATAATAATGTCAACATTGCTTTTATGTCTAAAAGTGACCTTAGATTTTGAAAAGGTGTTAACTGAATAGTCTGTTTCTCTGATATTCAGTATTTTTTCCTACTATGAAGAGAGCAATGATGTTCTCCTTTTTAAAGAGCTAGCCAGCTTGTCATTTAATTTTTCTTCAGTAGTGACTTTCTTGGAGATCAGACTCAAGACTCATGCTTGTATTTCAAGAACGTACATCCCATATTATCTTTAACCTATATGGTAGAGCTAACTACGGGAGCGAACACACAGGGGCTTTCATTTGGGCTTCAAGGAAATACAGAGGTTGCTAGTTTTTACTTAATACTGTGCTGTCACACCATCATGACTATTGCTCATGGTTACACATGGTAGAATCACTCTCTTATCTTATTACACAGACATGAGCTGTATAAAGCTAGAGTATCTGGTGGGATCCCATTTGTGAGACAGACCTCTAGATATTGTCTTGATAAAAATAGTAACTAATAGTTCTTATACATAACAGTAAGTACTTTCAATAAATAACAAGGGAAAAAAAAAAACTTTTTGATGATAGCCTACAGAATTCCTTTCATCTTTTCTCCCTTCCTACATTCCTACATGGCTCCTCCTTATAAAATATACTTACTATTTGCCTTAGATGCCAGTTAAAATACTCAGGCTTTAAGCTGTCAAGGTTGTTAAAAGCTTCTCATCAGATTGGGAGCTTTTAAGATGGAAGATTAACTAGATACATTTCTTGTTTGAAAGACATGACTACTCTTAGAAGCAGAGCCAGGCTGGACATGAGACTTAAATGTGACCTTATACAAGCCTCACTATTTTTGCTGGCAGTTAAGCAAGGCCAAAAAAGTACTCATCGGAAAAAATTTAGCAGCTTTAGCAGCTTTAATACTGCTTTCGGAATGGGTTCTTTGGGGCTTATTGTGAGTATTCACAGTATTTTCTAGATGTTTTCCTTGAGTCTTAAGTCCTGTATGGCCCTTAAGTCCAGACATATAATAATGGGGGAAACTAAAAGTATTTTTTTCTAAAGTTAGATTTTTTTTTTTATTATTTTTTTTTACTTCCAGAGAAAATTTCTATCATATCTATGTACAACCACCTATGAAGCTTTCATTCAGAAATATTGCCAAAGATGACAAATTATTTTTATATTTCAGCCATCTCAGGTTGTTGCTATCATATTAAATATTTCTAGTTGATATTCTTTGGTTTTTTTTTTTTGTTTTGTTTTGTTTTGTTTTGTTTTCATTTTTTTTCTTTTATTTGTAGTCATTTTGATGAATGCTTTGTCTGTCACAGAACCATTGTACACTAATAAACTCTCTTAAAAGTTCCTTTGTTCTCCCCAGAGTAACGTAAAAGGGTTTTGTTTACAATCATATTTACAGTCACAGCTGAGCAACATATATAGCAGCATGGAGCGATTTAAGTTTCTACGAGACTACGAGATCCTTACACAGCTTGAGAACCTGAGTACGCACATAATAATTTCTGTCTGTCCATCACTGTTCTATGTGACACTGTTCCAAATTTTATTTTTTTAGAGAAAATATGCAGCCAATGTGAGTTTGTCTGGCTCAGATCTTACATAGTTTGTACTACTTTGGCATTGCACACCCAAGTTGTACTTTATTTGGAAGCATTTTCATGGTGCTCCTCTCTGTATTGCAGAGGACTAAAAAGTATAATGTATAGCTGTTTTCCATTGTACATAGGATACAGAACTCTCAGTTATCATAAGAACAGGGTACATATTTTCTGGAACATCAAAAAAAAATTTACTTAAATTATCACTACAAAAATGCAAAGTTTGAGCATATATTTGTTTGTGTATGTATGTACGTATGCATGCAATTTTACACTGGCCTGGTTTTTGGTTCAACTTATCCACAGTTCCAATGGAAAGAGATGGGAGGTTAATGCTCAGTGTCTCTCAAAATGAAGAATTCTTATTTAAAAGATCACTTATACATTTCAGTAAATTAGATGTTTTTGCCTAAGGACTCCTGCATTCCAGCCATAATTTCAGCAGAAGACTGAATATTTTCAGCACAAATACTCTAAAAAGTCATCCATGGAATGAAGAAAAGCAGAAGTGGCATCCTAACCAACAATGCAAGAGTAGTATAAATATATGTATGTCAAGATTCTCAACTGTGTAAATCCTCATGGCTCCACTCATTTCAACTGAACTGTGCCAATTTACAATACAAGAGAATTTCTAACTCGTATACTTTTTTGGAGGTATAGTATTCTACCTGTTTCTGTATTTCTATGTGTAGCATAGGCAGTTCTGTAGTGTTTCTTCAGAGACATTCCAGTTCATCTCTGGAGAAAAAGAAAAAAAGAAAAAAAAAAAAAAAAAAAAAAAAAAAAAAAAAAAAAAAAAAGCTAAAGTATTGAAACTTAGACTTGGAAAAATACCAATTAGGTATTACCACCTGACCTTTACACATTATGGACTACACTTAGCTGTAACACTTAAAGATATTGTGATGTTGCTTGTAAAATCATATATAGGACTTGGATTTAAAGTTCCTTCTGTTATTACATTTCCCATCTCCTTTTTTATGTCTTCTTTTTTTAGAGTCTAATATTCTTAAAGCCTCTGCTTTAAATGAAGAAAATCTGGTCTCAGATGTCACTAATTGGTAACAGGTTAGCAAAGAGATTTAAACAGAGATGCCTGAAGTTACAATTCATCATATGGGATCTGACAACAGCCTGTTTCACTAGGCTCTTTCATTTAGTTTGCATGACAATAAGCTTTAACTAATCCATGCAAAGTATACATTTAAGTAGGAAAACTACACAAATACAGATCTTTCTAAATGGTATCAGTATTTGCAATATACTATATACCACATTAACATCTCTTTTCTATTCATAGATTTTGTATATGCACAGACTGAGAAAGAAAGCCATTAATCAAAGTATTTTGTTTCTCATATCAAGCAACCTGTTTCTTAGCTTTTGATATTTAAAAAATAAATTTAAATTGAAAGAGTTAAATGTCTTTCTGTAGATCATTAGATAAAGAACATTTTAAAATATATTTTCTGTAATAAACAAGATATTTGTTTTTCTGTTATATCTCCAAGCAATGTGACCAAACATTGGAAATACATGAAGTAGAGCTGCTTGAAGGAATACCTCACCATATCTAGCACAACTAGAAGCTTATGCTTTGTAACTAGTAATTCAGGTATACAAAGGGATAGAACCAACTTTGGCCGCACCACAATTCATGACCTTCCCTTCCAGCTCAGTGACAGTTTGTCTTAAGTCTATAAGGGTCCAGCAGGTCCCTACCTGAGGTCCTGTCAGAAGCAGAACATGATTTTATCGTGGGGTGCGTAGGGGGCAGAATGAAAAATGTTGGAAGCAAATGTATGAATGCTATTTCTGTTTTTATGATGTGTATTGTGTGCTCAAAGCATTATTGCTAGTTATGATTTGTACATTAAATTCATTATGGAAATTAAATATAAACAGTGAGATCCTTATGAGAATGAAAATCCACCTTGTAGCATTTTTGCAATGCTTCACTCTTAGGAGCACTAAGGGAAGAAAAAAAGACTGTAACATCCTGAAGTAATTTAAAAGCAACTCTTTTTGTACATGCTGTGTTTCCTTTCAAACAGCCAGTTTGTCTTCCCAGTGAGAAACAGGAAAAATAAATCTATTATGTTTTGCCTATATTACTACAGATTTCATGTAATCATAGAATGGTTTGGGTTGGAAGGAATCTTAAAGACCACCTAGTTCCAAACCCCCCTGCCCTGAGCAGGGACACCTCCCACTAGACCAGGTTGCCCAAAGCCCCAACCAATCTGGCCTTAAACACTTCCAGGGATGGGGCATCCACAGCTTCTCTGGGCAACCTGTTCTAGAACCTCACCACCCTCACAGTAAAAAAAATCTTTCTAATATCTAACCTAAATCTTCCCTTTTTTAGTTTAAAACCATTACTCCTTGTCCTATCACTACAATTCCCAACAAAGCATCCCTCCCTAGCTTTCCTGTAGCCCCCCTTTAAGTATTGTAAGGCCTCTACAACAAGTATCTGCTCTCCTTGGAGCCTTCTCTTCTCCAGGCTGAACAACCCTAACTCTCTCAGCCTGTCTTTATAGGAGAGGTGCTCCAGCCCTCTGATCATCCTCATGGCCCTTGTCTGGACTCATTCTAATAGGACCATGTCCTTCTTGTGCCAGGGCTCCAGAGCCGAATGCAGGGCTCCACGAGAGCAGAGCAGAGGGGAAGAATCACATTCCTTGCCTTGCTGACCACACTTCTTTTGATGTAGCCCAGGGTATGGTTGGCTTTCTGGGCTGCAAGCGCATATTGCCAGCTCATGTTGAACTTCTCATCCACCAACACCCCCAGGTCCTTCTCCTCAGAGCTGCTCTCAATTCATTCTCTGCACAGTCGGTATTTATACTTGGGATTGCCCTGGATAAAATACCAGACCTTGCACGTGGCACTGTTGAACTTCACGAGGTTTGAACGGACCCACCTCTCAAGCCTGTGAAGGTCCCTCTGTATGGGAACCCCTCCCTCCAGCATGTTGACCACACCATGCAGCTTGGTGTCATTGGCAAACTTGCTGAGGATACACTCACTTTCACTGTCCATGTCACCAACAAAGATGCTAAACAGCACCAGTCCCAATACTGACCCCTCATCCCCACTTGGATATTGAACTGTTGACCACAACTCTTTGAGTGCGACCATCCAGCCAATTCCTTACCCACCAAGCGGTCCATCCATCAAATATGTCCTTCCAATTTAGAGACAAGGATATCATGGGGGACAGTGCCAGATGTTTTGCACAAGTCCAGGTAGATGATGTCAGTTGTTCTTCTCCTATCCACCAAAGCTGTAACCCCACCATAGAAAGCCACCACATTTGTCAGGCATGACAAATGGTGGAGCCATGTTGGCTGTCACCAATCACCTCCTTATATTCTATGTGCCATAGCACAGCTTCCAGGAGGATCTACTCCATGATCTTGCCAGGCACAGAGATAACACCACCTTTTTTTTTTTTTTTTTTTTTTTTTCCTTTTTTTAAAATAGGTATTATGTTTCCCTTCTTCTAAGAACTTCACCGGACTGCCACAACTTCTATGATGGATAATGCCTTAGCAACTACATCTGCCAGTTCCCTCAGGACCTGTGGATGTATCTCATCAGGTCCCATGGATTGTGCACCTTTAGGTTCCTTAGATGATCTCAAACCTGAACTTCTCCTGGTGGTTCATCATTCTCCCAGTCCCTGACTTTGCCGTCTGGGGCCCAGGCTATGTGGCTAGACCTCTTGTTGGTGAAGACTGAAGCATTGAGTACCTTGGCCTTCTCTGTATCATGGGTGATCAGGTTTCCCATTTCCTTCTGTAGAGGGCCCAATTTCCCTAGTCCTATTTTTATCATCAATGTACCTATAGAGTCCTTTCTTGTTGCCCTTGATGTTCCTAGCCAAATTTAATTCTAATAGGGCTTTGGCTTTCCTAACCTGATCTCTTGATTTCTGGTGCTTATATTTGCCTATATGAAACTCTCTGATGTACTAAGAGCAATTTTTAATGTAAGAGAGACAATATAGCAGATGCTTTTTGGCAATTTGTCTGGATCCAGACACATATTATCTGCTGGCAAAACAGAAGTTGTTTGGTTATATTGCAAGTGGCATACATTACTTTAAGAAATAAATCCCCAATGCAGAAAGGAATTTAAACATAAGCATAACTTTTTAAGCACTTGAATAATGCTCTTAGTTGATCACAACTCTTGTTTATTGTGACAAACTGCATTAAGCATCTTCCTGAATGAATGCCCACTATACAGGAACTGATGCACTCTGTCTTATGATTCAAGTAATATGCTAAAGTATTAAAAAATGCTAGATGCCATCAAGTAAACTGGCTAATGAAATTATTTGTTAGAGCCAGAGAAAGAAAAAATAAAATAAAATCAAAAGAACATGATGATCTACATTTTTTTGTATTTTAGGCTTGAGTCTTGGACACAGAAAATAGTAGCAAAATTCTTAGTGAGTTTTCCCTCCTTCATTCAAAACGTGAGAAATACTATTTCTTATTACAACTCCAGAATTTTCTGAAGTTTTGCACTTTATTATCAGAAATCTTGTACTAGATTGCTAGGTATACTAGATATGTATATATGTATTCATTTTCTAATCAGTCAGAAACAGTCTTAGGTGGAATTCAGAGTGGTGGTGTGATAACTAAAAGACTTTTATGAACTTAAGTATGAACTGAGGCATGCTAATGGTGGACAGCGTGGTAGCATCTGGATAGACAGTGAATTATGAGATTTTTCTTGACTCACTATTTAGCCCTTCGTTAGTAGATTTATGCTAATATAGCAATATTATTTTCAAAGTCCTAAACCCGTATAAATCTCATGAAGTTGAATTTAAAAAAGGATTAATTGCTATAAGAGCATTAAGCTGAAGTTGATAATGTAAAATATACTCTTCTGAAATCCCTGGAATTCATTAAAAAATATTATGTACTGCAGCTGTGGTGGACTGAACGTTAATCTAATGCATATGCTTTGGGAATGTCCATTCATACATAAAATCTCAGACAAAATAGTTGAAAACATTAATATAATCCTGGACATCAATATTCTTCTAGACCTTAAATTGATTACTTTGAGGTTTTAAGAAATATATGCATTAAGGAACCACAGATTTTTGTTGAGTCTTAGCTGAACAAAGAAAAACAGTTCATTCTTCAAAAAAAGACATTCTAAAGAGTTACACGTTCTGAAGTGTCATAAAAGCCTTAGTGAATCAGCAAATGCAGAGAGTACTATTCTGCTTGAATGAACAACAGAGCACCTTTATGGAACAGTCATGTTTCCTGGAAAATCATTATTAAGATTAGATTGGCTTTGAACTCTTTGTTTTGTTTTGTTTTGTTTTTCTCCTTCTAGGCTTTGGGAATGAAAACTTAAAACAGAAACATGAGTTTTTACTCACCTTGTATTGAATGTACAGAAGCTTAATAGTCTTAGAGAGTAAGAAAAGAGATGAACACCTAATTAAAGTACAGAAGTCAATATAATTTAACTGGAATCACAGTTTTCTAATATTCCTTGTATGCTATGTTATGCCCCAGTTTTCAAGGACATCAGATACAATGAAGTATCTGAACGTATTGCAATTCAGTCAGATCTGGAATCCAGGCTCCCTGGCTTTTCTAAAAATATCAACTCTAAGTTCTTTCTTTGATATCTATACAGCCTAGTAACACAGAATACTGCATGCCTATTGATCTCTGATTAAGTAACTTTTGTCTGTATTGTTTTGTTGTTGTTGTTGTTTAAAAACAAACAAACAAACAAACAAAAAACACGTTATTTGCACTTCAAATATTCCGAGCATGAGCGCTCAGCATCTGGAGCTGAGAAGAAGAAACTTACCTGTAGATTCAAAATAAGGGTCCACTTAGCCTAGCATCTTCTTTTTTTTAGTAGCCATAAGTGGATACTCAGAGAAGAGCAAGAGAAGCAGCAGAGCCGACTTGCCTTTCCCTTTAATAGTGCCTCAGCCTCCAGGCCACAGTATTTCCTGAGCTCAATTGACTTTTTCTATTTAATAATCTTCAGTGGGTTTCTTCTGTTTGTCCACTCTCCACCAAGATACACATAAATTTAGAGCATAGGTAATGCTTTGGTGACTTAGGCTGTTTCATTTGTTGGACCTTAGTTCTTGTATGACAAGAGACAGTGAACAGCTGATCCCCATAGACTATATCTATGAAACTTAGGATTCTCTGTCAGATCTCTGTCATCAGCCCTCTAAATCGCCCTTTTTCCAAATTAAAAATGCCTTGCCTCCTAATCCATCCCTTCAGTAGAAACTGATCCATACCTACAAAACCTTTTTTGCCTTCTCTGAACCTTTTTCCGGTTTTAATGTACTCCTTCCTAAGATTAAGGGATCAGAACTTACACAGTATTCAAAACATGGTTGAACTACAGATGCACAGGGTGGCATAATGGTGTTCTGTTTTGTTTTCAGTCCTGGAAATGCCTAACAGTTGATTTATTTTTTGAATGTCATTGAGCAATGAATCAATGTTTTCATGAAGCTAAAGATTGTAACCTCAGAATCTTGCTCTTGAGTGGTTACAGCTGGTTCAATTTTACATACAACTCTAGAGTTGTTTTCACCATGTGTATCACTTCACATCTATCTACACTGAATTTCAACTCCCATTTTATTACCCTGTTTATATGTTTTTTACAGTTTTCTCTTCTCCTTTATACTTTGAATAACTATTTACCTTGAATAATGAATATCTTTCACAAACTTTTCCCCCTCACTGTTCACCTCCATTTCCAGGTAATTTGTATGTATGTTGAATACAGTTGATCCTAGCACAGACTACCATTGAACTTAACCAGTGACCAATGTCTGTTGTAAAATTAACTTTGTACTCTTCTCCTCCTTTTTTGATATTTAGTTAACTATTTAGCTATTCTAACTATTTAGTTAACTAATTAGCTATTCAAGGATTTTTTGTTCCATGGCTGATTGATTTCCTTAAAAGCTTTCAGTGAGGATTTCATTAAATGCCATTGTCCACAAATATATTGATCCTCTGAAAGATCACTCTGAGGTCTGCTAAAGCAGGGCTTAGAAGCCGTACTGAGTCTCTTAGGTAGATCACATTTAGTCAGGTTTCCACTAATTTTCCATATAGAACTTGATGCAATTTACAAATGCTAATAAATTAATTATTTTTCAAATGCAACATGTAATGTTTTTACAAATATGGAGGGGAGGAGGATGGCAATAAGGCAAAGAAAGAAAGGCAGTGACTTTAAGGAGAGTCAGAGGATGCATCTTTGGCATGCTTCTGCTGGCCCAAGGTATAAATAATGGTGTAATACCTTATTATCCTGCTAGATTGACAGGACAATAATTATGGTTCAGAAAATCTGAAAATCCTTTTTGCTGTCTTGACACTTGAGGAACACAAGGTGACTTACGGGCCACACTAGTTGTAAATTAGCACTGTTGTGCTAATGCTGAGCTCAGCAAGTAGCTCAGCAAAGCTACACTTAAATTACACAAAGCTCCTCATCTACGTTTAGGCTGCCTAGTCTGAAGGGGAGAAAATCAGTATGTTGCACCTTTTACTTCTGTATGTCAGATCCTAAAGTTAAGAAAGAAGTAGAATGTCTTGGTGCATTTAACTTATTTGCATAGATGTGCAGCTAAATTTTTATCTTATAAACTTTCATGCAGATTCAAGAAAACATTGAGATTTTGTTATTCAGTGCGTGAGGTTCTCAAAGCAAAAGCTGTCATTTTGTGCTTCTGAAACCCACATACGTAGCTCAAACAGAACACAGTAACATCTTCCAGAGCAGAGAAATGGTTCTGCTGATCTTCAGTCTGTGTTAGCAGTTTTGCTATAGCTTTAGCAATGGCCATAACCATGCTATTTATACAGTTTTTATGGTGTTAAAATATTAGACTTCTTACTGTGCAAAAGCAGCCGAAGCTATATTGATATATATCAATCGAATTGGTGTACCACTATTACACCCTTCACTCTGGAAATACTGATTGGCTTTTACTTTATCAGAATGTACTACTCTGTGAGTCGAAATCACAGGTTTTACAACAAATGTACAATTAAATTAATCATTCTTTTTCTTTAATTGATAAGAAGGGAAAGAAATAAACAATTAATTATGAAAACCTAGAAACCTGGAAAGCTATAGCTGTCTGGGAAGCAAGCTCATATAGCTATTACTTGAACCATTCTTAGCCAAACAAAAGGTTAGTTAAAATACATACGAAAAATCTTCAAAGAAAAATAGAGCACTTCACTATGCATCTTCTTCTTCCTTCAGATGGAATGTGATTTAAAAATAACTGTGCTAACTAAAGTTACTTTTTAAAAGTGATACCCACAGCCAGTGTTCTACAGCCAGATGTACTACCATCAACCTTACATATATCTCAGTGGCTCAAAACCCCTAGAAATCTCATTCTGAACAGACATATTCACTATAATGTGAATTTAGGAGGTGTAAGGACAACCAGCAGTAGTGGAGCTGCCACAGTGTCCTGGGTGTGGGCTACAGCTTAACATACACAGAAAAGACTGATTTCAGTTTATCCTATTTTAACAAAGACTACTTTACTACAGATCTTCTGCAAAAATGAACTGATGCAGGAGGCAAGGATTAAGGGACGTGAGTTTGTGAAGATGTGTTTTTCATGTTTTTTGGTAATAACCAGTCTGGTCAGCACTCAAGTGTGGAAACCATATGGTACACTTCACAAACACTTTGAAAATACTGCTGTGAAAACTATTTAAGACAGCAGGGAGCATGTTACAATTACAGCATTCTTACTGTATGCTTCATCAGTATGGACGAAAGAGGTAGCTATAGCAACAAGATGAAAATCAGAATATTTTAGGGGCAATTGCTGGGTCTTCGGCAATGGAAGCTGTGCACGTGAGCAGAGAATTTTTTGCCCTTTATTGTTTGTAATAATAACAGATGTTACGATTATATATGTTATATATGACTATATAGAAAAAAGTAAGGGAGTGGTAAAATTTCCAATGTACTGTAATCACTTTAGATCGTAATGAGTTGTGGGCTTGATTTCTTTGCATGGCATCTCAGATAAAAAGCATCTTTAGCATAAATAGTTTGTATAAAATTGGAGCAAAACCCAATTTCCATTCAACTTAATTCAAATAATTCAAGTGTTGAGGCTGGTGTCTGTTCCCCACCCAGTCTGCTGTAGAGCAAAGTAGACATTCAGTAACCCATAGCCTTTGATACCTAGATTTAAAAACTAGGTGGTGGAAAGGTAATCCATTGCTTTTAATGCCATTGTATGATCACAAAGCCTAAGCTACAATTCTGTACCTACAGATATGCTTATAGCTAGACTAAACTGCTAGGAATCCTTAGCTGTTCTCCAAACTTACATCTCCAATGTAAGTTTGAAATACAATCTTCAGTGCACCTTGTAATATGAGATTCAAGAAGCTTCCAAAAGAGAAGAATCTTCTTAGTAGTGTTTTTAAAGTTCATAAGTTCATAATCCCATTGGAAATCCCTTTGTACTCCATACGAACACTCAAACTCCAAGTATGAATACTGCATCACAGTATCAGATAACAATTGCTCTCTAGACCATAGAAAACCCAGCTATAAAAACCTAACCCATAGGTAAGTGACCATGAATTGCCTTGGTAAACGATGGCAAATTCCCAATGTGAACTGATGCTTCCCTGGGTACACTTGGGTTGTGTTACATTTTAGGGAACTAGTGAAAGGTGACAACGAACCAGACTGGTGTATGTGCACATTGGCAAATTTGATTATTGTGGAGGAATGGTTAACTGAGATAGGTCACGTTGACATGAAAAAGCTGGGAATTCACAAGCTAGACAATTATCGTACACAGCTGGTGTGAACTAATTAAAGACAAGGATACGGTTTCCCTATCTGTCTGGGAAAGTACTGAAGGGGGAACTGCAACTGCAGTCTAAGGAATGAGGAACTAGCTGACAAGATAAGGAAGCTGATGGCCAATCATGAGCTTAGCTTTTGCAATATGTATGAGCTGATTACTTCTAGAGTGTATAAAAGGCAACTGAGCTATCCAATAAATCGAAGCATATGAATCACTCATATTGAGCATCTGTGTCTTCCTTCCGTCGGTTCCTCCCGGAGGATTGCTCCAACAGATTATTATATTATTTTTTTTTTTACCTTGGCACATTAGAATTCCCTACCTGCCACTTATTATTGCTCTATGCTATTCCAACTGAATTCCTGCTAGTTCCTTTTGCATTCAACTTTCCTGCTTGAATTCTAGCTGGACTGGCATAATCTTCATAGATAAAAAGTCCTCCAGGGCAAACATGAAAGGCTAAAAACTAAAAAGCAGGAAAAAAATGAGGTTAGATTGCCTAAATTACTTTTTAAAAAACTAAATTAAAATACTCTTTTGTTTTCCTAATGTAGTTACACTTCTGTCTCTTGTACATTCCTCAATTTTTACAGCCTAGGCCAGATTCAATAGACACATGAATGTCCAAAAGACATTAACTTCCATTACAAGGCATTAACTTCCATTACAAAAGACATTAACTTCCATTAAGGCCTGTGATGACAGGTACTCGGATAAAGAAGGTTCCTATCTGATCCCAGTTTCCTACTTAATTAGATACCAGAGAATTTTACCTGAGCCAATTAAAGCTATGGGAAACCAAACTAAGAATAAATCTTCGTATATTACTCAGAACTGGCTTACATATTACATGCCTCGATAGTCATCCAAATGGTCTGGAAGTCATGCTTTGCAATTATACTGTATGTAGCTGACAAACGGATTCTCCTTTGTTCCACTGAATTGATATTTAGATGAAAAGATGTTTAGATACACAGGTGAAAATTTTAACTGATTTTTTTTTTCTGAAATTTCACTTTAATCATAGTCAACTCTCTTTTCTCTTCCTAACTTCCACTTCCTTTCTTGTTTTCTTCTCATCATTTTTCCTGGACACTAAGTAAAAATTAAGACAAGTCACGCTAAAATATCAAAACTAACACTTGATTCCTGATCTTTTTTTTTTTTTTTTCCCCTATCACTATTTGAAGCAGATGTTTATAAAGATACAAACTCCATTAGAAGTGTTTCTTGTGGCTGAAGGAATTATTTTTTCCCTCCCCATGTAGTTTTTTTTGGGATGAATACAGCTGCAGATTTTCTTCAACAAGACCCATAAAAGAATTTTTTGTAAAAGAAAAGAACTTGTTAGTTATATTCAGATTTATGGAAACTTCTCAATAAAACCTTTCCAATTAAATGAAGTATCATTGAAAATGCCTAAGGAGCAATGACTTATCAGGGGAGCCATCCAGATATACTGATGCAGAGAATAGCTGTATATACTTTACTCCATAGAGACCTGTAATTACATTCTGTATTCTACTTATTCTCACTTGCTAAACTTTGCCTGTTTAGAATATCATATTGTCTATCTGATTGCACCTGACAACTATGAGGACTGCAGCCTTCTGCCATTCTCCATATGTTAATATGCCATATTAACTTTTCTGCATTGGAAACTTAGAAACTTTTTCACAGTGATTTGCTGAATATCTCCACAAAGAAAGCTCTGAATGCTGCTACAACTTCTTATGCTATTTCCTTTTTATTTTTATTTTTTTATTATTTATGTATTTATTTTTTAATAAAAGAGCCAGGAAATGAAGTCACAGAATTACAGAATGCTTGAATTTGGAAGGGACAAAGAGGTCATCTTGTCCAACCCCCTTCTCAAAACAGGGTCACCTAGAGCCTTTGTATAACTCAAAGGAGGGAGACTCCACAACCTCTTGACAACCTGTTTTCAACTTGGTTATCCTTCTGGGAATAACTTCCAACATAAAAAAGGCCACCCCCATTCAAAAGTGGTACTGTGTTCTATTTTATAATAAAGTATTAATGTTTATATAAAAGCAAAAAAGCTAAAACTGAAAATTAATGTTGCCACTCAAGTAAGCTATCACAAGAATACACTGTTCATTCTACTTCATACCTACTCAAATATTCATAATTACTAATACAGAGTCTTTTCTCAACTGAACAATTTCAGTCCTTGTTTGTTCTCTGTAAAATGAATACGAAGATAATTCTACATCTTTGCACCATCATATCCTTTGATAAAATTATAAGTATTCATCAGAAAATAAAGGTACCAAAGGCATCAAGATCCCACTACTGACTTGAACGATTTTGGATGAGGACATTTAACCAATTTAAACTAAGACTCATGATATCTGTTCAATATACACCTCTCTTACAAGACAGATCTCAGTTTAATCAGGTGAATAAACTTGTATTTTGATGCAGCACAACAGCTATTGTACACATCTTTTCTCTAGCTGTTCCAGAAAATACAACTAAAAGTTCGAAACACAACTACACTTTATATAAAGAATAAAAATACAGAAGACTTCTGTGATATCTAATTTGTGCCCAACTTACTCAGGCCTGAAGCTTCAGCATTCAAATCTCTTTCTCTTGCACATAGTCCTAATTCAGATCACAGTATGACAGTGATATGAAGCGAAATGATCATAATTTAATTATTCTGTACATCTAGGATCTCACATTTTAGCATATTAAAGCTATTAACGTGGCTCCATTCTAAAGATAAACAACAGTTTCTAGACACAACAACAGCTTTTGTTTGCATAAATGCTTTTCACTGAAACTGAACAGCATTTGAAAACCATACATTCTTTGTTTAATGTTACTTGCCAAGAATGAGAACAACATTTGGGCTACAAGCTTAGTGACATCATTGCTGTAGAATGAAATTACTTTCCCATCTACTTTTTTTTTTTTTTTTAAAAAAGGATATTAATTAATGTTTTAAAAGGGTAATCTTCATTATCTGTTTATAGTATGTAAATTTCTAATAATTTATGTTTTCTAGTGGATACTTCTGTTTTTAGAGATCATGCAGAAGATAGGGCTCATAATTTTTTTTTTGTCTGTGCGCATTAAAGAAAAAGGAAAAACAAGACTACTGTCAAAAAACTTAGAGAAAAAGACAAAAACAAACTACCTATTTGATCAAACCAGAGATTCATCTCTTGTAAAGTTCTGCCTTTGGCAGTAATTTGTGCTATTTATTTCAGGGAAAAGTACAAGAAAGACAAAATAGACACCTTTGAAAGAATCTTCCCATAGTTGTATTATCTTTTAACGTTGAACTATTGGTTCCTGAGCTGGTAAAACAAATGTGTAACATCTCTAAGCATGAGTGGTTCCATTACCTTGAATGAAACTATACATGTTCTTAACATACTTTAGTGATTTATCAGATGGTTGTCTTAATAATTAGCTTAAGCTTTGACACACAACTGCATACACAATAATTTTCACATTATATGCAAAGCAGTTCCATAATTTTGCATTAAACATATAAACCAATTATTTTAGATTTTATTAAATGGTAGTAAATATTCTATTTCATCACTGTACAGGATGAAACTGCTTTCAAACATTTCCTTCTACAATTTTAAATGCATTGCCTTCCAATTTAATTATCTACCATGTTATCTGAGAATAAATAGAATGGCCCATTCACTTTTTCTATGTTCTCAGCTGTACTATCTGTGGAAACCTTGAATGACTGGAGACGCCTGAGCTAACCCAAACTAGGGCTGATTTACATTGCAATTCTGTAGCTGCTCCACTTTCAAGACTGGCTGCATTTCAGAACCATTTGGTGTCCCAGTTCTCTTTAACATCTTTATTGATGATCTGGATGAGTGGATCGAGTGCACCCTCAGTAAGTTTGCAGACGACACCAAGTTAGGTGCGTGTGTCAATCTGCTCAAGGATAGGAAGGCTCTAGATAAGCTGGACCAATGGGCTGAGGCCAACTGTATGAAGTTCAACTAGGCCAAGTGCTGGGTCCTGCACCTGGGGCACAACAACCCCAAGTAGCGCTACAGGCTGGGAGATGAGTGGTTGGAAAGCTGCCTGTCAGAGAAGGACCTGGGAGTATTGGTTGATAGTCGGCTGAATATGAGCCAGCAGTGTGCTCTGGCAGCCAAGAAGGCCAACAGCATCCTGGCTTGTATAAGAAACAGCGTGGCCAGCAGGGCTAGGGAAGTGATTGTCCCCCTGTACTCAGCTCTGGTGATGCCTGACCTCGAGTACTGTGTTCAGTTTTGGGCCCCTCACTACAAGAAGGACATGGAAGTACTTGAGCGAGTCCAGAGAAGGGCAACGAAGCTGGTGAAGGGTCTGGAGAACAAGTCTTATAAGGAGCAGCTGAGGGAGCTGGGACTATTTAGCCTGGAGGAGGCTCAGGGGTGACATTACCACTATATACAGGTACCTTAAAGGAGGCTGTAGCGAGGTGGTGGTTGGTCTTTTCTCCCACGTGCCTGGTGATAGGACTAGGGGAATGGGCTAAAGTTGCACCAGGGGAGGTTTAGGTTGGATATTAGGAAGAACTTCTTTACTGAAAGGGTTGTTAGGCATTGAAATGGGCTGCCCAGGGAAGTGGTTGAGTCACCATCCCTGGAGGTCTTTAAAAGTCGTTTAGGTGTAGAGCTTAGTGATATGGTTTAATGGAGGACTTGTTAGTGTTAGGTCAGAGGTTGAACTAGGTGATCTTGGAGGTCTCTTCCAAACTAGATGATTCTGCAATTCCATTATCACATGGCAGAGGGCAGGTAAGAAAGGTCCTCACAAACCTGATACAGAGAACTACAGAAGTAGTAACTCAGAATAATATGAGACCTGCAATGGCCCAGTGTGTATGTGTATTAGCTGAGATATTCAAGCCTATGAGTTGCCTAATACAACTTGAAGCCCACTGTACCTATTAATTTCTTAATTATTTTTGTACCTTTCTAAAGTGACATACAATCTTTAGCATATTTAGCCTGCTATAGTCAGCTCTTCTGCTTCAGTGGTCTTTATCATTTGATACAACAATCTTATGAAACTAGGGCTGTGCAACAGCCTCTTTAAACTTCAAGTGAGCACAGAAGGTAAGAGTAGACCACTTTTAGAATTAGACCATTTATGTTTTTCTCTACACTATCGTTCTCATTTTTCATGCTAGAAATATAAGAGGATAAAGTTTAAAGAACGTTCTTGTGGTCAGACATGAAATGTGTGGAAGACCAAGTATATACAATCATGCTCTCCCTTGTTCTAAGCCATTTTATGAAACTATTTTTTTCATTAATCTATTGTTTGGATGGGGGGGTAGGGGGGAAGAGGGCAGTATCAAACAGTAGCTATAAACTTTCCCCCATCTGTCTGTACTCTTCTTCAGTTTTGTTTTGTTTTGTTTTGGTTTTGTTTTTCTTCCAGTGGTTGCAATTTCTAATTTAAAGTTTTCATTATTATTTTTAGGATGCAATCATTACCTTTCAATGGGTTTAAAGTATTATCATGCTGCTTCTTGACTTTAACAGCAAAGTGTTCTAAGATAGTTACTACTATACAAAATTACTTCATAACACATCTTAACATTTTCAGAGATGTTGGCTAGGGAATGTATAATTTTTAGGCTATGTTCATGGGTTAACATGAGTTGTTAGTTTTCTCTAGAAATAACACTTGCACAATCACATGGCCCAGATTACCTCTCTCATGTCCCTGCTCTCTCTTCACAGTAACATTGAATCTCTTGCCCATTTCAACCAAAATAAGAGGAAAACTTGCAAATATAAATTCCTTTGAATTTCACAAGTTTGGCTTAGAGAAAGTGGGAAAAAACTAAGGTAATGGTCCCATTTAGGGAAAGGATGCAGGAGAGGCTCAACAATTCTGCTGAAGCTAGCTGTGTAGCTACTCAGTCAGCACACCTGTAGTATCATAGAATGGTTTGTGTTGGAGGGACCTTAAAAACCATATAATTCCACCTCCACAGATATAGGCAGGGACAGCTTCCACTAGACCAGGCTGCACACAGCCCCATCCAACCTGGCCTTGAGCACTTACATGGATGTGACATTCACAATTTTTCCAGGCAACTTCACCACCCCTGAGTAAAGAACTTTTGAATATTTCATCTAAATCTACCCTCTCTTAGTTTAAAACCATTCCCCCTTGTCCTACCACTACATACCCTTACAAAGCATCCCTCCCCAGGTTTCTTGTAGGCACCCTTCAAGTAGTGGAAGAGCTCTGTAGCTCTGAACAAACCATATAATTTGTGGTTAAGTGACATAGGAGGTAGACAGGGCATTTTATTACAAATATGAATTATTGTAAGATAAGTTTAAATACCACTACTTCATTTATCCATGAAGTATTTTCTATAACTGCGTCATAATAACTCAATACCATAGTTCTCATGTGGTAGAGATCTATCATGCAAACTCATTTTTAAGTAGAAAGGCTAGCATCACTCAAATATTTTGTCTTGACATTTACTCTTATCAGAGTATCAGCCATCTAGTATTTACTCCTAGAGTAGTTTAGTTACACACTATGAAATTTTCCAACAAACTGAAACATTGGAATTAATACACATAATGCAACTGAACAAAAACTCATAGTAAGGCAGATCAATAAACCCTGTGACAATGATTATTATACAGGAAACTTCAAGAGCCCATCTTATTAATAATACTAGAATAACTAGAGAGAAGTTATTTGGTAAGCTGGCCACACTTCATACACTTTTGCTGTTCATTCTCTGATACATTTCCTCAAACTGAATTATTTCAGAGTTCTGCAGCACCTTTATAGACACACTAAATTTAAAATTAAGGCTGTCTTTCAGACTTCAGATGGAAAAGAAAATTTCAAGTCAGAAGAATACTGCTGAGAGTTCTTATCTTTTTCTATACTAAAGATAATGATTTTTTTTTCTTAGTTTGTTCCAACATGAAAGACGTTTAGATGTAGAGCTTAGGGATATGGTTTAGGGGATGATTTGTTAGTGTTAGGTCAGAGGTTGGACTCAGTGATCTTGTAGGTCTCTTCCAACCTAGACTTTTCTGTGATTCTGTGATACATGCCCATTTTTTGCTTGTGTTCTTCCATCTCTATTGTAAGCTAGATAATGGATGCAGAAATAAATTTAAAGATTTCTGTTTAACCTCTCAAAAAAAAAAGTATCTAGACTGCAAGAGGAGCAACCTTCCTAAGTGTCCTTCTGTGTCAATTGAGCCTGTACAGAATATGTAATTTCTTATCAAACTAGCTAAATCAGGAATGAGCAAGGAAGGGAGTGTAGTATGTGTTGGCAAAACCTTAAATCTTTGCAAAATGCTAATTAATCAATGCACCTTGTAAACTACTCCTTGGTCAGAATAACAGGCAAACTAATTTCAGAAAGAGAAGTTACAAAAAGTGTAGCCTTGCATTATATCAACCATGGTACATGCTTCTTCTCATGTTTTCAGAGTGGTCTGTAGCTGTACAGGTCTTCACTTTCACATGATGCCTGCAACCAACAAGATCCGTATCACAACTGGAACCTCAGTGAACTCTATTTTCTTTATAAATTTATCTCAAGAAGCTCAAAAGTGCAAAGTATTAGTTATTAGTTTCATAACTCATTTTCATACTGCCATCCTTTACAGTTCCTGCTTTTTTTTCCACCAATATTACTGATTTTTGTCATTATTTTCAATTCTGTTTCTTGGTTAGATATCTGAAAGCATAAACGATTCTAGTAAGCTACTGTAAAATCTGTTTTCCTCTAAGACAAACCTTCTTGGCACTAATCCCTGCATCAATGAAATTGTCCTATGACCCTACAGAAAACGATAGTTATATTTTATGTGAGATGCTAACAATGTTTTTTCCTAGTACTGACTGACAAGTAGGAATGAAAAAAAAAAGCTGTTTTTTCCATTTGTTGACAGTTGCTGTTTTTTGTCATTAGCTGTAACTAACTTCACATAGTATGTTAATATTTTCAGGAAACCTAAGTCCTTCATCTATGTCTTTCCCATCTGCATACAATTTTGCTAGCTAACTTACATGCAACAAGTACTTTTTAAAATGAGAACAGAGCTTCTTGAGCTTACAGATGAAGGTATTCATGTCACAAACTTTTCCCTACTAACAACACTAGCACTCATGTTAATTTAGTGGCTCTTTGAAAGCTGTATAGAGATTTTTTCCATCTACTTTTCATTTTAAACGTTTAAAAAAACAAAAGATTTGTTCATTTTTATTGTACTACCATTTCTTGATGGTTTGGATCTATTTCCTTTTCTTTCCAGAGCTTAACATGTAAACTGATTTCTTCCCGAGCCTATGTTACAAACTCTCTGCTCTATTCCAGGCTTTATCTTTTCATGTTTCTTTTCCATTATAAGGTATGTCCAATCTAATAAATTAAGTTCTACTAATGCTGTCTTCTCCCTTTAATATATAATAAATAAAATAAAAAATATATAAATAAAAATAAATAAATAAATAAAATATAATAAAATATGCCTAATGAAGGCCCTATTAGAACTTGGAAGGCAGGGAAGGAAGGGAACAGGAAAACAGAAAAACAAGGAGATACTGAATGGAACTCTGGTTCCACTCAGGGGTTAGGTTTTCACATATTATAAACCTTTAATACATACATATGTATACACCACTAGAGCTCATTTGTTTGAGCCATACATGACTAATGCTCTTAGTTTTGTAAGAATTTTTGTACATCCTACTAAGGCCTCAAAATAGAACAACCAAGAGCCTTGAGACCCTTCCTTAATGCAGTTCATTTACAATGACCCTTCATTTACAATGACCCTTTCCCAGCTCTACACCAGCTGTGTAACACTTGGCTAGCCTCGGAAGAATCTCTCATTTTCTCATCATTGAAGCTTTCAATGAAAAACACTTTTCTTTGTAGGAAAGAACAAAAAAAGAAAAAGAAAAAAAGCTTATGATCTCTGTCAGAATGAAGCCCAGTCATTTTTCATTTATTTAAAGTCAGCAGGAGATAAACAGATGGCTTTGAAAACTGCACTTTCATTTACATTAATTTATGTATATTCATCTACATGCAGACATTACATTCTCATACACACATACTGGTAGGCTAAAATGGTAAGTATACCATTTGTATACGTATATATATTCTCATATACATCTATATATGTATATATATTCTCATACATATATACTGGTAAGCAATTTCAGTAATCCTGAGTCTGCAGATTTAGGACTCAGAACTGTGCTGGATTTGGGTCTCTACAGATACAGGGAAATCAGACTCTCCCAAGAATTCATAACTCAAACTTTTCAGTGCTTGAAACTAAATTAGCCCAGCAAAAGCATGAACCTGGGAACTGACAGTGGCTCCTTCTGCACGTGATAAGACAGATAGTATTTTCCAGCTAGATGGTTTGTAGAGGCTGGTCACTGAGTAACAAGCAGGTAAAACAATCAAAGGCCAACTACTATAAGAAACTTCAAAGTAACATAACATACTTGTCACATACAACATTATTAAACTGTTCACCCTTTTTACTGTTTTCTCAACCACTTTTTTACTTATTTACTCATTCATCCTGTGCCAGAACAGTGTTGTTGGTTTCAAGTATTCTATCCAATTTTCCTAATACGTTTTAATATCTTATCACTTAATTGCCAGTTATAAAAACAAAACAGGAAATAATATTAAAATATTATCAAGGAAATCTTTTGTTTTAAAGATATTTAACATCTTTATGTAGTTGGCTATCCCTTTTGGTCAATTTCTCCCACATATGCAGTATTTCCCAATCATAAATTCCTTTCTAGAATTTTCAATTAAGGATGTAGTATGAACTAAGATGTATTGATGGAACAACATCAGAAAATTTAATAAAGCTTAAAGCTGAGAAGTTGTCATTTTTATATACTGGCTCATGAAGATAGCTAGTACTTACAGTAGTCTCTTTTTAAAACATATTTCAAGCACCACCACAATGACAGGAAATACTCTCTTGGGAAAGCCAGAGCACATATTGGACTGCTGCATCTTTATACAAGCTTGAAACAAAGCATCAGGATCCTCAGTACTTGCACTCTCCTTTTTTTATTGAAAAATATCATAGATTATATCATGTATTATTACAAAATAATTACTTCAAGCAATGCCTATTCAACTTTTCCAAGGATAGAAAGAAGAGGG
>CM021765.1:71648532-71666412 GCA_011076525.1 Nettapus auritus
GATTTTTTTTTTTTATTTTAACCCTCTTCTTTCTATCCTTGGAAAAGTTGAATAGGCATTGCTTGAAGTAATTATTTTGTAATAATACATGATATAATCTATGATTCTTTGGAGTTTAACTTAAGATATTTTGCTGTGCTAACTGCAATTGTGCTGTTTCTACTGTGGCATCTAGTGACTGCTGTTTATTTTCTGTGATTTCTTCTACAGACAAAATTTTTGCGGTTCTTCTGTGAAGAATTAGGATTGCTAATATGAAGCCGCAGGAATTAGATTTGTCAAGGTCAAAGTTCATTATAGTTTTGCTAAACATCTGTAAGTTCGAGCATCCATAGAAAGTAAACTTCAAATAACAATGTCCTCCTCTCCAGACTATCAAATTCTTATGCAAATTCTTCACTCTCTATCTACCAGTAAAGTATCTAATGTATATTTTTCTAGAACAGGGACGTATCTATATTATGGCACTCACTTTTCATGATGAGTCTCTCGTATACATTTTAATCAGTTCTCCTGGCTGCTAGTTAATCAAGAAGAACCATTGCTTTAAACTGCAGTAATAAATAGCTTTCTGAAGCTATCTCTGTAAAATGCAGGTAATAAATACAATCAGTAAGGCATCTGCCTGCCCAGTGCAGTCACACTTAATAGCTCTTGTAACAAAGCTTGAAGAAAAGAACACAGTATCTTTTAAGAAATACTTAAAACAACATAAAGCATGCTTAAGTCCTACAGAAAATTATTCAAATTCATGCAGAAAAAGGTACAAAAATGTCTTTAACAACAAAAACTTTCAGAACAATAGTGATAATGTAGTTGAAATTAATTTAAAAAATAACCTAAAACTACCCTTAAAAGTTGAATGGTTTCCTATATAAATAACTCTCTGCTTTCAAAATATATATATAATCCTGATCACACTTCATATTTCCTTTATATTTTCAGCTTGTGAGTAGAACGTCTGCTAGATGATTTCTCCTGGTTCTGTGTGCTGCCATTTGAAAAGTGTTTCACTCCATTAATAATTGCAACATTGTACGATTGAAATATCACACACAGTATACTGGAACAGACTTAACATAAAATTTATCCCTAATTCATACAGAGTATTTCCTTTCTTGAAGAATTTGAAGAATATTTTTATTGTATTAGAGGGCTGGGAACAAACACAATATTCTAAGGAAAAAATAAGTGTCAGGTATATGAAAGAATAAAGAACAGTATAATTAAAGTAAAAAACAGCAAATAAAGAGCAGTACAATTAAAGTAGAAAAAGCAGATTCCTCCATTAAGTGCTTTTATTTGTTTATTAACATCACTAAAGTAACAGTAGATAAGAAGAAACTACTACCAACATTTCACTAAAAGCTGCAAATTAAACGCAACTTTGTCCTTGCAGTTGGAAAAACAGGAAATGCAAGTAAATTTAGATTATCCATTCAAAACCTTGTATCCTGTATATTTTTCCAGTATCAATACACCTGCTTGTCTATGAATTACGTTTGCCTTGATTAGTTAATCGAATGTGTGATTAATATAAAATATGTTTCTACATTGCTGAATTTTGAGGCTAATGGCCTTGTGAATTGAATTGCATACTAAATGCTACCTTTAGTTTAACACAAGGAACCAAAAACTGGATCTGAGACTGTACTCTACTTTCATTTGAAAAAATAAACCTCATGATCCTCACACAAATATGAAACAGAATAGGTCACAGAATTGTTACTTCTTCACTTTCTATAATAACTCTTCAGTATTTGAAATGGCTATGTTAACAAGAGTTGAAATCTCTTTAATGTCACTAACATCAGTCTTCACTACTTGCTTATGCTACTGGCCAAAATAACAGCAGCAATTAGCCAATACTGAAAAGTGAACTCTTGCAAATCTGTATTAGTATTACGACTTCACACATGAACATTTGCAGTCTATCAGGAGATATTTCTTCTGTTTGTGCAGAATTACCTGTGATGATATAAAGAGAATTTATTTTACCCAATGAAATAATAAATTTAGTAGTGTAATATGCTTAATTCTGATTGGTTCAATTCAGAGGTTAATTTTACTCAAGTCAATAGATGAAAAATACTGATGAAAAAGTTTATTGAGTCATCAAACCTAAGACAGGATAACACTAAGAAATAATTTTACAAGTCTCTTTACTCCTGTGGATTTTTGGTGTTCTGTTTGGACTTTTTTTGAACAAAAACCATGATTTGTTTCTCAACATGTTTTTCTGCAGTAGGTGATACACTTTAAACATCTTTCCTATGCTATGCAAACGCATTAATGTTAATAGATATATTACATTTAACTTTGAAGCTATCCTTCATTTACTGTCATGTTTTGCACTAAATTGTGATACTAGGTTGACCAAAAAAGTAGTTGAACCTTGCCTATTCTGATACTAACCCCACTAATACCTGTAAGACTATTAGAAGCTTTTTCTGGGTTTTGCAAATTGGGGAAAAAGACGATACTACATTATCACAGCTTAGAACCTCAGCCAAATATTCATGTAAAATAGCAAATAAAACAGCAGAGTTACTTTTTCTTGAACTTTTAATTAATGGATAAAACTGGAAAAGTCCTGCATTCAAGGAAGAAAACATTCTCGTGTCAGTGGACATTGTAAGAGAAATTTTTTGTTTGTTTCATTTATGTTTATAGTGATACTGAGTAATGGGAGACAAAATGGTAGGTGAACTTTACTACAAAGAACTCTTAATTGACATATGGGGAAACGTGGGAAGAGAGAGGAAAGCAACAAAACCAAAAACACACTAATTTTTGTGGCCTTGAACTGGCCACTATCACTGAGAAAAAGACCTCTGAGTTATGGAATAAAGTTCTATGAAAATGCTTCTCAGTGATTAACAATGGCCAAGAAAACAAAAGAGAGGTTAGGAATTACTATGGAAAACAAGGAATAAAACAGAAAACGTCATTGACACAATCTTCTGACCCCACATTTCAAAAAGGATATGTTGTAAAATTTGAAAAAGTACAGTAGTGGGAAACAAGAACTGAGAAATCCATGGGATAGCCTTTTAAAGAGGAATACCTGAACGAACTAGGGATTCTTCGGCCTTGGAAAAGGTAAGTTAAACTGTGATATAGCAGGGATCTTAAAAAAAAATGTAGATAATACTTCAGAAAGATGAAGAAGAGCTGTTTCCTGTATTTTGATCAAAAATTATCAAGCATGAAATGAAGCTAGATGTCAGGTTCAAAAACAAACTAAAAAAAAGTGCTGAGTCAGCAACAAGACATCCTAGATGCTAAATTTATGTTGATTCAAGAAGTGCAAGACTGCTATCACAGTTACTAAATGTAATGACATCACCTATGGCTTTGGATGTCCTTGAGAAAGCTTGCTGGAAGCTGGCTGGAATCTAATATTCCTGCCATCAGAGAGGATGATTGCTTAGTGGATGTTTGTTCTGCTGCATTTCTTAGTCCTTCTCATGGGAAAGGAAATGAAAGAAAGGTCGACATACACAGAATTTCAAACACTTATTTGCTCATTACTATCATTTCAAAGCCCTAACTATGCATTTTGCACTACATTACAAATAGCCAGATACACTGAAAAGTACACTGTTTACATATAATTAGCTAGCTCATGTTCCAGTGAAACACAAAAAGACTTATACCAATCAAATTTATAAGTACTATTACAAAGTATTGTGGTTTAACCTGGCCAGCAGCTAAACACCACACAGCTGCTCGCTCACCTTCCCCCCTCCCTCTCTGGGATGGGGGAGAGAAATGGAAAAGTGAAACCTGTGAACTGAGATAAAGACTGTTTATTAAGATAGGAAACAACAATAACAACAATAATAATAATAGTGTGTACAAAACAAGTGATGCACAATGCAATTGCTCACCACCTGCTGACTGATGCCCAGCCTATCCCCAAGCAGCCACCCCCCCACCCCAGCTAGCCACCCCTATATATTGTTCAGCATGATGTCAGATGGTATAGAATACTCCTTTGGCCAGTTTGGGTCACCTGTCCTGGCTCTGTCCCCTCCCAGCTCTTGCTGCACCCCCAGCCTGCCCGCTGGCAGGACAGAGCGAGGAGCTGAAAAGTCCTTGGCTTGTTGTAAGCACTCTTCTGCAACAATTAAAACATCAGCATGTTATCAGCACTCTTCTCATCCTAATCCAAAATGTTGCACCCTACCAGCTACTAGGAGGAAAATTAACCCTGTCCTAACTGAAACCAGGACAAAAAGGTAAATTGATCAATACATAAACAGGTCTATGTGCAGCGTTTGCACTGCTGTAACACAGATTTGAAATCAACAATGTTAATTTCAAAAACAATGTCACAATATTAGCTTTATACCATCTGTTAAGCACACATATACCGAGACAGCATAATCCTGTGTATTTAAGCAATTATACTATATTGGCATAATGCACTATTAGTATACCGTAACTCTATCCATACTAAGGGCTGTTCCAACCAAACTATGCTGGTAAAAAATTGAAATGTCTAATTCAGAAGAACACCAGTACATAGGCACTAAAGAGCTTTGAACTGATTCAAGACATTGATTGCCATGAGAATCTTCTATAGTGAGAATTTGCTTGGGTCAGGTCTTCACTTGAGATTTAAGACAGAGAAAGTCCCCACAGTAGGGAGAGACAATGTTATTTCTGTTTTCTTTCCCTGAAAATAATCACCCTTATTCAGCTCAACAAAATCATGGACACTTTGCATGTATATTCTATCAATACCACTTCACCTTTTTACGTGCATGTTTATGTCCATCTGTAGATCCGACTTTTTTTTTTTTTTTTACTATATTAATCTTGTTTATAGCAAAACTAAATGCAAACAGAGTAAGTATTTCACAATGAGCAAAATTGTATTGCAAGGCACAGAGAGTGACCTGCACGTTAAATTTAATACTTGCCTTTGCAACATGGAAATTAAATATTAACATTGTTATACGTGATGTTCAATACAATGCTTAATGACAATGTTATAAAAGTATAACCTTGGAAAATTAAAAGCAAGTAGATATTGTTAAAAAGCTACGACAGACATAACTGAGGAAGAGGAGTTGGAACTAGATGATCTTTAACATGCCCCCCAACTCAGCCATTCTATGATTCTAAAGTAGATGAGAGAATGACTAGACCAGACAGGGAATAATTTAGTCCTTGCAGTATTAGCTTTGCAAATTTTGCTTGCACCAACATCTATAAATTTAATAGTATTAGACTATTATTTTTTTTTTCCAAAAGAAATAAAAAAAAAGTCTCTACAAACATAAATCTCATGCTAGTGATCCCTTCAAAGAAGGAAAAAAAAGTTAACCTACAAAATAGTATCGACATTCAAAGAAATTCAAAGTTTCATAAAAAAATGCCTGTAACATGAAGTTACTTATTCCTGGGAGGACTACCGAAGAGTAAGAGAAAAACTTTTGTGCATATATTTTATGATATTATTAAAAATATCAGTGTACAAAAATCTGAAAAAAATTGAACTCAATTCAACCACTCTAAATTGTTTTTTAATCTTTACACACATACCTTTTCCCAGATTATTAATTTAAAGTATCAGTAGTGCAGAAAACTGTGATACAAGAAAAACTTAAAATACAAATGTAAACATGATAGGAACTAATCACCATTTTCCTCCCTGAAATCAAATCCTAATGCCTACTCCTTACCCTAACTACTTCAGTGATGCTCCATGAAGACCGTTTAAATGTGCAGATGATTTTGTAGTACCAGCATCTAATTAAACAGGCTAGTCATAAGGACAATAACAGGAACTGAACAGTGTTAGGAATGTCTTATTTAGTACTCGGGTGTTTTTAAAAAGTAAAAAAAAAAAAAAAAAAAAAAAAAAAAAAAAGTGGTTGCTAGCCCTCTACTTCCAACAGCTGTGATTTTTATTTATTTATTTTTTAAAGTTATTCTAACTAGCTATTCATATCCTCATTTGAAAGTTACTGTCTTTTACACTGCTGTATTTCTAATAAATATTTATAAATATCAAAAGAAAAGATGGTCTCAGTAATGGAAATCAACAAACATTATCAAACAGTTCCTACAATTAATGTTCTTTTAATACACCTTGTCTATTTCTTTCAATATTCAGCAGTAAAAGTTATGAGAATGACATTTCAAAAGCACTTTTAAAGCCTTCAGCTAATGACTGAATGCAACAGTCAATGTCTTGTCATACAGCCACACAAGTTATTACTGCCACACAAGTTACAGCCACACAAGATATTACTGTACTTTGACACTTTACTATCACTTAGTCAGGTGAGATAAGCCAACTGAAAATGTGTCTCACTAAAAATATAGCAATGTTCTCTACAATTCAATTGTGCCTCTTTTTTTAAGATCTAAAATAAATTTAACTTCTTGTATTCTGAAACAGATAGAACGCAGTATATTTTTTTCTTGCAAATATGACTGATGATACTAAAAGTTTGCTGGGAAATTTAAGGATGTCTGATCCTACCCAATTATTGAATAGTCCTCTTACTTGAATTTCCATGTAAAGGCTTATTCACAGTGTAACTGAGAAGTGTAACTTCTTGTAACTTTTTTTAACTTCAAATAGTTTTCAAAAGTTTCAAACTAACTTCAAAAATCTTTCAAGAAAGCCAGTAGGTAAATATTTCTTACAGTCGCAAAGGCTGTGGACACCTACTCACAAAATATAAACAAATGAAGACAACAACATCATGAACTTTTCAATGCTTCTTTATTCATTTTTCTGTCAGGTAGCTAAAACTTAAGTAAGGGGGGAAAAAAGGAAGAAAAAAATAGAAGAGTCAGAGGCTGAAATATTCAGCACAGAACAAGAAAAAAACTTCAGTTAAATGAAAGCTATTGTTTTGTCCTTCCACTCCATTTGGTGGCCTTTCTATTTTAAGACAACCAGATCAACTCCCTAGTTTGATACTTAATACACTACAGTAGTTGGTAATAATACAAAGATAGCCAGCCATGTCTGAAACCCAGCCTGACAAATGAATTTTCAAATGCTGTCTCATTAGCATCTCCTGAACACCCCATCCCTTCTTAATTCTTTTAAGTCAATCTCATCATTAACAGTGCAGTGTGTTCCCCCTCAGATTTATCTACCAACTTTCCTGAATAGCACATTTTCAGTTCCTGTTTTCTAGCCACACCCCTTTTATGTCTCATTTCTATCTATATCACAATTAGTTGCAGTTGTTTTAATGAACTAACATGAGGACATTTCTTCTTGCTATGGGTTATTGTGTACTGAGACATTTCTTTACTCATTTTCTTGTTATACTTACTTGATTTTCATTCACCTCTCTACCTAGTGGGATTAAACATAACAGACTTTTCCCAACTTCTGTCATTAAATGACTCAAAACAGTAAATAGTCGTATTAGCCTGATCCCCTGGGGCCACAATTTCAGCTAAGCAAACAGACCTGTTTGAGTAGTCCTTTTAAGGAATGTTTCCTTAAACATCTCAAAATCCTTCTAATACTATCTACCTTGAGAACCTTGCTTTCTTCAGTATTTTCACAAAGATGAGAGTTTCTCTCTGCCTCAGTTTATTTAAACATCTTTCCTAATTAGCATGCTGGAGTTATCTTCAACCTGTTTCACCAGAATTTGAAGTTATCACTTATCTTGATACAAAGAAGAATCAGTGGACTCTGTGCCAATATCATCAGGATGCTTCTACCCCAAGTTTACATCCCAGATTCATGCAAATGACACATACTTATTTCAAGACTAACTCTCATAAACAGCCTCTATTTTTATTTAGAACACACAGTCTCTTAAAAGTCTTAAATGTTTATCTGAATATCTGTCTCTCTTTCATTCTTTCTGCTACTTTAGATCATTGACTTCTAACTCTCTTTCCAGCCTTTTGCACATCATCTCTTTCCCTCATGGATTTCATTTTTTTGGATATTTGCATATCCATTTATCTTATGTACTTACCTTGCATCTCCATATATTCTTCCTACGTGTTTCACTTCCCCATTTTTCAAATACCAGTGCCTAGCTCTTCAATTGGTAAATCAATTATTTAACCATAAGGCAAACAAACTGTTCCCGTGAATTACCCTACACACAGAGAACTTTTTACTCCTTGGTTTTGTTTGGTGCATGCCTACTTCCCTCACCCCCCCACCTTTCATCACATCTTTAAGATCTTCCTACGCCTTCCCTTACAAGCACATTGCCCTTTAGTTTTTTCCATTATATCTAATGAGTGATGGTGTATGTAGAAATACTTTCCCCCACTTACATTCATCTCTGTGACATGCCTCACTGCTATAATCACCTAGGTAAACATACACATTTTTTCTTCTTGTTTCTGCTATTCAGGATCACCTTGTCCTCTGCGCTTCTGATCACCTTGTCTGTTTCTTCCTCATTTTTTTTTTCCAATTTAAAAAACAAAACAAACAAAAAAAAACGTACAACTTTCTACCTAAGCTATCTTTCTTCCCTCCCACAAAATATGGCTAAGTTTCTGTCACATGTGATCTATATGATCTATGTCAGGCACCATTCTCTCTGACGAAGCTGCCTCAAGGAACATTACATTTTAAATTGTGTTTTCTTTCCAGAAATTCCAAAAATTTCTAAATACATAGATATAGCAAGTATTACAGTTAAGCCTCAGACACAATGGTCAACCAACCTAACTACCGAATCAACTAGAACTTTTTAGAAAAACAATAATGTTTAAAAATTATTAGTGTTTTCCTATTCCTAGCACAAATGTAGCCTAACAGGCTGTCCTCTAGTCCAAGTGCACTGTTTAAGCAGCATAGGGAATACATAAAAATAATGAGAAGCAGCAGCAACATGAAGAAGGACTGCTCAGTTAAAAAAATTAATAAGTCTACATACTTCTATGTATTTCAGATTGATGCAGCTAGGATGTCATCGACTGGTTGTATTAAACTGTGCAAAGTACTGGCTTGTTGGGATATTTGAATATTCTTCTTCTTTAAGATAAATGTTCCTAGCAATAAACAAAAGCAAAATATGCAGTTAGTATATGTTTTCTCATTATGTAGAAGAGAAACATAAAGATGTAAACTATAATCTCAGAAATGCTCATAAAATCCAGAATTATTAGAAATGGAACTAAACGTAAGTCTATCTCTATTTTCAAAATGTATATCCTATCTTGATAGAGCAGATTTTTTTTCCTCATCCTAAAATAACCTTCCAAAAGTCTCATAGTGAAAAACTAAATTAACACAATTCAGAATGTTTTGCTTGTATAACAAGAAAGCTCCAGGTACTGGATATTCTTTTGCAAGATGTATGCGTGCATTCATGGAAAAGGAGAAGGAAAAAAAGATCAGACAGGAAGATTAGAACACTGAACAATTTGGCTTGATTGTTGGTTTTCCTTCACATATTATCTTCCCACTTTCTCAGCACAGCAGAAACACCTACACACCATGTCCACTGTTTAGCTAAAGAATTACCTAGTTTTATTATACATAATGGAAAAGCTTCGTATGTGCTATTAGCCCTGACATATCAGAAACTAGCAGTTCTTATAGAAGGCAGTTGATACCTACCCTTGTTTCAGAAAACAAAGGTAAATTAAAGAAACACCTATTATTTCAGAAGCAATAATATAATTTACTGTCCAACTGTATTTATTTGCTACTTTGTTATTGATATGAACTTAATCTGTTGTCAGTGGAACACTTAAGAATTCCAGCTATTATTTCATATATGTGCCAGTAACCATCATAACCTACATTTTGAAGGTTTTTTTCAACAGTTCTGAAAAACATTCTTAAGCTGAACTGTAGACTTCTTTAAAAAGTATAAATTTGCAGTAAGTTTATTAGAAAAAGAAAAATTGAAGCAGAAAAGCTCTTTGAAGCAATTGTGTTAGTAGCAGTTTTATTTGAAAAGAAGAAAACACTTTTGGCACTTACTTCGATTTTTGCTCCTGGGATAGCTCTGCATTTATGCTATCCAGAGCTTGGCAGCGTTTCCGACACTGTTGTTGTTGATGCTGCTCTAAAATCAACTGTGTTCTTGCAGCCTGTATACTTTGCCTATCCCATTCAGCATCTCTCCTGCGTTCTTCCTCTTTTAGTCTCTACAGGAGGGAAAAGAAGAGTTTCAATTTGTATTTACTCAAAGACAAAAAAGTCTATATAATGTTTTACTGGTAAATTCACTCCAACAACAAACTTGCTTGTCTTTACTGAATGCTAGGGGTAGTGATTGAAATAGGGAGAAAAAAAATACACACTTCCAAACAAGGTAGGAGCCCATGCACTAGACAGAAGTAAAATACTTCAGATTAGGAAGCTATTTTTTTCCAGAAAGCAAGACAGAATCCTACCTCTGCACAAGGTAAAAAATTTAGGCCTGCTGCCTGGCAAAAATACAACTGTGTCAGTAAGTTCATTAGTAGTTATGTAGTAGTTAGTTCATTAGTACTATTTCTCTCCAACACATTAGCTCTCCCCAAACCAATATCAGCACAATCGACTTTTCTTTCTTTAAAGAAGTTGTTGGCAGGAGTTAACAGAACTTCCTGAGTTCAGAAGTTAGCAATCATCAGTATGGCTTACAATATTGATGACTCAGTGCAATAACTGAGCCATCAACACCAGATGATAGATGCAAACCATTTTTTTCTCTGCCATCTCTCTGTTATACTGTCACTTCCACACTTTGTGGTGTCTGACATTACAGCGAACTGATTCAAGAAACTGGGCCTGCAAAAACCTTCTCATCCTTCTTGGAAGGGCTCGTGTTCTGCCACCTTAGCTATTTGAATGGGTTTAGTGTGGGATCAGAGGAGAGCCAGTGCAAGTATTTTTATCATGAGTCTCATAAATACACCCTTAGAGAAATGACAACTCTATTTTCAACTTTAATAATAGAATTGACAAGACATAGCATAACATATGACATTGCAGGGATTCAAAAATAAAAAATTGAACACCAATTCATTAAGTTAATTCAACCCCTGCACTAAATGAGGTTAGCAGCTTCTTACATCGCAATAACTACACCAATACACTCATCACTGCAAAGGAAATACAGATTTCTTCATTCTGAATGCCTGCTTCCATCCACCTGTAAAGCAGCAATTATCATCGATATTTAGTTTTTCTGTTGTAATCCCATCTGAAAGCTTGACTCACAGTTGTGCAGGATGGCAGAAAGGAAGTTCTACCGCATTCAGAAACATCTAAGACTATGAAATATGCACTGGTAGGTTCACTGGACCTACTACTGTCTTTGCCTTGCTCAAGTAACCTTGTCCATAAGGCTCTGCCGCAGCCTATTCTGCTGTCATCCTCAGCTCCTGGCTCCTTTTCCCCTGTGGAGCAGACCGCACCTGCTCATCCCTTGCAGGCAGCTGATGCCTCAAGACTTAAGTCCCTCAGGCTGTGCAGAACCTTGCTCCCTTGCTGAGCCACCATGGACCATGCCCCAAGATTCCCCAGGCCCCTTAGCCCTAGGCTCCACAGCAATCTACCTTCCAGCCCACTCTTGCTGCTCCCTGCCATTTCCCAACTGCTTTAGAGACATTGTGTTAAGTATGAATGGTTAAAGTATCTCTGATTTTTCTAATGTTCTGAATTTCAGTCTCAAAATGGGATGTGCACAGTAAACAAATATATTTTCTTCTACACATATTGCTTAATATTCTGTCACAACCAAGAATACAGAATATGAACATAAGTTTAAATACCAGCTTCTCCAGAACTTGTTGCTGTTGAGATGAACGGATTGCCATCAGCTGATCCTGATTCATTCCCTTCCACCGATCCGTAACCACACGATGCCTACCAAAGGAACTGATGGCTTGCTCAGGGTTTTCAGAAAGTAAGTCTCCCCGAAGAAGGCTGAAAATCTCATCAACGTCATCTTTCATTTTTTGATGTTTTTCCAGCTTCTTTCTCTCAGCTAGTTCAGCAGCCTGAAGGCAACAAAAGGAGAGGACTAATAGTTTTTCTTGGAAAAACTATTAACTAAAGGGATGCAATAAAGTTAGCACATCATAATAGTTTTCTTTTCAACTTGCATACAGTTGTCAACAGTATCACATGTGGATATTATGATCACGGCTCTACTGGCTAAAAAATTGAAAATCTAATGTTATACATTTCTTTAATGTTAACTTATCTCCTTCTGGCAAGGGAACAGAACACAGGCTGTCAGACCTGTCCCTTGCATATGCAGCTTTGCACATGTATCTCGACTGCAACAGACTAATACCCATCTCTCCAGTTTGTCCAAGACTGTTTCATACTCTGTTTAAAATCACTGGCTTGAGAATATTCACTTTGAAAGTGAAAAGGTGAAAAATGGGAGGCAGAATAGCTAAAAGTTATCAACAACAAAGAATGACAGGCCTATCTATACCCAAATGTGGAAATCTGTTCCTTTGCAAATGTTACGGAGAAGAATCCTGACTCAGCAAGCACAGAGATTCATCCCACTAGACGAGACTGCTAATCTGGCTGGGTTTATCCCTATGTTTGTATTTATGGACTTTAAGTTTGTATGACAGCAGTTCTCCCCGGTATCAGGCCTGTAGAATATCAAACAGTGGCTTTTATTTGATACAGTCAAACATAGGCAATGACCCATCAGAGACTGGACAGAAGAAGAAACAGCAAGCAATACTAAGAATTTATCAATCTAGGATATGGTACTATGGCTGAAAACAGCCTTATGGTTTCTATTAAAATAACAAAAGTATTTCATGTGCAAACAAACTAATAGAAGATGAATTCTCTTTTTCTTGAATGATAAATTAGTTAAGCTTCAATTTAACTTAGACTATGAAGAAAACATTTATTAGATTGCTGATAAGTATTTTCAAGACTGAACACTAGAATAAGAAAAGTCTACATTTAAATAAATGGAAAAAAAATGAAGCAAACCAAACTTCCAAGTGCCAAAATGTAACTTGAGATCCAGCTGTTACCAGCTCTGCCTTAACAATGTGGAATAATAAATTAGAAACTAAATGTCACTTATTAATCTCACAGGAGTTAGTATAATTTTTACCAGAAGCTTAAGCAATTTTTTAATCCAAACATGTATTTCACCAAAGTTTTTCTCCAGAAGAATCAATAACAATTTGAGGGGAAGACTGTAATTACCAAGAAAAAAAGAAAAAAAGAACACCAAAGATTTTTGATGTTATGACTTTTTTCAATATCATGATATATACCAGAATATCTTGGTATGTACTTTTAGTTTATTGATACTACAAACTGAGCAATTATTTTTAGTTCTGAAAACGCTCCAAAGTAAATTACATTTAATCAAAAGTCATTTTGGATGGACCTCACATAAATAAATACTAGTCTATGATGAAGACTTACTGAAGCTTTAAATGTGCAAAATCCTTGTAATCCTAACCTTCTCAATCCTAACCTTCCAGATCCAAAATCCGTGTAATCCTCCCTTCTCAAGAGGGAGAGCCTAACATTTTCTAAGCTGCCTGGAATCTTGGTGGAAGCAACTCCTAGCTCTGTGCATAGGCATGCATGTAGCACTTCTCCTCCTCCTCCTCCTCCTACTACTACAAAAAAAAAAAAAAAAAGATTAATGACATTGCAAAAGAAATACTTTAAACTGGGTAAAATCTGATACAATTTCCATCAAGTCAAATCCCCAACTAAATGTAATTCATTGATGTAGCATGAAAAGCAAAAACAAACAAAGAAAAACAGATGCACGTATACATGCTCTTTCATCTATTTTAATTTGTGGTCCAACATTCATAGGGTATCTTCTCTACCACTATAATGCTTCCACTCTGTTGTTTCAAGTCATAAACCAAAAGAAATGTCCATAGAAGCATTGCAAGGCCAAGAGTTCACGTGCTTATAATAATGCCAAGTTCTGAGTGCACAAGCAAATAACCGCTGCCAACACAGCAATAAAGGAATGCACCACAGCTTCCGAAGTCTTTATTACAAGTCACAAAGCTCACAGATGACAAGAACGACCTATCCAGGGTCTTGGGAACCTGAGAAAGAAGTATAGATGAATAATGCAATTCCTTTGGCTGTATTACACAGGTACTTATGTCATAGTAGAGAACTGCACACCCAGCACACTCAAGCTGGGAGCTTCTGCTTAGCAAGTACATGCAATATGTTTCCTCATGCATTAAGATATGGTAAAAATGCAGAAACACTGTTCTAGACACTGAATACCAAGAACAGGATGTGAGTGATAAAAGACGTTTGCACAGCACACTTCAAAGAATGCCTAAAAACAGATCTACCATTCTTTTATGTTCAGGCACATAAATACTTAATTTCAGGTAAACAAATAAATAAAGGTTCCATGGTAAACATAAATACGTTATTGACTCAAAGCCTAAACAGGTATTTCTCTGAAGTGGCTACTGGCTCTGGATGTATTAGTAACGGCATAATGTCAAGTGAAAAGGGAACCAGAATAATTCCTTCCCTCCCTTCAAATGTCCATAACAACACTGTCAGGAAAAGTGTGAAGCTATTGAGCTATTGTGGTGTTCCCAGGAATAATTTCAGTCTATATGAAGTCTGCAAGACTGTTTAGAAGTCTGTAAATATGAGGTAATTAAAGATCCTCTGTTATCATGTCCTCTTATTTTCTTAGCATAATCTCCAAAATATCTCAGAAAAGATTCAAGTCCTGTGACAAAGTAAGAGGACTGACTGATTTCAGGAGCACAATCAGTGTATCTATCACTGCAATACTAAACTGGGCATTCCCAAGTCATCTTGTTCTTAGAGAGGAATCTTTTTGTGATTCCACAGCATAATTTTATTCCTGCACAATCACACGTCAAAAGAATTGTAAATATATACTCTAGTCAGAACTCAAAGTAGCTTTAATTCCGGCTACCTTGCTTTCCAAATTGAAGTGTTTACTACTTATGTATGAATGATGTCAGCAGGAATTACTGACAGTTTAAGCTTGTAGTAACAGTTATATCAAGGACAAAAGCACCATTCTGGTCAACACATGCTTATTGTGAGAAAATCTGAGAGGAAAGGTAGCATTAATGTTATAGCCATAACACACAAGTTGTTTACAGTACAGGATCCTTCAGTGCTGAGAAAAATGGTACTAGATACACTATCACTTCATTGTTCTGCTAAATAATTCCAGAACAAAATGAATCATTAGCAATTAGCTTGTCAGCAATAAAGTCACTGTCAACAGTAGTACTGTAAGTATGGGAAGCTGAACCACTGTCAAGGGAGGCAGCGCATCAAATTCACTCATGAAAACAGGCTTTACTAAACTGAGATACCTTATTTTCAGTCAGATGCTGAGATTCTTTACTTACTGACTAGAAAAATAAAAAAGGAGTACATGACTTGTGTATTTTTTCGCCCCATTCCCTTCCCTGTCCCTTTTTCAAATTTCCCTACAGATACCAGCAACCTTAAAGACTACAGATGATGCGCATGGAGATAACGATTGATCAAAGGCCAAATTCTAGGGCATTTCACCCTCTGTCAGGATGCATTGTCATATTACACTCGATCCAAATTACAGGAATCAAAGGTTGCCTTACAGAGTGGTTTTGCACCACCTCAGACTGTGAACTCACTCCTAAGTCAGATCTAGCAGTCACATATTCTAGACCAGAGTTTGTTTTCTGTGAGTTCTGAGAAATGATCTAACACGTCCTGAAGCTTCATGACCACTGCATGACCACTTCATCCACTGCAACAGACAGCTGAAACAAGTGCATGAAGCTTTGGTAACAGGAAAAGTGGTTCTTGTTTTGGAAGTCACCCACAGGCAGAGCAAATTATATGCAGTATGAGACCAAACCCTCAAGTGGTGAAGGTCTTCAAACTGGTTACTCAAAACACTAGAACTGATGGAGGCTCCTGATTAATATATTTGAGGTCAGATATAGAGATTTGTTCTGTAAAATTCTCTCACAGGCTGAATGCCCTAGTTTTCTCTCTCAGGAAAAAAGATGTATAGAAAATCCCTCTGTAACGTAGCTTTCTTTAATAAACAAACTAATAGAAAAACAGAGGCCTAGCAACCTGAAACTTCTGCCTTGCATGTTTAACAAAGAAAAGCAGCAATTGTATCAGCACATAATTTCAGGGAAAATGAACAGCTGTTCTCAACTATTCTGAGAAGAAAAAAAAAAAGAAAAGGCTGTGCCATGGTACTAAAAAAACAAACAAGCAAACAACTTAATTACCTACCTCAGAGGAAAGAAAGAGATATCAACACAACTCCAATCTGTACACCATAGCAAGGGACAGTAAAAACCAACTAAATAGATTGTTGCCCCTATCGCCATTATTATACCCTTATTTGTAAAAACAAAACAACAAATGAACAAAAATAAGAATCAAAGAACATGTCTTCATATACATTTAATATGAACAAAAGTAAAGTAGAATGTATAAGCCTAAACTTTAGGAAAAAAAACACACCACACGTAAACTTCTGCCCACCCCACTCCATTTCCTTAGCCCTGTCACAAATTCAGGAACTATTACATGGAATAAATGGATATAACAATTATTTTGGATACTACTGTATACCTAAGTGCACTTCCCACTTCAGGTACTTTTGCGGCTACTGATGTAAAATACTATTCAGTAGTCCTGATTTAAAGCAGTAAAACCTTTTTTAGTTACCTCAGTCTAGCTATATATATATACACACACACATATACATGGGTGTGTATATATATAAATGTATATGTAATCATGATATGCCATGAAGGGCTCAAGCAACACTTACACAAAGGCATGAATACTTATATTCTTTAATCCCCAAATACCATACTTTACATAGGTAATGTAAATGTGCCTTATTTTGATGTGACTAAATAAAGTTAATTCAGACAAAATATAGTCTAACCAAACTAATAGTGTCCAAATAGCCCTTTGAGCTGTATGTAGAAGCTGAATGCAGTAAGAGAATCTCTACAGTAAGACCTGGACCATGACAGATAATAGTACTAAGATAGACTAGAATAGAATAGTTCAGTTGGAAGAGATCAAAGATCATCCAGTCCACTGACCACTGAACATGTAGTCCTGACCACTTCAGGGCTAAGCAAAAGTACCTAAGCCTATTATTAATAAGGGTATTACCTAAATGTATCTTGAGCACTGACAGGCCTGGGGCATCAAACAGCTGTCTCTGAAGCCTGTTCCAGGGTCTGACCATTTTCATGATAAAGAAATTTTTCCTAATGTCCAGTCTGAACCTCCCCTGCTGCAGCTTTTTGCCATTCCCTCATATTCTGTGATTCTATCATCAATTGCCTTGACAGAGAAAGGTTTTTGTTATGTTTCAGTAAGTTCCAAAGCATGCTTCAAAAACAACCAAGAGACACATATACACAGATATCAAGGAAGTACTAAAAACAACACTCTCAGGGCACTAATGTAAGCAATAAAGACTAAAAGCTACTGGTAGTAACATTTCCATTCAAGCAAAAAGAACAGCAGGCAGAGAGCTAAAATTATCAGATGACTGGGATAAAACCAGAAGGGAAGCATGGCAGGCTTTTGTTGTAGCCCATTTTACAGACTAGAAGTCCCAGAAAGACTGGGGAGTTTTGGATGCCTGCTAGTCAGCAAGCTGAGAACCAGAAGGGAAAATTTTGATAGCGGATAACTAGACAGAGGACAGCTAGATCCTTGCAGAGGACTAGGAAGTGAATAAATCCTGTCTTCTGAATCAACACTGGAAGTCAGCTTCTAGGAAACCTCTGTGAAAACATCACTACTCATTGTACTTGTACACTGGTCGTCTGACTTTCCCTTTGTCTTTCCCCCTCATCCAGCCTTTAAAAAAAAAAAAAAAAAAAAAAAAAAAAAAAAAAAAAAAAAAA
>CM021765.1:71666512-71712932 GCA_011076525.1 Nettapus auritus
AAAAAAAAAAAAAAAAAGAGACAAACAGCAATAACAAGGACCCCAAACATATATTTACTTGGTTTCTGTTGAATTCTTTAGTAGCTGCACAGACAGCACGACAGGTTTCTTCTTCTGTTCGTTGTTGCTCCATAGTCTTTCGGTCAAGTTCAATCCTATTCTTGTCATGAAGATCATCTAAATTACATTAAAATGAAATTTAGTCAGGTTTTATGGAAATGATGTGCCATATGACTAAGCCGCTGGGAAGGACAGGACTACAGCTATAGTAAACTGAATTACACAACTATTTCCAAATCCTACCACTGAAGCTTTCCATTTAGGAATTTCAGTGACTGATGAAATCAGTTTATTTTGTTATCAATCTTGTCTTAACAGCTAGACAAAAAGTTAAACTGAAAAAAACAAACAAACAAATAAAAAACCTATGTTAAGCACTGGAAAAAAATGTTTCATGACAGGCTAAGTAATGTAACAATTATTTTTTACTCTAGAAAAGCAAAGATTAGACAATTTGTCCTAATATCATCTAGCATGTAAACGACAGATGTTTTTTCAGAATGCTCTGATAATTCATTTGAGGTGTAAAACAGAAATGAAGTCCAGGTAATAATAAAATTACCACGTTATTAAACACAAATTTCGGAATTGATATATCGAATACATTAGAAGTTGAAACATAAAAACTGCTGTATTTTTAAAACCTAAATATTGAATACACTAAAATACTGCTATGTCAGAATCTGATGTAATATGCTCTACTACAGTTATGTCATATACACCTGAATTTCAGAAAAAGCAGATAAAAACACTTATTTTCTGTTGTTACCTAAACATTTTTTATCAGCTAGTGCATTCTTCCAGTCTCTCTGTTGCTGAAGAGACCATTCTCTTAACTGCTCCTTTTGAAATTTTATCCTCAGAGAATAGTTTAAGTCTTCACCCATAAACTTCTGCAAGCCAGATACAGTACATCGAGGATCATTGTCTGAAAGTCGAGCAGGTCTATCCTTCTTTAGGGCTTGGGGATCAGAGAAGTCAAATTCACGTCTTGTTTCTGGCTTCTGAAAATTCTTCTGAAAGTCACTGACAGCCTTAGTTATGTTTCTGATACTGTATTTCTGTTGTTCTTCTAACATACACATGATCTTGTCATTTTGCTTAATTTCATTGGCTAGAGAAAAATAAGCACAATGAAAATACAATTCTTAGAAGCGTACATGTATCAATTAAGATAGAAAATCAAATTTTGAAAAGTAATAAATAGAATACATATATTCCACATTTAATACATTATGAAAATGTATTTTATCTACTAAGGACTATTCTAGCAAAACTAGAAATTCTAGAAATCTTTGCTTATAAAATACTTTCAGTTATTTAGGAATAAGTTTTCTTATTAACGTTACAAATGAAATACATGTTTGTGAAAGGAGACAATAGTAAGTACTTCTGTAACTATGTAATTAAATCCACCCATATCTTCAGCTGTCTAAACAATGCTATCTGTCTACATTTAATAAAAGAAAACATTGTAGATTCCAACCTATTCAGAAATATATACCAGTTTAATTATGTCAATATGAAAGTGACCTCCTACCTTGGATACTGAGAGAAACACATACCGTATCAATGTAAATGTATAAACATAAATAGGAATACACAGAGAATTCAGTTTGTATGCCTGAATTTAGACAAAAGCCTACAATTGCACACACACCTATAAACAGATAGATAAATTCAAGATTCAAAGAGAAATACTCTATTTGGAAATTACTGCTCAAAATCGGAAAATTTGGAAACTGGGTGCTCGAAAGACATAGATGGCAAGTCTGTTTACATTACTCTTCATAGAAATATCAAACTATCCACAAGTATACCAAGTTCTTCATTTCGTGCTTTTTCAGCTGCTTCTTGAATTTTCCTATCCTTGACCTGGGCATCCAATGCATCTTTATCAACCTATTAAAATGAAGAAAAACAAAACAGATACTGTTTGAAGGATTAAAGGCAGGCATTGTTGAACTATGTTGCTTTACAGTTGTTTTAGATAAAATTTGCTACCAGCAAATTTTACGTCACTACATCACTATTTAATACATATAAAGGAAAATCCAGAAACAGCAACATTCTTGTTTGCTTTGTTTTAATATTGACAAGTCTATCTAATCAGAACAAAACAGTTCATTTATTTAATATAAGTCTATACATACATTAGCTGCATTACACAGAATATAATTCCCCCTTATAGTAATTATTTTGACAGTCAAGACAACAAGGAGTTGAAATAGTTCAGATTTGAAAAAAAATACAGTTAGTTGCCTAAAAGTACATTGAAGAATTAAGGGGAAATGGGAAGCAATATTCCAATCATATCAGAGACAGAAGGGATGCCGGGCCTTGATGTAACCCCCAAAATGCAATATTGGGTGTCACTTGAGGTATACCCAAACAACTACAATGAGCTGACATGGTAAAGGATATTCAGGATATCCCTGGAGAGTAGTTGCTGAGCAAAGCAGGGTACCCTATTTAGCCAAAAGAATTGTCACGTTTGCTAACAGAAATGACAAATTCATATGCAGAAATCAGGATTTTATTTTTTTACTGGCCAAGTCACTTGATGTATTTAAAAACCTTATCAAAAAACAATGATACAATTCTTTAAGAGCCTGGTATTCTGATAGTCCTTGCCTAAAAGCTATTCAGACCAAGACAGAGTGACTTAACAGATAACAGGTGAAAATACACATTTTAAATGCTGTGTGCTTACTGACTGCTGTGGCTTACTGACTACACCAATCAGGCAGAGAGGTAAATTTGTTAACTAATAAGGGTGAAACCATGAAAAATTGCACAGTACATCATTTTCAAATAATAATAATGTAATTTTAAAAATGTAATTTTATATAGTGTAGTAGGCTTTAAACATCAACTCATTTAGAGGTCTCGTTTTGTAAACCAAGCTTTCAATATAACTACGGGAAACACTGTTAGCAGAAATTCAATTAAACTGCTAATTCCATTAGCAATTACTGGGAATAACACAGGCAAATCAATGTTTCAGCGGTGTGTCTGAATTCAGATTTACATTATCAGCTGTCTCCCATTTGAACACAATTCACTTGATGAGAATACATCCCTAAAAGGACCATTCCTAACCACGTAAAGCTACAGATTGAACTTGTGCATTCCGGAACAGTAACCTGTCTATCTGTAAACATAGCAACTTTAAGACTGAGAGATGCAGATGGGACTAAAATTATAAATTCCGTAATATGAACAGTTGGAAGCAGTTGATTTTTCATATACTTGGATTTATGCATAACAGTTCATATACAAACGGAAAGTAATGTGCTATTTTTCATTAGAACTATTCATCTGAACTCTTTTAGAAAATTACTCAAATGAGTAATAAACTGAGGATAAATTCATAAACTTGTAAATGAAGAGAGATGTATCTTACTTTTCTATTTCTCAGATGAGGAAACATCCATAAGTCAAAGCAACTTGTAATAATCAAGGAAAAAATATCTCAGTTCCCATTCTGCTTTCCAGTCAGTATTATTTCCACATTTTTAAGTTACTCACAAACCACCTAAATATTTTCGCATCTATGCCAAACATTGCCTTGATTTTTAATTGAGTCATAGACAGCCACTCAGCTAAATTAGCGAGGGAATGAGAAAAAGAGTTGAAAGCCACACTGGAAATACTGATAATACAGTATCTCCGGACTGCTTTGTTGACTCCTTGTGTTTTGAACTTGGCTTAATTTCAAATCACAGGAACAATCCCTTCTGTCAGCAGTCAATGTTCAGCCAACAAATACTGAATGAAATTCATGATTATATGTACAGAATTCCTCCAATTCCTCTTTCACTTTAGATGTTTGTCTCATGTAAATGGATCTATCAAAACCTGTCTGATAAGTTAGTTCTACAACAGAGTATTTGGAAAAGACCTTCAGATGATGTAAAGAAGTATTGCTCAACAAACTACATTGAGATACAAATTCTGAGGTAGTGAAGGTCAGCATATTTCACATTTAATTTTTAAGGCTCTAGAAAAGCCTTACAGAGGGGAAAAAAAAAAAAAAAAAAAAAAGTTATTAGCCCCTGTCATTTACTTGTAGTGCTGGCTACCATGCATGTCAGGATGCTGTGTTGAGGGGACAACCTGTCCAGTTTGTTAAGTGGGAACTGCTACTTTACCATGCAGGTGACTGTTGCATAAAAGTCACAAGAATAAATCTAATGTACTGACAGAAATAAGGTAAATTTATCCTTCCACTGACATAGGAAACATGTTTCAGTACTAGAGAGGATTTAGATCAAATCATTGCAACTCTACGAGAGCAATGAAGTTAGCAGATTGGATTTATTTCCAGCAGTTCTAAATTTGTTTCTACACTCATAAATGCTACAGCACTTACGCATGATGTATGTATGCATCAGCAAAAAGTAGTCTAGAATAACTTACAAGCAAAATTTAAATTTGTTTTCCCTTTCGGCAATCTTCTTTCCTGCACAGACACACACAGAACCTTTATGTGAGCCTTTGGCCACATCGTGGGAAAATTAATTTAAGTGTTGTAAACCCTTGCATGGACTCTTAAAATATCCTGAGTTGGAAAGGACCCACAAGGATCACTGAGTCCAACTCCCAGGTCCCCAAAGAACACCTAAGAATTCAGACAATGTGTCTGAGTGCATTGTCCAAATGCTTCTTGAGTTCTGCCGTGCTCAGTGCTGTGACCACTGACCTAGGGGAGCCTTTCCTAGTGCCTGACTACCCTTTGGGTGACGAGCCTTTTCCTAACACCCAGCCTGACCCTCCCCTGTCCCAGCTCCATGCCGTTCCCTCGCGTCCTGTCGCTGTCTCCAGAACAGAGCCCAGCGCCTGCACCTCCGCTCCCCTCGTGAGGGAGCTGCTCGTGCATCCAGAATTTAAACAGCTATAATATACAACTTAATCTCCTGACACTCAGATTGCAAGCAGCATAGCTGACCGAAGACAAAAACCACTAGGGCAAAGCTCTCGCCACCACACACTGAAGGGCGTTTGCCACCTGGCACGATCAGACACAGATTCCCCTCACCCTCTGCTTCAGCCTCATCCTCACCCCTATGGTCCGGAGCCGCGCATTGAAGACGCGGCTCTGCCGCTGCAGCTCCCGCTGCCGTCGCCGTTCCAGGGCTGCCACCGCCGCCGCCTCCTGCGACCCCCGACCCAGCCCCAGGCCGCTCATGGCGCCGGACACAGGCGGAGGCAGCAACACAGCGGGTCGCTAGGGAAACCGAAGCCCCACCCGTTAATGGCGGCCGCTGATAGCGCCCCTTAACGGCAATGCTGCTCGACGCCTGCTGAGGGGCAAGGTTCAGTCAGGCGGCGTAGGCTTTTTTTCCCCCTCTTGGCTCCGGGACGTAACCTAATTTAAAAAGCCCCGATTATTTAAATCTTGACTGGGCAGTTTGTAGGCTGTGCGTGTCCCTGCAGGGATGGGCTATCTGAAGCTGCTGGTGATGAAGGACTTCAAGTCCTGGCGGGGGGAGCAGGTCATTGGCCCCTTCATGAGGTTCAACTGCATCATTGGGCCCAACGGAGCAGGTAGTGGTGGGCTGCAGGGCTTGGGGGTGGCCAGGCTTCTTCACTGAAGATACAAAGAGGGAGATTTTGGTTGCTCTGCTTGCCCATGTTTAGCTCTGGGGCCCTAATGGGGAGAAAGTGGTAGGTGCACTGGTGGAGTAATAGGGGCTGAGTGGTTAAGGATGGCAGTAGCAGGTTGTTGGAGGAGTTGAGTTGCAAGGTTTGGCACAGGGCAAGTAGACCTCATGGGCCTCCTTCAGATCTCTTTACATACACCTTCTGGAAGCTTCTGAGCTGCAATTGCTTCTTTAATTGGAGGGGTGGATTTCTAGTTTTCTCTATTCTTTTCCTGAAATAAAGGTATCTTTAATTCTTAGGATTGTAAAGTGTAGTAGTAATGCAAAGCCACTTTTTGGTTTGAATATATAGTCTTTGCCTTATGAGTAAACACTTCTGGAGAGGAGAGAGCAGCCCTTTGGGATGGCAGCTACTTTGGTTATGGTATTTTAGTCCACAAGAGCCTTTGCTTGTAGATATGACTCAGCATTGTTATGTACTGGGTGGTGGAACTTTTTAAAATTTGATTTGCTTCTGCTGAAAGTTCCATTTGAAAAATGGGATTTAATCTCGTATTTGACTGAGAGCACTGAAATACACAGTGTGAGATGTCCTAATGAAGAACCACAAAGATGGGAATAGGTTTTGGTCTTAGTTCCCTGGTCTATAAGTGATTTAGTTTATGATTTAGCTTTTAGTTCCTGATATTCCTTCTTTTAATTGGAGTGTGTTCCATGAATGTAAGTAGCTAGCTATTGTCAGTTAGTTTTATCATCATATCCTGAATCATCCTATCCTCACTCTTAAATATTCGCAAGTCTCAAAACTGTGCGTATTTTTTTCCAGGTATTGTTTGAGGTAAATTTGAGTAAATTTTATGGATGAATAAGGAAAAAATAATTGGAAGGTTGTGTGATATGTGAATTATATTTTATTCCTTCTATTTTCACTCTAATATTCTTCCCTTTCTGATATTCTGGTAAATGAGTCAAATTATTGCTAAAGTAGCAAGGTTGAAGACAGAAACTAATTAAACTGTCATTAGAAATGATCAATACTAAAGGAGGAGAAAAAAAAAGGATTCAGTGAAGAGATTTCTTTTTTAGTCGAAGGAGTATTTTCAGAAAACTTATTGCGGCAGTGAATGGATCTGGGAAAGTACTTGTGTTCTCCAGAACACCGCAGTCCTAGGGCAAAGGCTGTAATTATGTGAACAAGTCCTTATGCAGCAAAACTTTCTGACAGCGTTATATAAAGGAAACTTTGAGGATTATGATGCTGCTGCTAGTTCAGTTTAATGACCTCTAGAAATGCCTGTGTAAAATCGGTTCTACTCATTCTAGCAGGCTGAACATAACAGATGAGTTTAGTTGTGATTGTTATTGCAGATAGCCTTATCTGCTGCCAGTACGTTGCATCTTAGGAATGTATTTCTTTATTCTGTAAAATATTTTTTCCTCAGTGGAATGCAAAATTAGAATTAATGAAGACTTGCGTGTCTACATTTATTTTTTAAGTTAATTGTTAATCAGAGCTCTAATTTCTGCCATGTTAAACTCCTTTATATATATGTATATATATATTCTTTAGGAAAATCTAACATAATGGATGCTGTTAGTTTTGTGATGTGTGAAAAAATATCTAACTTGCGAGTTAAAAGTGTTCGAGAACTTATTCATGGAGCGCATGTTGGAAAACCAGTTTCTTCTACAGCAAGCGTAAAGATAATATATTGTGAAGAAGATGGGGAAGAAAAAACATTTTCAAGAGTTATCCGTGGTATGTAGTTGATTATTTTGGAGGTACATTCTGTACCTGACTGATAAAATAAAAAAGTGGAGACCAAGAATTTTAACTTTCAAATGCCTAATACTCTTTCATGTTTGGTTAAGTTGAGCCCATGAGTCTTGAAATACTTCTTACAGTACATCAGCAGCATCTTAATAGCATTGAAAAAGTACATGGGAAAAAACATACTAAGGGCAAAGTTAAAAATTAACCAAACCATGAATATGTTCTTTGCTCTGTACTTTTGATCTGTAGATTTTCATTAGGAATGAAATTAGGAATATGTATATGGTGTAGAAACTCCATGGTCTAGAAACTGGAGTGTGATGCCTTGCTGGAAGTACAAGCCCTTAAGCATCTGCTACCCTTTTGTAAGCATGCAGCTAGAATTTTAATACAGAAGAGTGAAGTTACTGAAATGACTAAGGAATAGTTGAAATCCATTTTCTTCTTTGAGGAAGTTGCTCAGTTAGGTGGAAATATAAGTGGAATAATTTTATCTGTGTTTTGTGTTAAAGGTGTTTTATAGTGATTATTTCTTCTTTCCTCCTTTAGATAGTTGTTCTGAATTTATTTTCAATGATAAAACAGTCACCCAATCTACTTATATATCTGAGCTTGAAAAAATAGGCATACTTGTCAAAGCTAGGAATTGTCTTATTTTTCAGGTGAGCATTTAAGGTATTTTGTAAAGCAAATGTTTCTGAGATTATTTTATATCTGTAACAGTTATCTATTTAATAGTCAAGCTAGTTTTCTAATTTGATAGACTTAGTTTAAATCCAATAAACTTTATCCTGATCTCATTTAAGAATTGTAAGACTCTGAAATATAAATTATGTTTTTTTGTGTACGTGAGTGTATTAGTAAGAAAGAAAGTATTTTGGAAGAAATTCAGGACTTAGATTCTTCAAAATCTAAGAATATGTGGGTCTTTAGTTTTAAATGTTTATTCATTTAGAATTTAGTGCTAGAAAAATTATTGCATCACATAACTTCCTTATTAGTTAAGATAAATGAAAATTTATAAGTATGTGAAGATTTAGGGATTGAAAATGGTACTGGTTTATTGCTTCAGAAGCATTTAGTGATACAGGTCAGAAATGTCACGTGCTTATGATGAATATATTTCATGGGATTGTCTTCCTTATATTTACTGAACTATTAATGTAAAATTCCAAAGGAAAACTATTTTTTTTCCCCTTTTATAGAAACAGTAGGTATAGACTCTTCTTGTGATAATACTTTCTGTGGTGAGAGCATTTGTCCACCAATAAAAAAACAAATCATACAGTTTACTGAAATTCCTTCAGGTCAGCAAAGATTTGAGTAGTGAATGTATGGATAAAAACTGTGTACCCATTAACTTTGGGAGTTACAGAATTTTTTAGTGCACTGACTTCAGCTGTTAAGCTTTTGAAACTGTTGTTATTTAAAATCTTTATTGTTACCTTATTTTTCATTGAAAATTACTTTCAGTTCCTTTAAAGAGACTAACGAGATTTAATTTTGTCTTTCTGATACTGCTCACTGATTTGGTTAGGTAGATTTTGTTTGAAGGTGTTTCTCTTAGTTAATTTCTGGTATTATAAAATTATGTAACCAGATGAGGTGGTGAGGTCGTAGTCCTTTTGTTTCTATACTTTTCTTTGGGTTTGAATCTAAAAGTACATACTTAAAATATCAGGAGATAAATCTTCAATATATACTTACAGAGAAGAAATTCACATTATACAGCATAATAATCTGCAGGTTGTTTGTTTTTTCATTTGTTTTTCAATTTTGTTGTAGGGAACAGTAGAATTGATTGCAATGAAGAAGCCAAAGGAAAGAACTCAACTTTTTGAACAAATCAGTAATTCATGGCAATATGCTGAGGAATATGAAAGAAAAAAGAAAAAAATGGAGCAAGCAGAAGAGGATGCACACTTTAATTATAACAAGAAAAAAAGTGTTGCAGCAGAACGCAAACAAGCAAAGATGGAAAAAGAGGAGGTAACTCAAATTTCCTACTTTTTTTGTGTGTAATTTTGCATCATTTAGGAATTTAGATATATTTTTAAAAATGCACTTTATTCATACATCATTTTTTCAATATGTTATAGTGTATGTATTTTTCTGTACTTGTAAGTATATTCTTATAAAAACTTGATAATTTAAAGGGTAGATTTGCCATGATAATTAATTTAAGGGTTGACTTAGGTATCTGAGTTTTGATTAGTGCACATTACTGGAATTATAGCTGTTGGTATGTCAGCTGATACCACTTTCGACTTGAAATTAGACTCCTAGCTATTTTAAAATCTTGTTTTGAACTAAAAATAAAATTTTAACATTGGTAGGCAGATCATTACCAGATGCTCATCAAAGAAATGCATGAAAACAGGATACAGCTACAGCTTTTCCAGCTTTATCACAATGAAAAAAACATTGGCTTTCTGAAAAAAAGTTTGGATGAAAAGAATATGGAGGCTAGTATCAAGAAAGATTCCCTTGCTACAGCAGAAGATGAATTTAGAGCCAAGAAAAAAGTGCTTGGTGTACTAAATAGAGACCAACAGCACATGGAAGGAGAAATGAAGTAAGTTTTCCAATCAAGTTATCTGATAGTTAAAGCATAGTCTTTAAGGGAATTGCATGGAATGCAGGCATTTCCTCCTGAAGCAGGTAGGATGATATTCCCATGCTATTATGGAAGTCATTTTGTAGCAGTTATTACTTTAACTAGATATTGGGCTCATACCATCTTTCCCAATGTTTTCAGTAATTTCATTATAGAAATAGTTTAATGTGTTTGCCATGAGATTTTTAGACTGTTATACTTCTTACATTTATATTTACCATGGATATTAAAATAAAATATATAAAAAAAAATCATCTGTGGGTATGTAACATTGTAGCTGGCAACCATTGTTGGTTTGTATGTTTGTTTGAGGGGGGTGGTTTTGTTTTTTGTTCCTTTAGGACTCTTCAAGTGTCACTGGTTCAGCATAGAGCCATCTATATAAAAGCAAAAGAAAACACTTCCTACCAAATCAAGAAAGTAGAAATGTCTAAAAAATCTCTGAGGGACAAGGAGAAATACTGTGATAAGGAAGAGCAGAACATAAAAGACCTGGAGATAGAACTATATGAAACTGAGAAGGCGTGGAGAGAATTCATGAAGAAAACTAAAGAGGAGATATTGCAGAGAGCAGCAGATATTGAGCTGAGAGAAAGTCAGGTGAATGGGGAGAACAAAAGCCGAAGTATTGTTTTAGTGAAGTCTGAAATCCACACTGATGAATCTGTGATTTTTAATGCTCTTGCTGTTGAGTTCAAACAAAAACAAGATTTTAGCTTTTATTCAGGGACTCTTTAATCAGATAAATAGAAATTATGCTGCAGCCTTTTGGGGTAGTGGGGAGAAGGGGAAAAAAATGAGCAGATTTCCCAGAAGTTCCAAGTAGGGAACAGTTCTAGGAAATAAATCTAAGTTTTAGAAATGTGCTGTTCTGATACTAGACATGGTACATATCTCAGGGTGTGTAGTCCATCTTCTAAGCAATATGAGAAGGTATTTTATTGGAAGAAGCAATGAATTTCAAGTGAACAAGAAGTTGAGAAGAGTTTGTAAACTTTTAGAAGGGCTGTAGACAGGGACTTGCCTCTGTGGGTTAGGGTTATAGCTGCATATAATTATCCATGTTTTGGTTATTTTATGTTTGGGGTTGGTTGGTGTTGGTGTTTTTCCTTATTCATGGAAATCCAGAAAGTACAATATGGGAGAGTAGGAGAGAAAATATCTTGTAGGGTCTTGGGCTGAGGGGATCCATTTTGAGAAATTAAATACTGCTGAAATCTGTTTTCAGTTAGGAAAATGTAGACAAAAATGCAAACAAGATCATATTGTAATCCCGTCTACTGTGAATCAGAATCTAAAGCTGAGATACTCACAAGTGAGCTTATTTGAAGTTTTAGAAGTACTGCATCATTTTACAGTTAATTCACATTTTAAAAAGCTATCTTTGCAACCATTTGTTGACAAAACCCTTCTCAAACCAAGTACTAGCTTCTCTTCTCCACTCTTCCTTAAAAAATTTTCAGATCAATTAATGGAGAACCTGAGGGATTGCTTATTTAGCATGTGAATCTTCTTATTCTGCACTTTAGACACATCTGTCAAATTAGTCGTAACTTTGCAGCATTGCTTAAAGTGCTGTTACTTATGTTAACCTTAGAAGTATACATCTGATAATGTAGAAATGTTGTAACAAGAATGGTGTTAAAATAAATCTGCACAAATTTTGGCTTTTGTCTTAACATTCACTGTAAAGTACTGTCAACTTCATAAACTTTCCTGGAAGACAAGAATTGTTTTAAGTTTAAATATTTCTTGTCTGTGGTCTTACTTAAGTGTAAGCTTTGAACTGAATCTTCCTTTAATATAATATAATTGCTGATAATGGAATTAATAGCTGGAATGACTAAAAATTGTGTGGCTCTTGCAATATTTTTTTATAAGGTAGGTAATTAGTAACTGAGGATATAAAACCATGAGCCATCCCATTTTCAGTGGTGTGATTTTTTTATTTTTTATTTTTTTATGTTATGTGCCCAGTTGGAGCACTATAAAGAGCTAAAGGAAATAGCAAGAAGGAAAGTGGCTACACTAACCCAGCAGCTAGAAAAACTTCAGTGGGAGCAAAAAGCGGATCAAGAAAGGATGAAACTTAATAGGAGAAAAAAAAAAGAAGTTGAGGTACTTGTATCAAGCTAGAATTATGTTTAAAGAGAAAAATGTTCTGTTTCTGTACCTGTGCCTCTGGTTTAAATGTCTATATAAATGTGTAAAGTGCTTTAACGCAAATTCTTAGCAAAGGAGATTGATTGTGAGTGTTTTTATATCGTGACAGGTTTAGCAAAATGACTTGTATATTTGTTCAGAGAATGGTTGCATGGGCCCATGCTGAGGATTTGTTTTTGTGAACACTGGCTCTAGCATTTTACAGTTACTCAGAGTTCAGAAAACTCAAAAGTCCATCAGATGGGTTGTTACCATTTCTAGAGGTCCTTACATCTAATTGTTCTAAACGTAAATTTGCTTGTATGGCGAAGTCTACATTTTACATGATACCTGTGAGGGTGTGAAGTCATTATTGCCATCATATTTAAGTTAATGCTTGTATATCCATTTGCTGTTGATGTTTTTTTCATTGAGGCACTAGGTACCAGAAGAAACTAGTTACTAACTAAAAGTGAAATAAACTCCATTCCTTGTCCTTTTGAAACACCACAAATTCCGTTTTAGTGTTGAGAAGTAGATAAGGGATACTGAGAGTTCATAAAATGTATGTCTTACCATTCAGAGTTGGTATTGCTCATCTGTATTTATATGAAATTCCAATTAAAATAAATGGGAACTTTGTGCTTTTCTATTTTTGCATAACAATCCTCTTAACTCCTTTAAATATAGATATCAAAATATCATTGGTGTGCATTGCTAGAGAATGTTACGTATCATTAAAAGATAAAAAGGAGCAGGAGACCAATAGATTTAAAATTAGAGATGATAGAGACACATAACGTGCTTTGAAACAAAGCAATAGTTCATAAGGAATTTGGAAGTTAAGACTTAATAAAATGTGTACTTGTACAATGTTTTTGCTTTGGCTTGGAATCTCCATGTAAACTTTATTTGCCCTTCTTAGGAAAAAGCTTCTATTAATCTCTTGCAAAGCACCTTTTTTGTTTTAACACCTGTAATTTACTAACACCACGTGTAAAATTATTTCACTGATGGTGTCGTGATTCTTTGTGCTGAAGAGGCTTTCTCTGAAATATTGTCAAACGTGAAAAATACAGTAATGTCCTCCACAAGGTAAAATCATTTTTGCTATTTGTAGCACAGCTTAATCTGCTATTGAAAAGAGATGCTGTTGCGTCAGCATGAACTACTTACAAGGAAGAAAAGATGCATCTCAGTACTTACTCTGAATTAAGAGTTTTATATATTGCTATAAAAAAAATAAGTCATTTGGTTCTTAACACATTCTATTTGTGATTTCTAAGGAAAACATTAAACAGACTGGGGAACGGATAGAAGAGCATAAAAGACGAATAGAGAAGTTGGAAGAGTATACCAAGATATGCACGTATGTTTAAAAAAGTAAAAGCTAATTAGATTTCTTGTATGTTACGTATTTGCAAATTCTTCTGTGGTATTAATATCTCTGTTACTCTAGCTGCCAAATTAAGTAGGAAATATGATGACACCCATATGTTGTTTGAAACATTATAATCGCTTCTAATTTCTTGTATGTGTGCAAATTACACCCCTATGTAGGGTTTGGGGCTATTAGCATACAAATTCTGAGAGAGGACAGGGCAATGTTGTAGTGCTGCTCAAAAAACAAGTTGACACTGTGTATTAGGAGCACAGCTCAGTTCTTGTTCTCTCTTAGTTTTCTACCTGATTTTCACTCTTTGCGAAATAAAGTACATAAGCCCTACATTGAGCAACCTGATTTAGCTTTGATGTTAGCCCTGTTCTCTGCAGGAGGTCAGAAAAGATACCTTCAGAGATTTCTTCCAACCCGTCTTCTTCCTATGGATCTGTATCGTGCACTTTGGCTTAGCAGTGCTTTGTGTACACTGAACAAAGTTCTGCTACGGACAGAGAGCAGCAAACCCATTGCGATTGTGATGCAAAATTATTTTAATTAAGTAGTGTGTAGTGGAGTTTAGCAAAGCCTTACTGACTTTCCAAGGGCATGAAGTGAGTCATAGTTTTGAATGAGAATTTTCAGTCCTTCATAGTTCTGCAATATCAGACCTTTTATTAATGGTAGATACAATAATGGGGTTTCATATTACAGTCATAAATTCTCACAGGAACTCGATTTGGAAACCTTAGGAATAGCTTGTGCTATAGAATGCAACTCAGTAAGTGACTTCTTACAGATTCTAGAAGACTTTAATGATTGTTTTATAGTCTGTGGCCATAGAATGATTTTAAGTTTATAAGCCAAAAGCTTGTATAAATGAATCAGTAAATTGCTTTCCTCTCTTTGCTTTGGTTCAAAGTGAGTCATTGGCAGAGAAAAAACATCAGGAAGAAATGCTTACTAAGGAAATAGAAAATTCAACAATACGAATGGCTGAAGTGAATGAAGAATTGAACAAAATAGTTGGTGAACTGCAGAATGCCAAAATTGATTGCCATGAAGGAAAGCGTCAACAAATGAGAGCAGAGATCCTGGAAAGTCTCAGAAGACTGTATCCAGATTCTGTGGTAATTGAATGACCTCACTTAAATGCCTTATTTCACAGTTCGGAACTGAGAGTTCGGCTTTAGACTGTGTAAGCAGCTAGAGTAAAGTGGACTCTTGTATGCTAAGCTTCAGGCCTGCTTAAGTACACATGGCAAATTAGTACTACTGAAAGAGTAGTAGCATTTGCTGTCATTATTTTTCACAGATTCCAGTAACAGACTACTACTTGCATCAAAAAAAAAAGTTTTGATCGTGTGATTGTGTGCTTTTTATGGAGTGCGATTTATTATTTTTTTTTTTATTCTAAACTGTAACTGTCTATACTAAAACATATACTTGACTTACTTCGAACAAATTAATGGGAAGATCAGCTCTAAGCCCATTTATCCAAGGTGCATTTGTTCCCAATTTTTTTCCCAAATTGTTCCCAATACTGCAGACTTCTGTTCCCGAATGGTTTGTCTTTGCTTATCAAATACCATGCTTTACTTAAATCACCCACCAATAATGTCAGTGTTTTGTGTATTAATTCTGATTTATCACAAGATCTCAAAATATTTACCAAAATTGATTGAATGTTTTATGAGGTAGATCTACACCCTTTTTATAGATACTTTTAAAGATAATTATTCTGACGCTGGGAAAGAACTCCAAGTAAGAACTCTTTAATAAATCTAATCAACTGAATAGTTGCTCCTTGAGTAAACCTCAGCGTACTCAGTGTTTTTTGGTATGCATACTCATTTGAGATTTACAAGCTGGGTATTCCATTTTGGAAAAACAAACAAACAAACAAAAACACGTTTACAAGTTGACATCTCTGCTTCCTAGTGCAGCCATAAGAGCATAAGTATTTTTTTTTTTTTCTCAGCTCTGCCGAGCTTGTTTGTCTTTGACAGAACCTCAGCATGTGGCTAGTGTCTGATGCTTCAGATTTTTATAATACATGCTCACAAGATCTTCAAAAAGAATCAGAAGAATGATTGCATATCTCTTTTTGCTTTCTCTTTGCATTGTATCCCTATATGACAAGAATTGGACCATACTGGTGATACCTTGCTGGCCTAGGGGAGAGCTGGTGTCCTGGGTGTTCTCTCATTTTCCTTCAGGAGCTGCAGACTTAGAGTAATCACAAGTGCGATGGCTTTGGAAATAAAAAGTGGATAACTTAAAACAGCAGCATGTGAGGCAGCAGAGTTGCTTTGAGCTGCTTCCTCTAATGTATTAATTCTAGATTACTAAACACAGTCCAAATTAAAGTCTCAGGATGAAAGATCATGACAGGTTTCATCTGATAGTCCACTAAGTCCTCAGTCAGAACTAGAGGAAATTTTGGTGTTGGTCTTTCAGATTTCATAGGGGGGGGAAAAAAAAAAAAGCCTTATTGCTTCAAAACGTTTAGTTCTTAAATCCTTGTTACAGTTCCTGTTCTGGAAAGATTTTTTTTTTAATGGTCAGTGAACATTCCAGGTACTGGAATAGCCACCCAGCAATCTGAGCCCTGCTGTGTAAGTGCCACATGGCACTTCTCATGGTTTTGTCTGATTAACATAGTGAATTTTGCAGCTTACTACAGTTTTTACAATTTAATTTTCAAAATGTCATTCCTACACTGGTAATTCTAATTGGCAAGGTTACTGTTTTTACAGATTGTTAGGCTGCCATTATTTATTCCCATAGAAATGTGGCATTACACCTGGACTCAAATGCATCTGTATAGTTTTGAGTGTCTGAAACATCACGTGTCTGAGTTGCAGACAGAAACATCCAAGTTGATGAAACAGCGAGGAAAACGAAGAAACTAAACAAAGACGTTTATGGTGTTGGGTGTTATCGTTCCAATTATTCTTTTTGTTTCAGAAAATTGAAAGCATTTACCAGGAGAAGGTTAAAAGAGCAGATCATAGTAGGCTACAATTTGACCTGCTGAAAATTATATTATTTATACTATGGCATCAGGTAATGCTGTGGATGACCTGTCACATACAGCTCCTTACCAGTCTTCCTGTTCTCATTTGTTGATAAGCATAAAATCATGGAAATGCAGGAGAAGACCAGTAGCTGTATGTGAACAAGCAGGAAAATTGTTCTTTAATAAAATTAGAGATTATAATGTTCAGAATGTGCATTAGTGAGTGGCTTTAATTTTTCAGGGAAAGTTGAACTGTAATTAAAATTACAGGAACAGAACTGAAGATCTCTAGGGAACATACACAGCAAAGAACTGAAGTTCTTGTAGGTGAGAGTTCTCATGGGTGAGAACAGCTGTTGAAAGAGAGCAAAAGTGAGTGTATTGCAGAACTTGAAAGAATAGTTAGAATTTGTAACTGCGTTTTGGTGGTAGGTGGTTGTTCATTGCATCACAGTGATAATCAGATAATACCTGTGTCTGATCATTTTTTTTTTTTTTGAATATGTTTTGATCTGTGGCAAATAATCTGATTATTGCCATTTAGATTAACTGTCATTCTACGTAGTTAGTATGCACTTGGAATTAATTTTATCTCTGGAGGTGATACCGCAATATAAGACAAAATAGGCTTAATTATTTGGACTACATAGTACAAGAAAAGTAGTTTTGACACCTTTTCATGCTATTAATATATGCAGTTACTTCTTTTTTGAGTTGAAACTGCAGTAGGCAGCAGAGTCTTCCTTGCTGTCATTTTCCAGTTAGCCATTCTATTTATTTAGGATCTTTATCAGTCAAAGATCTTACTGTATTAGGCACTTTCATTCCAGCCAAAAAGATGCTTAGCCAATTTTATTATTGTCACTCTGCTGTACTTCTAAAAGTACGTGCTAAAGACTGCAAATAATGCAATAAGATGTATGTAACTTAGGGGAAGAAATTAAATGTCTTCAGATTTTGAAGTCATACATTGCCATTTGGACTGATGACTACTACAATTATCTTTCTGACATACAGCTGTTGTAAAAGAGTACAGCTGTTAAACATGAAGCACACTTTCCTCTTGCTACTTCTGCATACTTCTTGTATGCAGAAATGTTACTAGATATCTAAAATTACATCTTTATTTCTCCATATTTTTATCTTCAGTTTGGAAGACTGCTTGACTTGTGCCACCCTATTCATAAAAAATACCATCTTGCTGTTACCAAAGTGTTCAGCAAATACATGACTGCTATTGTTGTTGCCACGGAAAAAACAGCAAGAGATTGCATTCGGTTCCTAAAACAAGAACGAGCTGAACCCGAAACTTTTCTTGCTTTGGATTACCTTGATGTAAGTACATTTTTCTGTTTCCTGTCATCAGCAACTTAATACACATGTAAATGTTGATACTGTCTCCTTTAAGCTAACTAAAACAAGCTTAAGTGCAACAGCAAAGCAAACACGGTTTGAGAACGACTTTAAAGCTCAAAACATTACATGCTCTTGATGAGATTCAGACCCTTCTTCTGCCTATGTATTTAGATGTTTTATGCCTTTGGAAATAATATCACAGACCAGTTGAGGTTGGAAGGGACCTCTGAAGGTGTTCTTGTCCAACCACTCTGCCAAAGCAGGGCCATGTAGAGCAGATTGCCCAGGACTATGTTCAGATAGCTCTTGAATGCTGCCAAGGAAGGAGACTCCACAACCTCTCTGGGCAGCTTAGTCCATTGTTCTGTGACCCATAGCACAGAAGGGCTTCCTAATGTTCAGGTGAAACCTTCTGTGTTCTAGTTTGTGCCTGTTGTCTCTTGTCCTGGCACTGGGCACCTCAGTGCAGAAACCTGTCTCTGTGTCCTTTTTTTTTTTTTTTTTTTTTTTGTACTCTCTTCAGGTATTTGTACATGCTGTTGAGATCCCCTTAAACCTTCTCCAGGCTAAACAGATCCAGGTATCTCAGCCTTTCCTCACAGGAGAAATGTTCCAGTCCCTTTAATCATCTTAGCAGTCTTTTGCTGCACTTCAGTAGCGCCATGTCTGTCTTGTCTTGGGGAGACCAGACACAGTACTTCCCACAGCACTGCTGAGGGGAGGAGAAGGATCATCTCCCTTGACCTGCTGGCCACAGTGCTGTCAGTTGAGTCTAGGGTACCATTAGCCTTCTTAGTTGCAAAGGCACTTTGCTGGCTCATAGTAAACTTGGTGTCTGCCAGGACCTCATGGTCCTTTTCTGCTGGGCTACTTTCCAGTTTGTCAGCCTTCAGTGTGTGGTGGAGCATGGGGTTATTCCTCCCCAGGGGCAGGACTTAGCATTTTTCTTAGCTGAATGTCATGAAGATCTTCACTGTCTGGTTCTCCAGCCTGTCCAGCTCTGGGTGGCAGCATGATCCTCTGGTCTATCAGCCACTCCTCCCAGTTCCGTGCCATTTGCAGACTTGCTGGGGGTGCACCCTTCCCCATCATCCAGGTCATTAATGACGATGTTCAGCAGGACTGGACCCAGTACTGACTCCTGGGATACATAACTTGTTACTGGCCTCCAGCTGGACTTCTGCCACTTTGAGCCTGGCAGTTCAGCGAATTTCCAGGGCACCTCACTGAATGCTCATCCAGCTCATACGTCATCAGCTTGTCTGTGAAGATCGTGTCGGGTACAGGGTCAAAAGCCTTTACTGAAGTCCAGGCAGACAGTATCCACTGCTCTTCCCTCATCCATCAGGCCAGTCATTTCATTGTGGAGGGCTGTCTGGTAAGTCTGTGCTGACTGCTCCTGGTTACTTTCTTGTTCATATGCCTGGAAATGGATTCCAGAATTAGTTGCTCCATCACCTTCCCAGGGCTGTAGGTGAAGCTGTTTGGCCTGTAGTTTTGTGGGTCCTCCTTGGCACCTTTTGAAGATGAGAAAGATGTTTGTTCTCCTGCAGTCCTCAGGCATCTCTCCCAGTCACCATGATTGTTCAAACATTATTGAAAGTGGCCTTGCAATTACATTAGCCAGTTCCCTCAACTCTAGTGTGTTCATCCCATCAGAGCCCGTGGACTTCTGTATTTCTGGTTTGCTTTAGCATTCACTGACCTGATCCTTCACCAAGGACACATCTTCCTTGTTTTAGCCTTCCCCTGGTGTCTTGGACCTAGTGTTCCTGAAGGTTGGTCTTGGTAGTATAGACTGAGGCGAAGGAGGTCTTATCATACCTTTTGTCACCAGGTCCTTTGCCTCATTCAGCAGAAAGCATGTGTTTTCCCTCATCTTTCTTTTGTCATCTATGCACTTACAGAAGCTCCTCCTTTGGCATCCCTGGCCATATTCAATTCTGTTTGGAATTTTGCTTCCTTAACCGTAATCTGTGTGCTTGCACAGTACCTCTGTTTTCCTACCAGGTCTCATGTCCATGCTTCCATCTTCTGTATGCTTCCTTTTGTTTGTTTGTTTTTTGTTTTTCTTCCTTTGTTTTTCTTCCTGCCATTTTTACTTGACTTCCTGCATGTTGGTATAGACCTCTCCTGGAGGGAGGGGATCCTTGAAATTAACCAGCATTTGTGGGCCACTCTTCCATTCAAGGCCTTGTCCCATGGGACTCTTCCAAGCAGATCCTTAAAGGGACCAAAGTCTGCTCTCTTGACATCCAGTGTCATCATCTTGCTTTTTGCCCTACTCTCCTCTTAGGATCCTGAACTCTCCTATTGCAGGGTCGTTGCAGTCGAGGTTGCCTTCATCCTTCACATCTCCAGTGAGCCTCTCCTTGTTGGTGAGTATGAGGTCCAGCAGAGCACCTCTCCTCACAGACTCCTCTGTCACTTGGGTGAGGAAGTTGTCACTGATTTTTTCAGAAGCCTCCTACATTGCTTATGTGGGTTGTCCCTTGAGCAGAGAGCTGCTTGGTTGAAGTCCCCCATGAGGACCAGAGCCTGTTGAAATTGAGGCTTTACAGGTTTCAGGACTGTTTTGTACACAGAACATGAAAAACAGATCTGTTTCAACTTTTGTAGCGACTGAGTGACCCATTCTTTTGATTTGTACATTGTGTCCGCAGACCACTGAGATTTGGAAATGGTTTGCTATTACAATATGAATTTTAAACACTGCACATTTACTTTGCAGGTTAAGCCAATTAATGAGAAGTTAAGAGAGATAAAAGGAGCTAAAATGCTGGTGGATGTTGTACAAACTCCATTTGTTCCACTGAAAAAAGTAATTCAGTTTGTGAGTGGAAATGGCTTGGTTTGTGAAACAGTTAAAGAAGCAAGACAAATAGCATTTGATGGACCAGTGAGGTTGAAAGTAAGAAGTAGAATTGTTCTATATGTTAGGTATTTAATGCCATTTAAATATTTATTCTATAAACATCCTACAAAATACTGCAGATAAACATAAAATGATGCTGTGCTCTCTAGTCTATTCCCACATAAACAAATAGCCAGATATCTTATATGCTTGTATTTTTCTCTCTATAGTAGTATATTTAAATAATTCCCTAGGTAAAGGAGGCAAATTAGAAAAGATTGTTAATTAGTGTTCAGACTTGTTTCTTGACATAGTCCTCTGTTGATGAAAGGAAAGATGAGGAAAATGCATAATCCTGTTCTTAAAATAGTTGATTTTAAAAATACAAATATCTTGATAGCTTTTCTGTGAAGAAATGCTTTCAAAAATTATTTTAAAAATCTGATAGTTGCAGATATAGACTGTAGACAGATGAAGCAGCTTCTCTGTCTCTTGCAGTTTTTTTTCTTTTTAGCCATATCTCTATTTCTGTCACTGTCTGTGGAGCACTTCTATACACTTACTAAAGCTTTTAAAAATCTTGGTTAGAACAGCTTTAAATTGAAGGTGAGCGTGGCATCTCGGTTGCTTGAAATTGAGATGACTCTCACACACACAAAAAAAACGCTGTGTCCTTTACTAAGACTTAAGTTTTCTGTTTGTAAATGAGGTAGTCACTCTTCCAGCTGTAGAGTTTTCCTTCCATTATCACCTTGCCTGTTTTGCTCTACTGACCTGGCCACAACCTAAATTACTAATGTATAGGAATGTCTCATACAAACTTCCTAAATAAAAGGAAATCACAGGACTTCATTTCCTTTTCTGATCTGTTGTAATAACAACAAAATGTGACCCATGCCATGAACAGCAGGCTTTTTTTGGCTTAGCGTATTTCATATTAGCGGGTTCGGAATACAGAGTCCAACAAGAATATGTTTGTCACTTGTTTAACTACGATATTTTGATGCACTAGTTCACAGCATATTTTGGCTGCTTTGTGTTAAGAATGTATTTATTTACTTACTAATTTTTGCTTGCAGACAGTGGCACTTGATGGAACTTTATTTTTGAAATCTGGAGTGATTTCTGGAGGATCAAGCGATTTAAGATTTAAAGCCAGATGTTGGGATGATAAAGAAATGAATAAAATGAAAGAAAGAAGAGAGAGCTTGATTAATGAGTTAAAGGTAGGCCTCTTAAAGAGCACTTAACTGCAAAAGGCATAAAGTCTAATTTAATTTAAGAGTGGGAGAGATGGTGATTCTCTAAACTTCCATAAACAGTAAACAGGACATAATAGTTGTTTATACTATTTTAGTAATGTATTGTAGGTCCTTGTCTTCAGCTGGTGGGTTGGTTCATGTATCACAGAGGTGGAGAACAAGGACAGTGTTGTTAATATATATTCCTTCAAGGAAAAAGATCTGCGGTTTAAAGTACCCCACAACTTGTAGCAAAAAAGTCAATACATTCTGCTAACATGAAAATACTTGCACAGACCAAAACCTGTCAATATAAAATGATTCTCCAAGCCTCTAGTTATTGGAGGGGGAACAAGGGGTCAGGGCAGAGAGTAGAAATTTGCAAGTCTGTGCTTTCTTTTAAGAAATAAATCGACGCAAAACTACACTTGAGTATGACCACTGCTATCAGCATTTACTTTGAACGTGGCCATTGTCAGTGAGGCTAGCCTTAAATACTTATCAAACCTGAAACATTTCCAAATACATCGAATTTCCATTTCAAATGCTATTTCTCTTCTCCTATTGTAATATTTTTCTAGGACTTAATGAGGATCAAACGTAAGGAGACTGATTTGATGCAGTTGCATGCTCAATGTCATGGAACTCAGACACGACTTAAATATTCACAGAGTGAATTAGACCTTATTAAAAAGAAACATCTTGCTAATCTCTACATGGTGTAGTACTAAGCCTTTATAATTTTCATGCTTAATCATTGTATTTTTGTATATGTCTTTATAAATTATAATTATCAGCAGTGAAGTATTACTTCCTTATGTAGGTTTTTTACCTTAATTTGTTTTACATACAGCAGTTATGACTAAGGAATTACTACTATATATATATATATATTTTAATGACAAAATAATCTAAATGAGGCTTTTTCTAAATTAGTTTTTAAATTAATTTGAATTTCTGCTAAGTTTGCCTGTCATTTAGTAACTTTCCAATGTCTGGTTTAAGTCAACAGACACTTAAATGATACTTACGTAATTTGCTTCTCTAACTATTGCATGTAAATCAGCAACAAGTGTGAGCATTTGAGAAGAAAATACTTAATATTTTTTATTAGAAAAGTACAGTTCATCTGGATCAGAAAGGTGTTAGTTTCTGGGAAGTTGACCATTCTGATAATAAAAATTATCATCTTTTCTCCTTCTGAGTAGGAGAAATCAAAGCTGGAAAGTGAACTAGTAAATACTGAGTCTCAGCATGATATAATAAATGAAGGAGTACTACAGAGAGAATTAAAAATACAAGAATTTCAGAGGAAAATCAATGAGGTAGGTCCTGTCATAGTCAGCACAGTTTGTTGTTACTCTACAGAAACTTTTTTCTGTACCAGGTGATACTAGAGCTTGGAGAACTTCTAACTTCGTAACCTACTTTGTAGACTAGGTTTATAAATTACTCCAGTAATCATCCCACCTTTTCTACCTTTCTTACCAAGGTCACTGTGAACTGAACTGTACTTACTTTACAAGGCTGTCTGTCAGTTTCCTGTGAATAATATTACTTGGTTAGATACAGCATTTGATATCTGGTTAAACAGGCCTACAGACCAAAACAATGTAAACAGTTATTCTTTGGTCTATAAAGTTTTCTTAAAACGTTGTTCAGTCCATTGCTTTTGTTAGTATGTACTGTATAATTAGGAAACAAGAGATTCTGTAGCAACTCTTTTGCTGTGGCTCTGCTTTAAATAGGATGTAGCAATTAATATTTATGGATCACTTGAAAGGATTAAAGGGAAGAAATGAACTACATCAAGAAGCCTGTAGCTCATTAGTATCTTGTATACCATTTCATTTTATTTCCTTCAGGTGAGTGGGAACCACAGACAAAACTAAGGAAGTTGGTTACACTGTAATGACTTCAATTGCCTTTATAATGACCAGGTGCTGGCAAGAAGAGCTTAGCTGGGAGTTACATTTTGCAGATCATACACCTTCTACTGCGCATTTGTACTGAAGGTGTTATTTGAAATGTCAAGTACAGATTCTTAGTTCCATTTGTTGTTTTCTTGAAGTGCCTTGAAAATCTAGTCTGTAGCATGAGATGATTATTTAAGTATTTTCCTTCCTTGAGCTGCAAAACAGCATAAACATTGTGCTCCTTTTCTATTTATTCAAAGGCTGAAGATGCTGTTTTCAAGGAATTCTGTGAAGAAATTGGCATAGAAAACATACGTGTATATGAACAAGAACATGTGAGACAGCAAGAGGAGATTGATAGAAGAAGGTGGTATTTGTAATTGAAGTGTTTAAAAAATATATATATATTAGATTGTGCACATCAGTAAACAAGTAACTCCATCACAGGAAATACCCTAGAAGCCTAAAAGACTGAAGGAGGTGTATTACCATTGCAAGAATTAGCAGTGGCACTGCCATGGTTTGGGTTTATTAGACAGTTACAGCCAGAGATGTTTTGCAACAAACTTGAAGGTAAAATGTAGCATAATTGTTAAGGCATAGCTATCTAAAATCCACATTGAGAAATGACAACTGAGGATGATGTGAAGGCTTTGTCATGGTCATAAATCTTAAAGAAGAACTGGATGTAAAATGCAGTGATTCAGTATACGAATGTACTATTGAGGGAAAATGGCATCTTAATTTTATCACAGGCAACTTTCAACTGGTATTCCACTCAAAAAGGTGAATATCGCAGGATCACAAATTGCTATCTTAAGGAATGAGAATGCTAAAATGAAATGTTTGCTTGTGGAGCAGGTATTTTCTGGCAGATAACAATGCATTTCCTGACATACTTTCTATAAAGTACACTTTTTTTTTTTTAACATGACTAGTGTGATGTCTAGTGCTGAACTTCATTTTTTTTTTCCACCAGTGTTTACAAAGAGACCCTCTGGCTGGCTTCCAAAAATTTTGCTAAATGTGCATCTTTGACTACAGTTGCAGTGAGATAGTGCAGTATGTTCTGTTGAAGTTAAAGCACCTGACAGAACTGATTAGATCACTTGTTTATGTTGGCGAGAACAGAAGTATGGTGATGTGTAGAAAGCTGTTAATATAATGATGGAAAGAGCAGCTTTTTGGATGGCCGTACGCTACCCTGCACATATGGCTTGGTCTTGCTTGTGCCCTAACTTGCTATCTTTAGTCCTGTAAGCCTGTGCTAGAGTGCATTTTTACCTTGGTCTAAAGAGCGTGAAGCTGGTGTTGTCAGCCCTTTCGCCTGAACAACAGATGCAGGCGGTATGTTATCCAGGAGCTTAAAGCTGAGAGACAGATAGTAACAGCTGAGAGGGAACCTTTCTGTGACCAGCCACTTGGTTTTACTTCATTCCTTTCTCACGGCAGAAAGTGAGGAAGCTTCTGCTGTTTTACCCCTATAAACAAATGCAGGTCTCAATTAAGAGAGGATGAGCATGGCTGAAGATGGTCTAACAAGCTCTGGTCTCTTGTTAATTACTACCTCCCAGCTGAGACAGGCTCTTTATAATCAGATACATGCATGTGTTTGTTGATGAGGAGGCTTACTCCTAAGGCTGAGCAGGGAGTGCAGGCACTGGACACAGCACTAGGGTAGCTTTTGCCCAGCTCACCTCTCTATCACTTATCTTTATCCCTTACACTGAGATACAGGAACCTTTAGTGTTAATTTGGATGTTGAATGTGACCACATTAGATCCTTACATTGTATTTGTTGAAGGATCACCACTCTATTTTTATAAATTCCAGTATATCTGCATGATTTGGTGTAGTGAAATGTATGTATGCAAATTTTCTGTGATCCAGTAGAAGATTCAAAAAACATATATCTAAATAGTAGAATTTGAAAATGTATATTTTAATATTGTAAAATCACAGTTACTATCCTGGTTTGTAAGTGTTGGCTTGAAATACTGTACTTTCACTAGATTGGAGTTTGAAAATCAGAAGACACGACTAAATGTTCAGCTGGAATATAATCGTGATCATCTACAGAAATTAACAGAAACAGTCAGCAAGCTGAGGGAAACAATTCAAAAAGATGAGCTGGGGATTACTGGGCTACTTAAGGTAATGCACATATGTAATATATCTGGGGCTGAGAGGACAAAATGTGCCGAATTACAATATTAAACATCACAAATTTTGTTGAGTAATTCTTCTAGTGCCTAATTTGGTCCTGACTTTGTAAGTTAAGAAACAAACAAACAAAACAATGCAGCTGCACATTATTCTTTGAACCTTGGAATAGTCTGTCATATTAGAATATTTATTAATTACTTAAATTCACTAAAAATAAAATCTGGATTACTGTTTGTGCAGGGTTGTGTTCAGTTTATACAAAATGGCAGCATGGGATTACAGATAAAACTAATAGTATGTAGCTGAGACTCCAGCATGTTTTACGATTAATAGTAAATAATGCTGGTGCTTTGCATCTTTATGGTACTTCACAAATACAAATAGGCATAAAATAATTTAGTATGAAAGCCAATTTAGATTTTTAATGGAAATTATATGCATGAACTCTTCTTTTAATAGCATTTTTTGTTGTTTTTAATTACTTCGGCAAGATCATGTTGGTAATATGGAAAAAAATATTCATAATTAATTTCCATAGTATTTTGCTTGTTAAATAAACTGTGCTTATGGTGCACTAGAACAGTGCTTTGAATAAAGTAAAAACTGCTCCAAAGTGGGAGGGAAAAAAAATGCATCATTTGACATACGCATTCTAGGAACTTTTAAAGAAATAAATAATACGTAAGAAGATACATATTTCTGATACTGAGAAAAACAATAGACCGTGACTGAGTCATGCACAAAACCCTCTGACTTGATGGCCCATGCGCATAATTCTGTTGAAATACATTAAGTTAAATTCTGAAGATAACTTTGTTCTGATACTCTTAACGGTTTGCTATATTCAGGTAACTCATTTATAGCAGTTTAGCAGTTGTATGGGCTATATAGGGGTAGACTTATCTAAAGTACTTCATTTGTGTTTTGCTCTTTGTAGATACTTTTCAGAGATTCTTTATTTTATGCAGATTGCCTCAGGATTTATCTTTTAATGAACAATAGTTTTTAAATGATTTCAGGTACCTAAGGTGTTGCTAAATATGTCGTACAAGTGCAGCAGATTGGGATCCTTGTAGGGCTATGGGAATAACTGAGGAAAAGAGTATACTGTGGATTGTAAGAGTCCTAGGATTCCCTGCCTTGTTTGGTGGCATTATCATCTAGTCTGGTACAGTCACAAATCTGGAGTTGGCCATGCCTAAGTATACAAAACAGCTGGATCTTCTAATGTGTAAGATGGGCTTTTTCCACCGTGCCCTTCAGACTTCGTGCTCTAATATGTTTTGAAGTATTGTAATGGGTTTAAACATCAACTTTACATATAGCTGTATACTAAAGGTTTTTTTGTAAAAGTTTAAAAATGAAAATATTACTGTGCAGGATGAGGAAAAGCATCTAAAAAGGGTAAACAAAATTGTGGAGGAGGAGCAACGTCTTAAGGATACATTAAGTGCTCATAAATCTGAGATTACGAAAACCCAAAGTGAAGTTGAAGAGGTCAGAAAGAAGTTGTTAACTCTTAATAGGTAATTACTAATTATACTAATGAGAAAAATGATACATGTTATAATCTTTAGAGGAGTTCTTGTGATGTCTGAATTTCTCATGTTCTGTTTTCATGTGAAAGATCATTAGAGACATGGTAACTGGCATTTACAGTATGCCTGAGGTAAAAAGGGCTCCCACTTCCATATGTGGTTCCCAAAAGTAATGTGGATGAGATTACCTCATGAGAGCGTCCCATAATGAGAAATGTTATTCTATATAGTTTATATACCTAGTGATAGTTCTTATTGTGATTTCTGATAAATACATATTGATTTCTACTAGCTACATACTAGCTTACAACTTGATCTGAGAGGAGCATGTTAAAAGATGTTAAACACTTCTTGAAGTGTTTCACTGCATATGTTGCTTGCTGGTAGAATATATTCATTTGGGTTGTACAGCTAGCTTACTTAATGAGATTTTTTTTTTCTGATTTTAGCATTCCAATTTTCTCCAGTCCTTTCAGGTGTTGGATACCTTAAACTAATGTTAATTTTGGGTCACTGTTTTGTCCTTATCCTTCTTTTTAAGTCAGCTGCTTTAGACACAGTTTACATTTCAGTTTTCTAATGCTTGTTTATTACTAATGTGTTTAATGTTCCATATCTTAATCGTTAGGTTGGTGATGTTTAAAAAAAAAAAAAAAATGTTGACACAGACTTGTAGGATCTTGGTGCTTTCAGGTCACAAAGGGGATGGAGACATTTAAGTAACCATTTTCTTTATTTTTGATGGGGATTACAAAGGTAACTTTTTTCATGCTGTTTGACTGTAGATGTTATTGGCAGTGATGCTGCTGCTTTTAATGGTTTTGTGCAATTTCTTTATGTAGGGAAGCTGCAAAATTACAAAAGGAAGCTGCAGCTACAGAAACCTCATTGGAAGATAAAAGATTAAGAAGACATAATATGCTTCTTGAGTGCAAGGTGCAGGACTTGAAAATAAATCTCCTATTTGGATCACTGGATGATATCAGTGAAGTAGAGGTACTTAAAACGTTTATGTAAGATGGATACCACGCAGGAGCAATTACCCAGTCTTGAATTTAATGATTTTTTTTCTTATTTGCTTTCTGGTTGACTCAAAGACTAACGCTAAATAAATTAATTGCTTTGGTATGATCTGGCCTCCTCCTTTCAAAGGAAGGATTTTTGTTTATTTTTGTTTACAGAAATGTTGTTTGCAAATGTTTTTGCCTGTGCTTGAAAAGTATTCCTGCATGATACCTAAAATCAGTGGTACAAATTGGCCTGAAGGAGTATTCCAGATAGACGTAACAGGACAAATGAGATTCAAGTCAACCATAAGTAAATGTGGCATGTACATGGGTCGAGATAATATTTGGTTTATCACGTATTCATAACATAATTGCAGTCTAAAATCTTCCTTTTGTTTTCAGTAAATACAGATGCTCTCAGAAATCAGGCATAGGCTAAAATATAAATATTTCTACTAGCAGGGGATTGAACCTTACTACTTTTCTCAGTCTTCTCTCTTTCTCCAGCTGATCTCTTGTGAGGAGAAAAGATACTTCCTCCACTATTGGGGAGAAAAAAAAAAGGCACTATTGCTTTTGAGGGAGTTGTCTGCAAATTTGGAAGGAATTTTGTTGAGTTCCTTCCTTAGAAAGGTGCTTTTGTTGGAGGATAGGTATAAATAGGTGGGTCAGAAGCAAAAATGAAGACAGTGAAACAGGCACTCATCTGAAGGGGAAAGAGATGTAACTGATAATCATCAGAGTATGTAGGTAGCTCAGTTATCAGTTTATGAATATGGAAGACAGAAAATAAGGAGGTAGGCAGTAGGAGTAACAAATTTGATTCCTAGGTAATAACATTGAGAGGACATTATTATTGTATTTGGTTCTGGGAAAGAAGCTTGGTAGGAAAGGAACCGATAATGATATGTGTTTCATTCAAGGGCAGGTAGCTGTTTGAAATTGAGACTTACAGAGTCCAGAAAATGCTCTCCCTGTGTTAAACAGAATTTTATTTTATTTTTTTCCTGAGGCCAACTGAATAGAAGAAATGCCTTGACTTATGCACTGCAGTGCCTTTTCTTGAAAGGGGAATGAATTATTACAGAAAAGTAAATTATTCCCATCAAGGGAGAATGGTAGATTTTCAGTGTGCAAATTTTTCTAAATAGATTTCAAATATATTACTGCTGCTTTCATCTTAGCTTTAAACTGAAATTGGCAGATATTTTCATCTTTATATAAATTGCGTTTATTTCCTTAGATTTACAGGATCTTAAGTTACTTAAGCTTTGGATGAGGGAGGAGCAGTGAAAAGTTTACCTCATACACTGTTACAACTGTCTCGACTTTTCCTGTCCTTTCAATGTATTGTTTAAAGAGTTTAAAACTTCACTGTCTGCTTATTTCTGAACTGGAGTGTCCACTGTATTTATAGCTAGGAACTGAAACAGAAGGCACTCAGACTACAACTATCTATGAGAGGGAAGAGGTAATTAAGATTGACTACAGTGGCCTAGCAAATAACCTGAAGGTAATCTCCTGTTTAAAATAAACACAGTTTTATTTTTAATTAAAATATTTTGTTGATATTTATTTAGTCCTCACCTTAGCCTTCAACTGAAAGTTTTTTAAAACACTGGTAAGCCAAAGTATGTGCGTATGTGTTTGTTTTGGTTTTACAATCATACATAGCAATATGTGGGATTTTTAGTAACACAGTTAACTGAGCTATCTAAATTTAATTTAAAGCTTACTTAAACCATTAGAATAGAATAGAGAAATAGTAAATAACTGTTTTTTTTCTTTGCTCTTTACCTTCTGCCCTTAATTTCCACCACAATAGGTTATGACTCTAGAAACTCTAGAAACTCTAGAAACTCGGGATTGGCTGCCAGAGGTGATGTGAAGGAGCTGCACCATCTTTCTGTAGTATTTTCCAAAACTGAGATTTAGAATATTTCCCTCTGTAACAGTCACATATTCTTAGCAGGATTTTGAGTGTGTATATATTTCTTTTTAATCAGGAAAATAATTAAATGTCAGAGATGCAGAACAAGGAAGGAGGAATCTGTCATTTTAACTTAAAACAAAAACAAAAACAAAACCTCTTCAAGAATGTGTCTTGAAAGCTTTTCTCAGAAATCAATGATTTCTGCTAGTCTACCTCCTGTGTTGTATTTAAACACAGCCTTTATGCTGAAGAGAATTTGTCTGTTTTTAAAGGTCTTGTAGAACAATACTTAGGACCTGGTAAATTGATTTGCAGAGCTAAGAACCTGGGTTGCAGGTTTTTTTCAGTTTTGTTTCCAGATAAAACTATTAGATGAGTGGGTGCTTCTCCAGAAACCATGGCTGTCTGTTTTATGTGTTGAAATGTCTTGGCCTAAAAGCAAATTTTATGTCTCTGTTTTTTTGTTGGTGTTGTTTACTTCTTTAGGACCTGGAGTCTGATGAAGAAATAGAGGCTCATCTGAACCAGATGCAGCAGGAAATAAAATCTAAAGAGAGTACTTTAATGAAGACAGCTGCTCCAAACTTGAGAGCATTGGAGAAATTACAGATAGCTCGGGACAAGTTCCAAGAATCAATGGACGGTAACACTGAGTCTTACTAATCTCTTCAGTGGCTGTGAGAGTTCTCACCCTAATTAAAATTCATTTTTTTTCTGGGTTCAATCTTGCTGGTTTTGCTTCTTTTGGGTATTGAGGTATTTCTTGTGCTTAAGTGTTTATCCTCAGTTGTCTTTCTAATTATATGTAATTAGTGTATTAAAATATACTTTGCAGTATTTTATTAAAATACAGTTTGTATGGGTAGCAAAGAATCACTTTGCACAAGCAATCACAAGCGATTTCTTGGCCAAATGGCATTATAACATATTTTTATGTATTTTCTAAAAATGACTGACTTTAACAGAAATTCTTTTATTTTTTCGTAATTAAAAGTTTGCCCAGAATCACAGACACGAGCATCACTACAAAATTATTGGTGCCCTCAAAGAACATTACAGACATTAAAATGCTACCAAAACTAAGGAGATCTGAAGCTGTAATGAGTAAACGCTGGTGCTGCTTAGACCACCCAGCGTAAAGAAACAATTAGGAGGTAAAATTTTGTTGCTTACTCCAGAGCAATGTGGCATAGAGCAAATTGAATACATCCCAACTTTCTAGTTTTGGGGGCCACCAGTTGAAGTCTGGAAGGAAACTCATAGTGTTGATATGCTGCCTGCATGTGCAGTGGAACCTTTTTCTGTAGTATTTTATTTGATGCTTGTTATGGGGTACAATACATATTCTGTGTATTTTCTTAGAGGCTTATTATGCAATAATTTTTTTTTTTTTTCCATAGCTTTTGAGACCAGCAGAAAGGAGGCCAGAATATCCAAGCAAGAATTCGAACAAGTGAAAAAAAGGAGACACGAGCTTTTTAGCCAGTGCTTTGAGCATGCCTCCATAGCTATTGATCAGATCTACAAAAAACTTTGCAGAAACAGTAGTGCTCAGGTGTGTCATGTTCTCTGGTACTTGGCTTAAAACGGTACTTGAAACTTTATTATGCAGAATAAGAAAACTTATTAATGTTTTAGTATCCTTTAGACAGTTTCAGTTCTGAAGGAGAAACTTACACAAATAATAATGACTTGAGAATTTTAAGATCGGAGGAGAATAATACACCAGACCATGCTTGACATCAGAAACAAATGTGAGCTTGAAGTGTTACCAGTAACAAGTAATTCAAAATACTTAATCATTAGTATCGATAATTATAAAAGTAATCAATTAGTATTTCAGTGCTGTTTTTGTATGATGTTCTTAAACTTCTTACGCCCCTCTTAAGTATCTTTTTAAAAAGATAGACTTGATATGTTGGTAACTTTTAAGGGATCTGTGGAAAAATTACGTCACAATTAATCTTTGCTACAGTTTCAGTATTAATGCTGAAAGCAAAGAGCAAACACCCAAACACTTTGGTCACATCAGATTCAGTAGGTGGTTCAATGTTTAGAGTGCAGGCTTGAAGTTTTGTCATCTTAAACTTCAGATTTTTTGTTTTCCTTGAGAGTCAGATACTCAGTAAATGCTTTATATATATTTAAATTCAGTAATGCTAAAATATCTTTAAACATACCATTTCTGCTTCTAGGACAGACTGTATAGTCAAGTATTTCTTTATGATTACTGGTCCCATACCTTTTACCCTAGACTAAATAGTAGGCAGGTCTTGAGTTTGTGTCACTCCATAACATGACTCTGAGCTCGGGGATACTACGCCTTGACTTGAGGCACAGTGGTCACCTGGCCAAGAGATCATTTTTGCAATTTGCTGAGAAGCTAGAACTGCCTACTAGATACTGACATAGCAACTAAAGGAAACAGGTCTGATTGGACACTAAATGCTTGGTTCTCTTTGGTGTTGCTCTGGTTAGCTAAGGAGAGAATTAACTTTGAGTTTTGCCATCAGAGAAGGTAGGTGAGGCTGCAGATTGAAAAGATGCTCTTTAAGTAACAGTAACAATTTTCACATTAAAATATTAATATTAAAATTATTTTAATATTAATGTTACATTAATATGATTTATCAAGAGTGCTTGACTGTCCAGTCTCCAAAAAAGGCAAAGTTTTGACAGATGAAATTAGTTTCAAGCAATCATGGATTCAGTGAACATTCATATACTGAATATATTGCTCAGTAAAATTTACCTCAGCTGCACATCATGTGTTTGAATTACTTTAAAAGAAACTACTGCCTAAAAAATTATACATACACAGATGGACTGCTGGCTTCTCCACCAGTTTGCTTGCATTACTTTTCTTTAGAGAGGGAAATGTCATTCCTTTAGTATCTTGATGGGCAAAGGAATTTATGTAAAAGCTAGTTTTTCTGCTAACAGTGTCCATACACGTGAAAAATTCCTGTTGAGATATTTGCAGTGGTATGGAACTGGGAGTTGCTTTGCAAGATACTTGACGTGTTTTCAGCCTGAAGAACATGGTAATAATTAAAGGCATTTTCTCAGCAGAAAGAGGACAGCACGTATACCTCCAACAAAACAAAGATGCTGCAAGGACTATCTCTAGGACATGTACCACAGAAACTTACTATTTACCATGGAAATTATTTCAGATCAGCGTGCATGTAGTGTTGTTTTTCTTTCACTGTATTTGTGATCTGAGAGGAGCCCTTTGAAATGACAGTCAACTGTAGAAATTTTTCTTCTAGCTGTATCTACTTGTGCAGTGAGAAGATTGTATTAGGATTGTCTCTTCTATCTAAGGTGAAAAATAAACCATGTACCATTTAGTTTATCTGTCATACTTTTTAATGTTTTAGTAAAACAGCCATTCCTTTAAAATAGTTGTAGTTTTAAAATGTGGGAACTGACATACAAAGTATAGGGAAAGGCCTACCTTTATTAAAATCTTTCTTCATATAGCATGAACTGTAGTAGCAACTCAAAGCTAGTTTTTATAAACTAATGTTTCACAAAAAAAAAAAGTTTTTGAACGCTCTGTACTTCCAAGCCATAAAGAAAACTGTTTTCATAGTCTAGTTCCCATTAGAAAAGTAAAAATTACATAAAGGGTTGAAAAAAAAATATTTAGTAGTTAAAAGTTTGTAAATAACAAATATGCGGAGCCTTTTCAAAACAGTTTTGTTAATTAGCCTCCTTGTTTGTTCTTCATTAAGAGGAATGTTCACTGGGAAGTTTTATAGTGTTGCTCTTCAGTATGGATGAACAAGTGTTTTCAACAAATGAAGCTGATTTAGCAGCTTCAAACCTAGCTCACTCAGTATTTAATCTTAAAAATACCCATTGTAATAATTTTATAAATGTCATTTATATTGAAATATATGTATTTCCAGGCATTCCTTAGTCCTGAAAATCCCGAGGAGCCTTATCTGGAAGGCATTGGCTTTAACTGTGTGGCTCCAGGAAAGCGCTTTATGCCAATGGACAGTCTATCAGGAGGAGAAAAAACTGTGGCAGCTCTGGCTCTTATATTTGCTATACACAGGTAAAAAAAAAAATCTGATATTATCCAAGTATTTGGCTGCTTAAGTGGCAAGAAGAAAGCATACTTATATATGCTATAAACCTGCTAATATGGTATGCAGTCACTTACTAAAATCCTTTACCTGGCATTACTTTTCATGAGAATTTTATGACAATGACTTGCAAATCAGAATGTTTATTAATATTTTTGCACCCAAATGCAAAATACTGTATTTTCTTTTACAGTTTTCGGCCAGCACCTTTTTTAATTTTAGATGAGATAGATGCTGCCCTGGATAACACAAACATTGATAAAGTAAGTTGGTCTCTTTTACCTTATCCTTTTATTTGCAATGTAATGGTGTGTTTTGCAGAAGGATGGCTACTTATTGTTAGAGGTTGTAGGGATAAAGAGATTGATTACGCTGTGTTAACCCATTTCAAAATGTTATGTTTAGAACAGAAAAATAATGGTTGTATATGAGGTGTTTGACTAAGGCTTGGTTTAAATTCATAAATCTAACAATACCTTAATCATTCTCAAAACTGAATTTGAGAAAATAGGTCAGGACTGTGAAAGTACGTGGCGTGAATGGGTGTGATACAATCGAACATAAAGGTCATATGAGACCGGGTTTGTTTAGTTGAAATTTTTAAGAACTTTATGTTCCCTTAATACTGTGAAGCAGAAAGGAGTCTTTCTGAGTCATTCTAATACTGGCTAATAATTTTATATACTTAATTTGATTGGCTTACTAAATATTTTCATCCTCATTAGCACCAATTAAGAGCTATCACTCCAGTCATTTTAGAATTCTTCAGTCAAGAAAAAAGCTTCCATTTGCTCTTGCTTCATTTTTTTTCATTTTGGTAGCAGTTAGTCACTAGAAAGAAAATTATGACAGAATACAAAGAAAGATTGCCAACTGTAGATGTCAGTCTCTGGGAAGAGAATACTTGGTACAAGGAGACCTTGTTTAGGAGAGGAATGAAACAGATCTCCACATGTATGTGGATGTTTATTATGGAAATATTCCTTTCTGCTTAAAGTAAGTGATATATTTCTATCAGTATTAACAGTGATGTCAGTCTTGGTAGAACCTAATTAATGAAAGCAATTTTACGAACACCAAACAGTTTTGGTTTGTTTTCCTACTGGATCTAACTGTGTTGTGTCAGGTACACTGCAGAGTTTGCTTGGAGGGTACCTCTGTAGTAAACAGCTTAGGAAGATCCATTAATTGTGCCTGCTGGATAGAAGAATTCCTTCTCAGAGGTTACTCACCCCTCAAGCTTTGGGAGACGCCTTTTCCAGAACCTAAGTTCCTTAAACATTTCACAAGATCCAAGTCTATGAGGGGTACCCATCATCCACTACTTTTGAAGAGATGATGTGCATGTGTTTTAACACAGTCTATCACATTTCAGCAATACTATATTAGATGTAATAGAACTGTAATGAAAATAACTAAGCAAGCACTAGAGTTAGCCTGTCAATTACATGATTGTTAATGAGTTTACAAATGAAGTGATCACAAAACTCCTCCATAATCCAAGCTTTTTAACAGGATACTTTTCTAGTTATTAGCCTTTCACTCAGGACCACTATGGCTTATCACAACAGTTGAAGATTATCTGTTTTGGTTAAATACTAGTATTGTGTTTTCTGGATGTTATTCTTAACTCTGGAGTCAAATGTATCCTGGCTGATGATGATTGCTACAGAGTTAACCAGACTGCCTCCAAGTTCTCCTGTTTTACCTTTCTCCTCAATTATGTATGCATTCATTGAAGTTCATGGCTTCATTGGTAACATTCTGACTTTCCATAGACTACAAATTGTGCCTTAACACAACTGATGATAGACAAAGCAGTGAATTTTCTGCAATTCGCCTCTTCAAGTAGGCTTATTCTGATACCTCTGACAGAAGAAATGTCCAGTTTATATCTTAGAATATGCTAAGCAGTATTCCTTCTCAGAATGCTGTAAGCAATGACTAGCCTAGTTTCTTAATTAAAACATATTTCTGATCTGATTGATTTACTTCTCATTAGATTAAAAACACATTCATAGCTCACTAAGTATTTCCAAAAGAGAGACATAAACAGTTCTAACAAAGCAGTTCCTGTCTGCTGCTCCTGCCACTAGATGTGGCATGGAAGGGGCTGGGGGAGTTTACCAAAATGACAGCTCTTTTCACATACACAACATAAAGCAGGCAGCCTGCGATGGAGGCTGTAACCGATAGCTACTTGCAGAGTAGTTGCCCATGTGATGCAGAACAAGGGTAACAAAATAGTGGTTTCCTAAATAAATGTTTCATTAGCTTGAACATCTATCTAGGTCTGCCTGTAGGGAGAGTTAGACTACGCTCTAAGCATGTATGAAGTGTCTTAAACTGCAAAACGAGCAAAAGCAAAATGGCAGTGATCTGAATGTATAACTTAAATGCTTCCCTGCTCCCAGGGTCTTCCTTATCTCTTTCCTTATCAGTAAGATGCAGTTTTTTATCAACCTGATACTAGAAGGCATCAAAATCTTCACAGGCATTTAATACAGCAAGTGAGCAAAAATGACATGTGGAAGTGTTATATGTTGCTGGTACTCTGTGGTATCTAGTTTTTATGCTTTGAATGAAGAAATCTTTTTCTTTATATTTTTCTGGTTTAAAGATTTGCTAAAGCAGATGTTCAATAATCTTCTTGTAATTATATCATAAATTGAACGTTAATGATGTCATTCACTACAGGCTGTTCCTCAAATAGTATCTTCCACCACATATGGATAAAACAGTACAGATCGACTAAAAAAGTGCTTGTTTTCCTTTACTATGTGATTTATATTGTGGGGTGCTACCTTATTCAGTCTCCAGTTTATAGCTTAATATTTGTACCTTTCATTTTGCAGATCATTGGGAAAAAAGTCACCTACAATGTGGACTAACATTAAATGCATACTAGTAAACAACCAGTAACAGCTTTTCCACACCCTTTTTTTTTTTTTTTTTCAGATTCAGGAATTTCTGCCTCCCTTCTAACTTCTAATACATAAACTAATTTTCATTGGCACTGATGTTCTTCTGTAGCTTTATTCATTGGAGTGAATGATTTAAAAAAAAAAAAAGCAAATCGGAGAGAGGTTCTTAAGAATATGCAGTGTATGTCTTAAGACAGTTTTCTCTTTTTTCTCTTGCTTATTTCACAACTGAATCATTTAATTCTGTTGCTAATGTAGTTCAGTTCTTTCCTCACCATTCCCTGATTATAGTAATTACAGTGTGGTTTCAATTGGCCAGAACTAACTTTATTGTTTGGCTTCTTTCCAAAGGTGTCAAGTTTCATTAGGGAGCAGGCACATAAACAGTTCCAAATGATAGTTATTTCTCTGAAGGAAGAGTTTTATTCCAAAGCAGATGCATTGATTGGAGTGTGTCCAGAGGTAAAAATTACTTCAGTTTTGTTAACTAACACAAGCTGGTTCTGTTGAAGTACCGATTTACACCTGAAGAATTACTAGTGAATTATGTATGAAGTTGTTGTTGGGTTTGAACTATGTTGTTTTCAGAAGTAACTGCATGCACTGACTTGATGAAAAGATCACTTTGGTAACTCAAGCCCATTATTGTATTGTAGTCATGCATGAAGTGTTTACTTCAAGTAACAAATGTTTTTAATTGTGTGATCATTCCTCTTTTCAGCGTGATAATGGTATGTTCAGTCAGGTACTGACTTTGGATCTTACCGAGTATCCAGATGACCAAGAAGAAATGGAGAAATATGTGCACAGTTCTTTATAAAAATAAAACATGGATAACTTCAGGGCCAGGTGACAAGGAGAAGCATGTTTACAGCTGACTGTTAAAATCTGAAAGTGGGTATTAAAGGTCAATAGATAAATGTTTACATTAAAAATAAGTGTTCTAAAACTTTGAGGGTGTTAATTATTGATACAGTTTGTTAACGAGAGAGATAGAGGTTTTTATTAAGTGTGTATTATTCTGGTAAGCAAAGCCTTTTCCTAAAATGAAACTTTTTTTTTTCTGTCTTAAGATGATTAGGGGTTCACATAAGCACACTGCATTACAGAGAGTAAGACTTTTTTTTTTTTTAATAAGAAATGTGTTTAGATTTATTTCCAGTGCATGTTAACACTGGTCTTGTCAGGACCTTTACAGGTCTTAGATGCACCTGCAACACAGTTTGCTTTCAGATAGGATTATTTCCAGTATCTTGATATTTTAAAAAACAGGAATCTAGCCATTGTCTTGCATGACTTGTGTGATGCCTTTGATACTTCAGCTATCCACTGATACCTTATGAAAACAGTGTGCTTTACAAAAGCTTACCTTACATCTCTAGAGGTTTAATGTGACCTGGAAAAAACTCCCAAGGTTTTGTACCCTATATACACCAGGGAAGAATAAAACAGGTGTGAGGCAGCTGCCCCAGAAGTAGCAGCCTTAGAAAAAATTATCTGCTATTATTTTGCAGTTAAGCTCACAACTACCTGTTATATTGCTGCCCCAATGCCATAATGTTGCTGGCTGTGCTTCATCTAAGAAACACCAATAATCAAGTTGGTTATAGAACAGTATTTGAGAGAGAGAATCAATCTGGTCTGTTTTACTTTGGTGCATGCTGGAGAGCTTTATTTGGCTTATACTTGCTCCTAATTATATCTTGTGTTCATATACCAACATCCTGTAGTACACCGTGCTTATTACACACTTATACCTTGTAATGTCTTGCTTCTACAGTGCTTGTTGCACAAAATTGAACACTGGACAGTTGAGGTTACTGCATAAGGAAGGAATGACCTATGTGAACATTAGATAGTATGTTCCTAGGGAAAGCATTTCAGTGACTTAAGTGTGTCCATTTAACTGTAGAGAACTGTTTATCAAATAATTAATGTTGCTGCTACACTCCATTAAATAAAACAATTTACTCTGAACATGATCAGTAAGTTTGTAATCCTTATTTAAACATCTATTAAAAAGTATGGCAGTGCTTTTATTGGTGTGAAGGATGAATAGAAGAGTAACTGTACTGTTTTTCAAAGATCATTAATCCAGATCAGTCTGCATATTGCAAATACAGAAGCTTGGGGTTTAAACCATTTATGCAGAACATGGGGTTGAAATAGAACAATACAGTAAGGAATTAAATGTGTAAAGAAAACTAAAAGCTACATACATTAGCTACTATTAAAGAGTGGTCTGGTTGATTTTAAATATTAGAGCATGTGTCAGATGTCGTATCAACTTCGTTATATAGCATAAACAAAAGAGGATAGTAAATGGTGAACAAGACTGTTTCAGTCAATGACTATCTTAGACCCATTTAAAAAAAAAAAACATCTAGAATAGACTCAGCAAACATGTCCAGTTGTAGGGTTAGTTTCTTCACTGTACTCAGGTAGTAATTTCAATGAGGCTTTAAACAATTTACTCTTTCACATAAATCAAATGCAACAGACCCTGAGGTAGCTTTAAGGCAACCCTGTCTCTACAGTGGCTAAAATGTAGATGGATGACAGTAGTTATGTGAGGGGGTATAACTCACAAAATAACCCATTAATTGCTTGCCTGCTTTTCCAGATTCAAATGCAAAGCAGTTGAGTAGGGAAAGGCTCTTGTACAAGTTAGCAGTGTCTACAAAACTGAAGAATCACATTTAGTTGCAAGTTGATCCTTACAAGAGGGAGGGAATGTGGTTTTCTAATGTGGATCTGATCTGAGGCACAGGATAAAGTGCTATGTGACTTTAGGGTTCAGCTTAAACTGACCTCTTAAGGACTGACTATCTGTAAATTATGCTGCAGTTTGAAGCATCAGTTTAAGCATTCTAATCTGATACATCATAGTCCAAACCAACATGCCTAACCACTGAAACTACCCCTTCATGCTGATTGGAGAAGCAAGTTCCATAGGTTAGTCTTAACAGTAATGGTACACAATGCTAAAAAAAAAAAAAATAAAAATTTCAAAGTTGATGTGTGCAGAAATACACTGTCTCAAAGGGAGGGGATGCATATGGCTACCTTTCAGGCTTGTTTAACTTTAAAAAATATAGCTGAAAACAGGAGCACAGGTATTTGGATTCTTTGGGTTTTAGTGTATGATAGAATTTCTAAGTATGGTTTCTAAATGTGGAGTATTTTCTTCTTAGATAGGGGGAGTGCACATGTATTGTTTAGATTGCTTTTCTATGCGTAGTATCTTCAGAACTTTCATTTGCCTACTTCAGAACAGGGCCAAGGACATCCCCCACCAAAAGAACTGAGACCATCTCAGCAGTGATTAGTCTAGAAAGAAGCATGTATCTTAGTTTCAAGCTTTTCATTTTGTAAACATACATACTACAAAACATGCAGAAGTTGTTTTCCATAGAATCATTTACATTGGAAAAGACCTCTAAGATCAGCAAGGCCAATGATTAACGTAGCACTGCCAAATCTACCACTAACCCATAGCCCTAAGCACCACATCTACACATCTTTTAAATACCTCCAGTGATGGTGACTCAACCACTTCCTTGGGCAGCCTTTTCTAATGCTTCACAATGCTTCCAATGAAGAAGTTTTTCCTAATATCAACCTTAGGCCTCCACTGGCACAACTTGAGACCTATAGCTTCTCAGTCAGAGAAGAGGCCAATCACCATCTCACTACAGCCTCCTTTCAGGTCTCCCCTGACCCTCATATTCTCCAGAATAAATAACCGCAGTTCTCTCAGCCACTCCTCATAGAACTTGTGTTCCCAGCCCTTCACCAGCTTCATAGCCCTTCTCTGGGCATGCTCCAGGATCTCTATGTCCTTGTAGTAAGGGGCCCGAAACTGAACACAGTATTTGAGGTGTGGCTTCACAAGAGCTGAGTATAAGGGGAGTATCACCTCCTGTTTCTGATAAAAGCCAGGATGCTGTTGGCCTTGGCCATCTGAGCACGCTGCTGGCTCATGTTCAGCCAGCTATCGACCAATAACCCCCCAAGTCCCTTTCTGCCAGGCAGCTTTCCAGCCAACCACTCTTCCCCCAGCCTGTAGCACTGCATGGGGTTGTGCCGCAGATGCAGGACTCAGCCCTTCGCCTTGCTGAACCTTATGCAGTTGGCCTCGGCCCATTGGTCCAGCCTATTCAGATCTCTCTGCAAAGCCCTCCTACCCTCAAGCAGATCAACACTGCAAGCTTACTGATAGTGCACTCAATGCCCTTGTCCAGATCATTGATAAAGATACAGAAGAGAACTGACCCCATTACTGAGTGCTGGGGGACACTGCTGGTGACTGGCCTCCAGCTGGATTTAACTCCTTTTACAACTTTTCACAACTCTGTAGGCCCAGCCACCCAACCCTATCACTTTCACTTCCCCATACAACCTCATGTGTGTTATGTCCTCTCACAAGGCATTACAGATCATCTCCAAAGAACCTCAGAGAAACCTGCCTGAAGCAACCTCCAGGACCCCCAGATACAAATGGGCTCATATCAGCACAAGAACAACCCTGAATACGCTCTCCTGCAGACACTGAGGTGAGAGGCAGCTGACTTGAATATTCCAGATCAGCAGCGTTAGCAACTGAAGCAGTAATTCTATCAGTCTAGTGCTGGAACAATTCAGTGCAAGGTGAAGTGACAGTACCTCAGAAAAGAAGTGAACATACTGCCTAACTTTAGTCATTTGAGTAGTTCAACTGACAAAGTTACACACTAGAAAATGTCAGATACATAATTAGATACTACCCTGTTTTATTTCCACTGCATTAAGACTATCCATTATCTGCTGAAATAACTGGCAGCATACTCTGTTTAAACAACAACTAGAATATTTCCATGGAAATGTACTGCTAAAGGATCAGTAAGCCCCCACGCATGCTGCTGTATTTTTCTTGCTTTATTTCCCTCCCTGTAAACTCATGCCTTAGCCTGACAAATGAAAATGAATGCTTGTGCTAAAAGCGTAAAATAGGCAAGTTATAGTGATGTAGGTTCCATAAATGCAAAACATTTCCTGCTCAAAGCAGCTTAGAGGTCTAAATCTTGCAAACTTGTGCTGACAGAACCCTTCCCCCCCGCCCACCCCAAAGAGATCAACCTCCTCCAGCCTAATTGCAGATCAGTTGATAAAAAAAAAAAAAATAAATAAATAAATTTTCATTTTAAAGGCAACTAACAGGTAGTTTCATGGTATGCCAAGTTATTTGCAAATCTCAACAGCACCTCCATTGTGGTTCAGATTACCATACTCAGGCCAAAATGGTAAGAACTTGGTCCATCTGGCTTCAAGAACAGGCAGGTAAAACTTGTATCTATATGCTTCTAAATGACCTTACAGATACAGTTTCAGTAGTACAGAAGTGCCTGCAGAGTGACTAATGTGACTCTCAAACTTTCACATGCATAACACATTTACATCCCTAGAAAAGAAAATGCTAAGATAGATAAACAATTTTATTCCACTTGAAACTATGGAAATACTTAATTCAAAACCTTCAATGCAGAAATAAAACATCTGCTGTTAAAAACCTTTGGGTTTTGTGGGTGTTTTTCCCCCTCTCAATTCAATAGTGGATATACCATTATCTGATTGTTTGGTTCTCTTGGGAGAGTCAGTACCATTTTCTCATAATTTCCTTTTAGCACCGTCCACATGTTAAGTTCCTGTGGAAAGAGAGTGAAAGAAAAACAATAAGAAGTATTTTAATCATGCTACATACATATGTTTTGTATATGTGCATAAATATATATTTTTACAAGCACTAAATATTAAAACACAATACTGGTCCACTAAGGTTCTTGTATTTGGATTCTAACACCTAGTAAACACCTGCAGCAATTCAGCGACTTCTGACCCCGATACTTCTCCCAACACTGAGCTGTGGTACTAAGACATAAAACAGTAAGTAGCTAATTATACAGCTGCCTTTTGAAGAAGATGAGTTTTCTGGTTTTGTGTGATAATGTGTGTGGAGTTCAGCTTCAGGAAAAAGTTTGGACCTGTTATTAAAAAAAACAGTTTTTGATATGAGCTACTGCTGAAGCAGAAACAACAAAGGTGAACAGTAAAAATGAATGGAAGGAAAAGGCCCTCAAAATCATGACATTAATCACCTAAAACTAGTTTTCAATTTCTACTAAGCAAAGCTGTATTAGAAAATTTTAATGTGGCATGTATTCCAAAATGCAAGTATAGGTACTAAAATTACTTGGAAGGAAGGTGGTAACTAAAAGCTCCTTATTAACTTAAATTGAACTGGATTAAGTTGTTCTGGTTTCTTCTCCATTGGTGCTTGGTTGTGCTTTCCTAAAAAAGGGGATTTATGACCTCATCTCAAAGATAGATATGCTTAAAATCAAACTGCAAGATTAATCTGTTATTACACCTGCCCATAAGTATCTCGGACCTTGCATACTTTTTGATTGTGAAAGAGTGGTGTTTTTAATCTCCTGCAATGCAGAAGACCCTTAACATACAATAATGAAGTGATACTTCTATACAATTTTGATTCATTGTAATCCTGTCATTTGCTGCAGCAGCACAAAGATCTTAGAAGTGCCATGTTTTTAAGTTGAAGTGTTGCTTCAAAGGGATACTTTGCTATTTTATACAAAAAAAAAATAAATAAATCACAGAATTACCTAGTTTGGAAGAGACCTCCAAGATCACTGAGTCCAGCCTCTGACCTAACACTAACACGTCTTCCACTAAACCATATCCCTAAGCTCTACATCTAAATGTCTTTTAAAGATCTCCAGGGATGGTGACTCAATCCCTTCCATGGGCAGCCTATTCCAGTGACTAACCCTTTCAGTAAAGAAGTTCTGCCTGATGTAAACCTCATAGCCTGATGTAAACCTCAAGTGAATGTATTACTGCTCTGCTTCAGAAGAATAACAGAATCACAGAATTGTAGGATTTGGAAGGAACCTCAAGAGATCATCAGGTCCTACTGCCCTGTCAAAGCAGGATCCCTCAAGCAGGTTGCCCAGGTAGGTGTCAGTTGCCCAGGCAGGCATCCAGACAGGCCTTGAATATCTCCAGAGAAGGAGACTCCACAACCTCCCTGAGCAGCCTGTTCAGTGCTCCATCACCCTTACCATGAAGAAGTTCTTTCATATATTGGTGTGGAACTTCCTGTGATCCTTTTTCACAAAGGATCACAAAGATAATTGTACAACACTTCAAAAATTCACCTTCAGTATTACATACCTTACATGAATGTCTTATTTAAAAAGAGAGAATCAACATTTGGAAATTTAAGCCAAAACTCATGGATGTTAGTATCTTAATTTGATCCGCGCTAATATTTTTGATGTATATTTGCTGGAGTTTTTCATTTTACTGACTGATGACACCCAGCAGTTACCTGCTACTATATGGAAAGAAGAGAACTAATCTGTTAAGTAGACTTTTACAGCTAAATCAGGTAATCGCACAATTGTCATTTGATTATTTTGTAAGTTACAGACTTATTTTTGTATCTCTGGTAGATAATGAAACTTTGTGAAAATACGAACTTTGTTTACCCATCAGTGTTGTGCTGTCCACTCAATCAGCATCTAGAGAAGGGTGAGACACAGCAACAGCACAAGTTAGTATCCAGTTATTGCACCTTTAAGGTAATGCCCCAAAATACCAAAGTTGTATTCCTTTCATATAGTCTGACTGGCTTCTTGTGCTATTTTTAAAAATAAATTTTGCATATTTAAAGCCAGTTTAAAACAACAACAAAAAAAAATCAGAAGCAGTGCTTTTATGGTCAGTAAGAAATCACTGAAAGTTCATAAGTAGGGGAAAAAAAAGAGGTCCCTGCAGGATAAGCCCAGAAACAATAACAAAATAATATGATGTCAGTGTCTGTTATACAGCAAACGTGAAAATAATGAAACGTGGCAGTTGGGTACCACAGAGAGCAGTTACCCACATATGGAATCAGTTTTCTTTGGGATCCTGACTTGTAAATAAGAACAACAATAATTAAAAGTCAGAGGTCCGTCTTCTTGGAAGTAGTCTGCCAATCAGTAATCCCACTGAATGAAAAGGGCAGCATTATGGTCTGATCTTGCAGTTATTTCCAACAATAATAGCCCTTTTTATTTAATATTTAGAGTTCAGTAAAATATATTTCCCACCCCTTTTGAGCACAATGGCTGCTGTGCAATATATTGGATAGTCTGGATTCAACATGCTCTAGAAGCTTCTCAGACTATGAAAGTATATGCATAACAATCAACATTAGTATGGCAAAGACCAAACAAATGAGTAGGCTGAGGCTATTTCAGTGTCTGACATTCCACCCCAATATATTTTTCAGTGTCTACATTGCAGATAGACCTTCCAAAACCTAGATGTTATAATACTTATTTTCTAGCTTTCATGGTCAGAAAAATCTAAACCAATCTAAATGGACTATTAACCCACTTACAGAAACCATTACATAATTTGGGCATTTACTTGTGATCTTTTGTAGAGAGAAAGGGGCAAGATACCTGCTATGCACTACTTTGTAATAACTGTAGACAAAGCAGTTTCACTGACATGATAAATAAGATTTTTGAAATGAGATTGTTCCCAAGGTTATTTTCCCCAGCTCTCTGAATAAGCCATAGTAGAACTGTCCTTGTTTGGAAGATGTTAAAGAAATCTCTCTCTCCTTCAAATTGTTCTTTTTCTACTGTTTTATACTAAAGGCTCTCTGTTTTTATGGCTAAGAGATTTTAAGAGTTGAGAGAGGCCACAGGATGTGGGGTTGGGGCGGGGGG
>CM021765.1:71713032-71728343 GCA_011076525.1 Nettapus auritus
TTCCCATTCTAGCATAAAATGCACTCTACAGAATGTCATTTACCATCAAAAAGTGAAGTATTATTCCACAGCTCCTACTTTTCTTTCACAAAAGACTACCCTTACACTCAGGTACTCTAACAGAGTCCTAACTGTGTTACATCCTTTACATCCTTTTCTGATTTAGTTTCCCACTTTAAGCTTAATCATGAATTTTGGCTCAGTTTATCCCACCAGTTATTATTATTCTTAATTCTCTTTTACTACCATGACACATTTTATATAATGTAATACTCAATATACCAGAATAGTCCAGACCAATAAATAAACAAACAAACATAAGAGTGAGTATCTTAACCAAGTACTACAAAAAGACAAATTCAGAATTAAATTTTAAAGAATACAAAGAACTTACAGAAATAAGCGTGGTTACAATTTTGGCATGTGTTTCAGTTTTACAAGTCAATAATAAATTGAGATGTTCCACAGGCCTAGTACTAGCAACACACACTGTCATCGTTTCAGCCCAACTACTAACTGTTCAGATGCAGCATCCTGCTGTGTACCTACCCTAAAGTTTCTGAATTAAGAGAATACATTACCTGGACTTCTGTGCTTGCAGATTTGAGCAGTCAAATCTTGTACATACTCTGGGAATTGTTTAAAGCAGTCCCCATAAGATACTACTTTTATTCCATGCAGAAGCATATCTGCCTGGAGCTTAAAAAAATGGTCTTCATTTTCTTTAAGCACCAACATAAAGTGTTCTAAATCCACCTTATTCTTTACAGTATAAAGAAAAAGAGCTTGGAATATCTGATCACGTAAAGTCTCTCCACAGCCCAAAAACAAAAAAGACTTTGTTTGATACAAATTTTGGAGAACTTCCTGTTCAGAAATATAAAAACAGAAGAGCTACATTTACTTCGACAGTCAAAAGATCAAAGTATCACGCGTAAAAGGAGAAGCAGAGCATCCATCACTATTGAACTGAATTAAGCATATATTTTGCAGCAGACTGACATTTAATAAGCACTGTTTCTACAAAAAAATATATCTTCAAAATCAAAATTTTCCATAGAAAATTAAGTACATGTAAATATTTCCAGTAAGGACATTTTAAACAGAAAGAATAATGATGGTAGAATATTAGACTCCTGATAGATCAATCAATAAGCAAGGAAAATTAATATTCTTTACCAAATGTCTGACTTCTCCAAACATGTAACACAACATTAAGGATCCAAGATCTGGAGCTAGTTATACCTTATGCCCTTAAAAAAATGAACCCAAGCAATCAGATGGTAAAGAACCATTGCAACGGTGTCTTAACATTCTAGGTCTGGCATTCTTAAGATAAATTCAAAGAGCTTTAGAACTATGACATACAACTGGGGTTTTTAATTGTGACTTGCAAAGAGGCAGTATACAGGGGCATATACTGCCCTAGGAACATAACTGGCTTTCTGAATAATGTCATTTTTCTGTGCCCCAATTATTTAAGCTAGGGTTTTGTTGAATCATATAGGCTAAGGTAATGTGTATGAAGGAACAAAAACAAAATAGTTTGCAAACACACAGTAAGAATTTTAAAGATCACACAAACCATGACTTCAGGATCTTGAGTCACATCTTTATATCCTGAAGGATCTAGCACCATTCCACAAGGATCCGTATACAAGCCATGAATATGAAGAACTCCATATTTTATATGACCTCTTGCCCACTGAAGAACCTAAAGAAAATTAAACATCACATCTACTATAGTAAGATACTGCAAAAATATACAGCTGCCCTAACATAAAAAGCCACTTAAAGCAGAAGTAACTTCTGCATTTTTCTGCAGCAAGAGTTTAATTTAATTACTAGGCTTATTTTAAATTACAAAGAATTGATTGCTGATACTGAAGATGGTTGCAGCTTTTCAGTCCAAACAAGCATTCAAACAATCAAATTTCAGCAATGCTGACAAAATATATGAAAAGCAAATTAATTACCAGCTAGATGAAATCCTATTTGTGATTGTTACAATTACTTAAAGTTTTATCAGTTTTTATTTTTCCATAGAATGTTGGGAGCGGTTAATAAGTGTGCCACTGAAATGTCATTTGGTGAACTGTTATCAGATTATTCAGAATAAACAGATACTGAAAATCAATGTTAGTGCATCAGCTGTTAACTTATAAGTATGCTTTAACAATTAAGAAGTTTTAGCCTTAACAGACTTTACACAGGAAAACAATATGTCAATGAAGATTAAGAGCTGCCTTCTCTTTTAAGTCATACCTTATCCTTATCTTTCAAGTCCAAAGATTCCATAGGTTTACCCTGTTGATGACCAAATATTTCAAGTAAATTGTCATAATTTGTAGTAAGAACCATTGTGCCTCTCTCCATTAGTCTCAGGATTGATTGCAGAACAACAGGGTTCTGAATGCGTTGTTCTAAGTTATCAAATACCTCCATTAAGCAATCCTGGAAGAAGTTGGGCTTCATATCCCCAGTACGCTAAAGAAAGGAAAAAAAAAAAAGAACATTTTGTAAGTATGACTTGTGACACTATGAATATCTCTAACAGAAAACCAATATTTACTTAATGCCAAAGCATTTCTTTAAAAGAGAAATAGGTGTAATAACCTAGGAACTCACAGTATATAAAGGATAAATGTCTGAATGTACAAAAAAAAAAAATCAGAAATAATCTCAAATTATTCAGGTGCTCTTGCCTCCACTTTATACCACTTAAAGTAATACTGTACTTGTTTGCTCAAGGAAGCTTGTAATGTAGGTACATTAAAACCAAATTGTTCTGCTACAGTTAAATCCTCACTGTAAAAAAACAAAAAAACAAAACCATGAAGGTCTGCTGTCCTAAAAGCACAAGTGACATTTGCCCAGAGTACCAGCTGGGACAGACGCGACCACACATCAGTTCTATAAAATATACAGACTTCCTATTCAATAAACACAGAAAAAATGTCAGCCTCAAGCAGTTACTGCCCTACCTACATGGAAACCTCACCTTTCTCAATATGCTTTACTGCTTTGAAGATCAGTTAGTGTACTAAAATTATCATTTCCTTGATTTGAAGTTTGTGATATACTACTAGAGGGTGTGGTTGTTTTGTGGTTTTGTTTGTATTTTTGCTTCCTAATTGTGAAAGAATTTCTTAATCATTAAATCTGCAGCAAAGCATAACAGACTCCTCCCAAAACGGAGAGGTTACTACTATACTTCACCTGTAGAGAAGCTTGTAACTCTCACCACCTGTTGCAGAACATTGAGCACATCCTACAACTTTTTTCAACAAGTATTTACATCACTCTGATTATATGTGTATGTCACTAATTGGCAAAGACTTGGCAAACCTATTAATACACAATTTGAAAATCTCTAGGGCCTAGAATCAAAGGCTGAAAAACTAGACACATATGGACTGACTTTAGTGAAGCATGAGCTACAGCAGGTCAGTTCATGTGATCTGAAGCTATCAGTGGGGTCAGTCTACCTGTATTTTCACAGTCTCACTACCTTTAGCGAGCAGAGCTATAAGTTCCTCTTTCAGTGGTGGGCAACATTATAGAGAATATTTATTAGTCAAGACTCTTGCTTGCATTAATTATGATGAAAGCTTACTTGCACTAAAATACAGGGTTTTGTGTGTGTGTGTGTGTGTTTTTTAAGCCTCTCCACATGTTCAGTGTACTATAAGAGTATGAGCAAAATTTCAATTTTAAACAGTAAAATTTGAGTTTTGGCAAACAGGCAAAAATTTTAGTTGGTAACAAAGTAAAAATGTATAATAATTTCAGAAGTCAGCATATGTTATAAACACACTCACTGGTGACATTTTCCTGATGAGATCATGGGCAACCACAAGCAGGTCTCTATCTTTGATCACTTTTTTACGAAATTCAGCAACATCTCCTGGATGCAGCACCTCCAGCTGTTCAGCTGCTTCAATTACAGCCTCGATGCAGCTTCTCCAGGAGCACAGCGCTGGGATTCCTGGTGCAACAGCAGCACTAACTCCAGTTCCAATTACAAGAAGAAGGTCCCGAGGCTGCTTTCTTATTAGGCTTTTTAAGAATTTTCTCAAAAGAAGAAAACAAAACACAGATCATTTTCTGCAGTTTAGTACATTTTCTACTTCTAACTTGTCTAAAGAAGTCCTGTCACTCAAGAAGTCTGTATGAGATATTAACACTTGTGCAAAATACTGAACACCCAGAAGGAAATGAGTCCTCCTTTTCTGTGCAGAAGGATGGCAGCAATTAACAATCCTCCCCAAATCCAAAATGGTTGACTACCAATTTTCAGTTCACTGGGCTAGCCAAACACCATTTCAAATGAAATTTTGAAAAAGCATTCAAAGGACTGCCCAATCATTTATTTAATGCACGAGACACAAAGTAATTAGAACTATTACAAATGGGAAGGTTCTACTATTTCAAACAAAACTTGGTTTTATCTGGGGGAAAAAAAAAAAAAAAGCAGTGTATTTATTCCCTCTTATTCTCACTTTAGGACATGCAAACATAAGAACACACATGCTTGTTCAGACCAAGAGCTTATCTAGCCTCTTGTTCTGATGCTACTGTCCAAAGGTTACAGCCAAATGCACCTTTGAGAGTGTCCCAGTATTTGTTGAACAAGACAGCACAAGAAACTACCATGAGAGTCTGGCTGTGTTTCAGTAATAATCCTTATGTTTATACAAAATAATTCAATTTAACTTCTTATTCCAAATATGTATTTTAGCACAAAGCCAGTGTAAAACAACTGATGTTTCCTCACCAATTATTCTTTCCACCATTACTTTGCAAATAACCATAAATACATTTAAATCACACAGAAGTCACTGTAGACAAATAAGGATTTCAGTAATAAAAAACCTCAACATTCCCTTGACTTTCAAACCTACCTTTACAGTTAATTACTGTTAATCCAGAATCACAGTTCTTCAGTACCTCTTATTTCACAGTCACCTGAAACTATCTAGCTAAAACTGAAACATTGAACTTGAAATGACCTCAGGCAAAGAAATTAATAAACTTGTTGATAATGGTAATGCTTGTAGCTAAAGCGTACAAAGATAATGTTGTTGATAATCCCCTTGTCTTCCTGCTACATTCAGCACAAATTGTTTCTACTCAGCAAGCATATTATTCATGCTCCAAGAACAAATTAAGCAAATATGAAGCACATGATTAGAGGAGAAACAAGTTTTTGAAGACCATTTCAAGTTGTCAAGTATGATGTTGTTCTCATACCTGACTTCAATAATATAGTTCCATTTTGTTTTCATATTTTCATTAACAGTTTTGCAGAATAGCCTCTGCAACACTAGTTACCTGTATTTTTGCTCACTTCTAATGGCTGACCTTTCCAATGAATCCATCTCTGAGGCCTAAGGAAAAGAAAAAGTAAACTAATTCTTAATGCATCTACCTTAGAAAAGCATTAGTCAGCATTTCTGTTTATTTTTATCAAGTATTTAATTTTTTTTTTAAAAAAAGATCTATATCATGTCCCAGTTAAGCAAGACACTGATATAAAGCCGACAAAGTACGAGCGTAAACTCCCAAAGTTCCATGTCAGCTCAGCCAGTTGGTATTTTGAAGCTAATGGAGATGGGGCTATTCACACATCGTGAATTCAGACACAGGTGCATTTCAGTTAAAGTTTATCATAACCACAAAAATGTTAATTCATTTCAAGCAAATGAATGCTTTTCTTAAAAATAAATAAATGCACACACAGATTCTTGGCCATAGAAGACTTACCTGCTAAAAGAAAAAGAGCAATGACTGAATAATCAAGACTTAATTTGAAATTAAGTTATTATTAATTACCCTACCACACCATATTATAAAGAAGACTTTTTCCCCCCTCAGAAGGATTTTAAATAGAAACTTTTTTCTGTATCTTCCATATCATCACTTGAACTGGCATCCAGTCAAGATCCTTGTCCCAGAATTGTCAGATAACTGTTCCAATATTTTTTTTTAGTCTAACTTCTATAAAACTTAGGCATCATTTCTGTTTGCAAACAACCCTATAAGTTTCCAAAATCAAAACAAACAACAGGAATTTATTCACCTTTCTTACAGTTTCAGCAGATTATGGAATGCAGAGCAGAAAACTGCACTTTTTAGACAGTATAAGCCAAAGAAAGAACAAAATGTAAAAAGGATTATACTTTCAAAATAATAAGACACAAATCTTATACTAAAAAGCAGACTACTACAGGATCCCTCTGTAATGGTATGTGTGCATCTATAGAGGTCTCCTACTTTCCTATTAAAGAGATGAAAAATGTTCTTGAGAGAGAAAAATCTTTTTCCAAAAAGCCGAACTGATAGACAAAACATTAGGTTGAAGATTTCATTAAAAATAAATAAATAAATAAATAAATATAAAAACTCTACAAAGCCAGTTTTACACAAGGACCTGAAAGATCTCATCAGGGACTTCTAGAACAGCAGCTACACATTCAGATTTTAGAGTTTTGCATGTTGTGAAAAACAACTCAGTGCAGCCTAAAACAAGTACTACATTTTTATTACTGTAAATTAAATTACACAATCAAAACGCTAACATCATAGACACAATAAATAATAATAAAAAAACATACTTATTTCCAGATGAGAAGTTCAGCATTTATAGTTTTAATTAGTCTCCCTCTAGTAAAGGCAATTAGTAGCTCCTATTTCTATGGTACATTTTGTTTAACACATGCACGATACAAAACTAAAGTCACAAATATTAAGTAGGCAACTACAATTCTCACTGCAAACCCCTGTAAGTTTTCATCTTGTATGCATTATTCACACTAACTGACCCTGAAGAAATAGAATCCTTCATAAGGATCTCAGCAATCGGTTCTCTAAGTCAGACATTAAATGAAATTCCTAATTCTACCTTCTAGTTCATTGAAGCTCTATGATACACTTCAAAGGCAGGACCAGTTTGAGCTCTTAATTCAAAATTCATGGTTAAAATGAAGAGAAAAATCTGCTACCAAGTGTAAATCTAGAATTAAGACACTCTGGAGTTATTCTAGGCTTTTACTGTTATCATCTACATTGCAATTGTGTCTTAAGCCCATAAATCCACAGGAACATTTGCCCAGGGCTTCACATTATAAACATGATACATCAAATAGAGGGGAAAAAAAATGGTACCTAAATAGTCAGAAATTTGATCTCATTCATTTCACAAGTTAATAGCATTTAGGCAGATAACCCTGCATCTCCCCATCCTGACTTTCATATTGGACAGATCCTTATTTGTCTCTATTGCTTCCAACACACAATTAGTGAGCTGCTATAAAACTCCTCCTCCGCACAAGAAGCTCATTCATCAGTGTAAGGCCCAAGATATCATCCTTCTATAACAATCTCTAACTATAGAAAACTTTCTTTTAGTCTGTCTCTCTCCAACAATCTTCTTAAACCAATTTAAATCTAAAGCATAATAATAATGTTGACAAGAGACTTTGGCTACAGTATCAACTCTTAGAAATCACCAAGTTTTATTATATTAATTCTAAGTTTGTTTTTATAAGGACATATTTTTGTTTGGCTTTGAAACACATCTTAGTTTGTGGCTGTAGAGACTGCAGACCCTAATTCCTCAGAAAAGCATCTTGCCAGACCCTCTGCTTCCTAAGGCTACTTGCCAACTCCAAAACTCACCTGATGAAAGCTAATTTGGAAGCAGGAGGCCTAAGCCTGGAGATGATCCGACACACAGGCATCAACATTTCTGATGAAAACACACAATGATTCTTTTCAAGTAGAAAAATCTTTTCTTGTGGCAGTATTTTCTCCACACTCCATTTGCAAACAGCATCCTATAAAAGCAACTATACTGTCAGCTAAAGAACGCTAGCATGCTTAATATGTAGAATAAGCAATCTTGAGCAAAACACTCGAAAATATGGAGAACAAAACACCTTTTTGTACAGAAAAACTATGAGTTCCCAATGAAAAAACACCTCGTGAAGGAAACGGGACTCGTGCTTAGAAAAGAGACTGTTTCATTGAAGCATTTGGAAAACAAACAAACAAACAAAAAAAACCACTTGAACAACTACACGATTAACTTGCCCAAACGAGCAAAACGATGTTCACCACCTGCTACTTTAGACCTTAGTAGTTGCTTTTACCCGCCTAAGGCTTCCTGAAGCAGTTCGGGTGTGAGCTAGCGGCCGCAGTCTCCCCCAGCGTGTAACGAACCGCAGCTGAAGGGACGCAGCTCCTTCACCCAGCAGCCCTCAGCCTGCCCTGCGGGCAGAGACGGAGCCAAACGCGGAGCTGAGCGGGGAGCAGCGGCTATAACGGCCGGGCCGGGCCGGGCCGTTACAAGCCGTTACCGGCCCCCCGCCGCCATAATGACCGTGGCACCGCCCCGCCCAGCGCCGTGCCCTCAGGGCCGGGCTCTGCCGAAGCTTTCCCCGCCGGTTGGGAAACAGCCGCCGCGGCAGCGAGGAGCCACCCGCCCGCGGTTCCTGTCCTGAGGGAGCAGCGCTCCCATGAAATCAGGCACCCCGATCTGACAGATCTGCATCCCCGCCTTCAGCCAGGGGATGCTGGCAAGGTGTCACACAGCCCCGCGCCTCTCCTCATTCATAAAGTGGGGCTGGGTAGTGCTTACACGCCTTTAAAAATCGAACTCTTCACAGGAAAAAAAAGTGTGGGTTAGCTGTTGGTATGAAAGAGAATCAATGATCGTTTACAGAAGAAAGGGAACTGATTGTTGTTTGAAGAAGAAAGGGAATGGGTAACTATGAAGATTAATAGAATTAGTACTACAGAAACTTATAGAGGACACCCCTATAAACAATGAAATGTATTAGGATGATGAGAAAGAAAGGAAAAAAAAAAAAAAAAAAAAAAGACACTTTAGAGTTACCTTCAGCAGATCTGATCAGGGATAGGCTTGATTCTTCGATGTGTTTGCAGCAGGTGGAATATGTTATCTGCAGGAATAGCAACACAGGGTGTTATTCAAATACAGCTAGCTTGCCTTATCTAGTCACATTCAAAAGCCAATAGCTAAAGCTCTCCTCCTCTTCAAATTACTTTTTTTTTTTTTTTTTTTTTCTTTTAATCTCTCAAAGCCTAAAAACTCAACGTTCCTTCACCATGACTTATTATGGCATTTGATTAACAATTTTTATCTCAGTTCCACCATATTTTCTAGCAGCAATTCCCAGCTTTATTTGCACTGCTGTGGATTTAATTAGGCTGCCTCACAAGTGGACTCAGCTATGCAAGAATACCATGTAGTCAGATGTGTAAAGGCTGCATGTTGCGCCTAGGGGTACTTTGAGCACAAACTGTACCCCCAAATTCCAGTTGAACTGTGTTTGAAAACGTCATTTTCCAACTCTAATTTCTTAACAGGTCTTTTCAGGGATACTTGTGAAATCAGTTTAATGGATTTCTGAAGTCTTGAAGTACTTATGAGAAGAAGCTTCCTAAACATAGGATGTAGATATATATATATATTTTCCTATAGTTCTATTGTTTTGGGGTACAGTCAGGATTCAGAGGAGCTGTATGCCTATATAATAGTATATGAACATTCTCTTTCATCTGTCAATGTCAGTGTTGTATTGATATTCTGATGTACATTTAGGAAGAATTTAGGTAAGGATGGCCAGTTTTACAGATGAAACAAACAACAACAACAACAAAAAAAAAACCCACACTGTTTATACTCCATAGCCTGTGATACTTTTGGCAAGAATATTTGTCTTCACCCCACTTACTTTACTAACTCTTAGTTTGCATAAGAACACTGTGTCCTCATGAAATGTTAATGTAATTTTCCCTAGACATCATTTCTCACTTTGTCATATTTTATGTTACTATATTGCACTGTCCATAGGAAGTCTTAACAAACATTTGGAGAATCGTATTTGTTGTGATAAGAAAGATAAAATATAGGATCAGAGAGAGAACAGAAAGGTATAAGAAAGAAAACAGCGTAACCCATAGTCTAACCTGAAAACTTAAGATTGAGTGAGTTAGAGCAGCCTTACAATGCTTCTAGCTATTTTGCCTCTCACCACTCACTACTGCCAGTCAGTCAGAAAGGTATTTTAACATGATGGTATTTAGACGAAATACTGAAAGTCAATGATCTTGTGTTTAAAAACAAAACAAACAAAACAAAACAAAAAACAGGTGATATTCTGCTCTGAGACCCCAGTGTGAAACCCAGCATCATTGTGCTTGGAATAATATTTGACACTGCCTTGCAATAAAGTTGTAACATATTACTAAATAATTTGCTGAATATCTTTGAATATTTTGCTAGCTGTGGATAGGAGTCCTATTGCTAAATATTTTCCCGAGGTTGAGACTCAAGGTCAAACCCATCCTGTTGATTTACAATACTTAATATTCTTCTTTGTTTCACATTAATGTAAAAAGTAATATGAGAGGAAATATTTGTGAGGAAAAGCCCTTGAAAGTTTTTCCATTTTTTTTCAGTCTGTACCAATTAATCTCAAAAGTGTTATTACCTTTTCCTGTAAGTCTTGTCCCTTTTATATTCTTAGACTACAATAACTATTATTTTTTTAAAAAAACAACAGTAATAACAATAATAATAAATTACGTAAGCTCTAGATTTCACTTGCAAGTGGTTGCAGAAGTCACTAAGGACAAAGAATACTTTCCAATCAAATATGGTCCACATATATTCATATAAAATAAAATCAAAAGGAGCTTTAGTATAATTTTCCAAACCTACAGGGAGACAACATTGTATTATTTTTTCATTACATTTTTCATTACATTTCCTTTTCCTTATGGCAGAGACAGGAAAATTGGCATAAAGTTGGTAGCAAACGTCACAGTTAGAAGAGAATGATAAAGTGTGTTTTAAATTGGAAGGATTTTCTTTCAGGAAGCAACAAAGAAAGGTGAGTGGTGTCGCTGTAACTGAGAAACTCAGTGAGAGGTAGACCACATTTTAAATTAAATAACTACAGAAGCTTACCACTTGATTCAACCTAAGATTTACCTCTCCTATTATAGTAAATTCATATGTTTATCCAAGTGTACCAAACAATATGTTCATTCAATTGCTTATTTTGGGCTTTATTGCTGCTTTTGGAAATACTGCTTAAAGTGATGTAATCAGGATAAGCAATGCAGCTGGTTGGTTTTGGCTAGAGGAGGCAATGGGTCTGGTTATTCAGTTGTATTTTTATGCAATGAGATGTAATGTTGATTTACTTTTGACATCTTGCTGTTTAATAAGTTATGATTAAGTAAATCCTTTCTTACATTATGCCAGATTCTTCTGGTTTAAAAGAAAACAAGTTAAACTCTCAATTAAAATTTATTGAGCTTGCTGAGAAGTATCTTTAAGACACCAACCAACCCATGTCTTAAGTTTCTTCATAACAGGAAGCCCATATGCCCCTGTTGATTGAGATAAAATTCCTTCAACATGCACAGTGGAGTGGATTGTTACTCCCTGATAGTTGATTAGTCTTTTCTAACTCAGAGCTGGCTGGATCTTACTAGTTTGTCATCTTTGTAAACAGAAGACAAATGTTTGTAAAATGCTTTGAAGAAGAAATATACTATCAGAAATTCAAAGTATGTTTTCAAAAGCCAGTGTCAGTTCACTTAGAGTTTAACTATGATTGAATATAGAAATGAATTTTCTAAGGCAACCTTTAAATTTTTACTTCCAGCATTGTATGTACATAAGACCTGCAAGATCTAGTGACAAGATCTTTACAATAACCCAGTATGTAACTTCAGGTGCACATTTGAGTTTGCAAATAAGCGTATCCTCAGTGACAGGTGCTTATAAAGTTTTCCTTTGTTGTCTGCAGACAACTGTTACTTAACAGAGCATAGCTACATGCAAGTTTTGCGTTACTTTCCACCTACCTCTCTCACATTGTCAGTTCTTCAGTGTACACAATTTGCTAATGCTGTCCTATGCTTTCAGTGACACAGGGAAGAAATGACAAACTGTATCTTCCTGGGAAAAAAACTGTTGAGGTCTGTGTTGAATAGCAGTATAAGCTTTAATCGTAAAAGATTTTAATAATAGATTTGACTTTACAGTGAATACAGGATTAAATGACACCCCTTTTAGGATCAAACACAACCTGTTCAATTAATTTACCTTTTTTTTTTTTTTTTTTTTTTTTTTCCTATAACAAATTAAAAGAGAAAATCAATTTTCTAGAGTACAGTAACATCAGCATTAGTGAGAGTATAATCATTTCAGTGAAGTCAAATATGGAAAAATACTTTTTTTTTTTTTTTTTTTTTTTTTTTTTAAAAAAGGTAAATGATGGGGGAAATTAGCTCTATTAGTTGCAGTCTTTCTGACCTTGAACTATTTATAACATAGACTGAATATTTGAAAACTGACGAGTGTAACTGACTGGAATGTCCTTTGATAACACAGGTGGGCTTTTGAACCTTTCCGATAAAAAACAAATGATCTCTGTCACAAGACCTATATCATTTCTGACTAGCAACAATGCATGAAGCAGTGCAGTGTGAAAGGGAGAAAAGCTCTTACTAAGGAGAGACAGAAGTGTAATAGAAAAAAGGAGGGAAAACAAAACCTAATAGAAGACAATGCAAGAAAAAGGTAAAATGAAAGAAGACAGAGACTTGAAAGAATGGGTTTAAAACAAGTGTGTTACTGTAAACACTGGTCAGAGAGAAGGCTAGGAAGTTGCAAGTAATCAAATTTTGCCCAAGTAAGTTGCTGCTTGGTGAAAATCAGTACTAGGTAAGAAAAATGAACCTTAGGAATACTGTTTTGAGAACTCATGGGTGAACTGGAATAAAGATCTTTCTTGGTTGTCAAATATCTGGTGTAGAAAATGTTTGCCAAAATAGTTGCAGAAATAAGATATTCATAAAATAAGGACAAAGGCAGAGGTTATTCTGCTGTTAGAACACAGATGTGGTAATAAGTAATGAGATGTGTTTTGTTTCTGTTTTTTTTTTGTTGTGTTTTTTTTTTGGTTGGTTGGTTGGTTGGTTGGTTGGTTTGGTTTGGTTTTGAGTTGGCTGAGATTTTATGGTCCAATGGCTACTTTTTATTACCTAGTCACACATTTAACAAGCTTAAAAAAATGGTCAACAGATAAGCAAGTGGAGAGCTATGGACCAGCATGTGTCCATGTCCAGTATACAGTACAGATACTAAGTAGAGAAGCATAGTTTAAGATCTTGGAATTTCTTGAACCACAGCAAAAAGGAGCCTTGAAAATAGGAATCAACCCCATGACCCTGCTCAGTGGTGGCCAATCAACCTGGCTGCCCAGTCCAGTGTACTGATTGGCTGGGGAATTGTTCGAATAGTAATGCTATTGGTTTCTCAGGTCTCACATTATTTTCTACCAAAAAAAAAAAAAAAAAAAGAAAAAGAAAAAGAAAAAAAACACCTTTGCTTTGAGATGACTGATAACGACATCTCTCCTGCAGTTTAAATAGTTATGCCTAGCTCCTAATTTGTTTGTATAGCTGCAGTTGTCTATATTCCTAATTCCTGTGCAGTCATGACAGAGTCTATAGGGAAACTGCAAATGTAGCACTTAAGTCCAGGAATGCAAGCCAAATGGAACCTTACTTAAGAACAAAGCTCTTTGTATACAGTCAGCAGCTATGCCTTATACTATGTACTATACCTAAATGAAGGATTAGGTAAATTAAATTTAGGATATACCTAAATGAAGGATTTAAATAAAATGAAGAATCCACCACCTTGATGTTACATTTGCTTGGATTACCATCACCAACATATGAGAAACATATTATGTGTCATATACAACTTTTGGTGTGAGATATCTCAATTACAAATCTCATTTAAGTAACATTTAATGTAACAATGTGTTTTGCTGTAAAATCTCATTCCAATAAAGACTAAGGTCTTTATCTGTTAAAAGACAGATACAAGCCTATGATTCAGAGATATTTGGATGCTCATCTCCAGTCTTTCATTTGAGAATCTGGGCCTTCACACACAAAAAAGGCAGGGTTATCACAGCAAAGTCTTCAGGCCTTAGTTTATCCATATGAATTCTGTGTAACTAATAAATTATTAGAAAATATAATATGAAAGTCCTGCTTTGTACAGAACTAAAACAGCTGTTAAGTTACTTTTGAGTTTTAAAATTTTACTTGAGTTTACTTACTACTGTAATAAATTTCTGTAATTAATTTTCAGTCTTTTATTTTGCTACCTGTCTCCAAGCCTCCAATGAGCCATCAAATAATATTTATTAATTTTGGTGCCTAGTTTTAGGTGACTAGAATCTGTTTTCTTCTACTTCCTTGCATTTTATAGTGCCTTAAATATTCAAAGCACAGTTTCCACTGACTTCAGTGGTAGCTGGGAACATTAAGTATTTCTCCAAATCAGATCTGGATCCTCAAACTTTGTACCCTGATAACAAAGAACAAAATACTACTCATTACACCAAACTTTTTTGTTGAAGTGGTTTGTTGAGATTAGCACAGGAACACTAAGACAGCTGAAGAGACTAAACCTACCTCCTGAGTAGGGGTGACTGCCTTAACTTTGACTTAACTTTAACTCTGCTATCATGTCTCTGTCAGCCCTTCCTCCCTAGGAGCCAGGGGCCCTGCTGCTCACCTGCCTCCCCTGTGGTCCCCAAGTGCTACTTCACCCCCAGTTCTCCAGGAGATGCCTGTAGATTTGGTCCTGTTTTCTCCCAAACATCACAAAAAGAGAACCTACCCCCACCCCCTTCGCCATTTTGTCAAGTGGAAGCTGGTTACATGGCAGCCAGGCCACCTCCACACAGGGACTATAGAGGAGGGCAGGGCCACACATCCTTGCCATCCTCCATATCCTCCCTTTGGTCTTCTGTGTGGCCAAATTTGTTGGGCCTTGTGCTGTAGGTGACAGCCATACTACCCTTGTCCTTCTGGTGTCCCCAGCTGGTACATCCAGTTTTGGAGAGGTGGCACTTGAGAGGTGAGAGCAAGGTCGGAAGGCGGGAGGGGAGGTTGCTAGGGTTCACCGGGGGTTTGCGTAGCCTTCCCCACATAGAAATATGTATTAAATATGCTTTAGCTTGTTAATGTTGGCCTTTATGAGGAGAAGATGGTAAAGCAGTTTCTATTCTGAACACATGCTATGTCTTTCCTCTCCCATTCATGAAACTGCACACTCCTGCCAGAAGACACCAAAGTGCCACAGACACTCTTTTTCTCTCCTTCTCCTTCTCCTTCTCCTTCTCCTTCTCCTTCTCCTTCTCCTTCTCCTTCTCCTTCTCCTTCTCCTTCTCCTTCTCCTTCTC
>CM021765.1:71728353-71780553 GCA_011076525.1 Nettapus auritus
TTCTCCTTCTCCTTCTCCTTCTCCTTCTCCTTCTCCTTCTCCTTCTCGTTTCTCTTCTCTTTCTCCCTTGCCTTTTAACAGGGATGAAACGAACGATTCTCCTTAGCCTTGCTCTTAGAAAGTGCTGAATTATTTAAGTCCATTTTCTGGAATATTTCCTGCCCTCTTCCAAAATGTCAGACAGATTGGTTAGACATTGGGTAGACCATAAAATAGCTAAAGATTAGGCCCCTTAATGGATAGGAAAACTTCACTATTGGTGCTATTATAAAAAGATATCCCATAGAATAGAGACATGGTAGAAATGCAAGATTATTTGTGAAGAAACTTCTGCCAGAAACTTCCTCCAGAAAGTGCAATGAAATATTTTACCTGATGCCTATTTTCAGATTTCAGATTATCTAATATACAGATAATATGCAGTACATACTGAAAATGCACGAGCTTCTGATGTAGGTGAGCATGCTTGGTACGGGTGAAGCTGATGTGGACATGATGTGGACATTCCACATGAAGCTGATGTGGAATACAACTTACCAAATCAAACTAGTACACTACCAGTAAAGAAATGTAAATGTTTCCTGGATTTTTTTTCTTCTTAACTAAATGTAGTTAAAAACTTTATTTAGTTGTCTGTCATCTAACAGTTCAAAACTGGTTTTAAAATTCTCCCAGAACCCACTGCTTCTGGGCATGGATCCAGGCAGGACCTGTGGGGTGAGTGCCCAGGGCGCATTGTATCTGAAACAATATACACTGGTTCAGCTACTGATTATTCAATTCTGAGTGTAGATAAGGCTTTTGAAGAAATGATGCAAATATTCCATCTCTTAGAAAACATTGCGAACATGCCAAGCGCATGCACTGGCCCAGGTTTCAAATACAGTGGGGGAATAAAAAAAGGAATATATGGGCTTGAAGTATCAAATGTATGATACAAGTGTTTACCTTCAAGCAATTATACTTACTCAGGGGAAGTATCTTTAATAATATATGGGGAATCCTGCATTCCATTTAAGATTTTTATTTATTTATTTATTTTTCTGATGCAGTAGTTCTGTGCTAATAACCTGGTTATATTAGTACATCTGTTTGCAAAAATCGGTCTTTTTCAGGTATGGAATCTGGGGCTTGCCTCAGTTGTGTGGAAGTTTCTCTGGTAGCAAAGGAAGCAGTGTTGGGCTGCTTCACCCAGCTATGCTCTAGGCCAGGTTTGCTCTCTCTTTCTAGATCAGATAGCACAGTGAGGCCTTGTTTTTACAAGAGGAGCTCTTAAATGTTGCACAATGTAAATAAGGGCACAAGTATTTACACAATAGTTCAACTCAATGCCGTGTGTATCTTAAGGGTTGCTATGAACCAGAACTGCACACTCAGGCAGAAATAACTCTCTTTAGAGATGAACTCTGCATAGTGCTTTATGACTTGTAGGACATTTTAAGCATTATTTGGCATAATGCCCTGCTGCTGATGCATCTGTCAAATGGTATTTAGAGAAGAGTAACCTAACATGTTTTATGATAATAATTATTTGGAGGATACCCTCTTTATTACAGTTCGTATGTGTGGCAACTCTACTGTACAGTTTATGTACTCTATTCATATAATATTTAACTGTATAACTGTGCATTTGTGGAGTGTATTTCTGTGTTACAAGACAGATACACACTTGGTTCCTGATGCATACAAATGAGTATGTAAACTGTGTAATATCATAAAATTATACAATAATTTATGTTATAAGGGACCTCTGGAGATCATTTAGTTCACCTTCTAAAGCAGAACCAACAATGTCTGCTTGCTCATGGTCTTGTCCAATCAAGTTTTGATTATCTCCAAGGATGGAGAATCCACAGATTCTCTGAGCACCTGTCCCACTGTTTGACCACATGGAGAAGTTTTTCTTTATGTTGAGCCAGAATTTCCTGTGTTCTAGCTTTTCTCCATTTATTCTCCTAACACTTTTACCTACAGTAAAAGTCTGTCTTTGCTATACTGTCCCATTAGGTGACTGAAGACAGTAATAAGATCTTCCCCTCAACCTATTTGTCTGAAGGCTGAAAAAAAATCACAGAGAAACAAACAAAAAACCAATTCTCTCAACCTCTTCCTGGCCCTTCTGATTTGCTGTTCCTTCTCCCAGTGGGGGATCCAGAACTGGATGCAGTGGTCCAGATGTGGTCTCACAGGTGCCAAATGTAGGAGAATTGCTCCTCTCAACCAGCAGGCTGCATCACCGCCCAGGACGTGGTTGGCAAAATTCTTGCTCATACTCAATTTGTCTATTGACAGTGTATATATAATTTCATTTTTGCAAAGCTGCCTTCTAATTAGTTCATATCAGGCTGGATTTTTGTGTTGCGTTATTCCATCTCAGGCTCAAGACCTGATATTTGTCTTTGCTGAACTTCATGAGGTTTGTGCCAGCCACTTTTTCCAACCTGTTGAGGTCCTGCTGAATAGCAATCCTGCACCTCAGTGTATCAATTGCTCACTCCAATTTGGTGTGGTCCACAAGTTTGCTGAGAGCTTACTGCATCTTATCATCCAGGTTATTAATAAATATTTGGGGTTTGATGCTCTTGTGTAATTCATTCACAGCGTACTCTCCTAAAGCTCTAGAAATAAGCCCTGGATTGAGGTAACTCAGTGATAAGAAGGACTGGTGTTTTTCTCTCACCTTGCATAGTAGTAAAACATTCCAAACATTAACAAAGAAAATTTCCCATGACTTTTAACAAACAGGAAAGAAAGTCTGGAAGTAAAACAGAGTGAAAACTTTAATCCATGGAAGCAGATGGACATTGTACCACTAATTAGAGATGTTATATTTTATACCTTTAAAAGTACCACATAGTTAAAGGTACTTTGTCCCAGGTGAAGAGAAAGGGACACTGTAGTGCATCTAAGGGACACCCACAGTTTGTCTATGGTTGTCTCTTTTGTCTTCGGCTGGGACTCCCTGCACCTTAGCACAAAGGAAGTGATTCATCTGGGTCCTGAAGGGTTTATCCTCTGCTTTTGTTTATCAGGTAGAAGACAGTACCAGGACTGCCTGGGGCTTAGCTGCTTTGTGGGAGAGTTTGGGCACCTCTGTGCTGTGTGTTAAGTATTTCTCTCTAACTCTAATATTTGTAACTGTCCTGGTTTCAGTTAGGACAGGGTTAATTTTCCTCCTAGTAGCTGGTAGAGTGATGTGTTTTGGATTAGGATGAGAAGAATGCTGATAACATGCTGATGTTTTGGTTGTTGCAGAGCAGTGCTTATACTAAGCCAAGGACTTTTCAGCTCCTCGCTCTGTCCTGCCAGCGGGCAGGCTGGGGGTGCAGCAAGAGCTGGGAGGAGACAGAGCTGGGACAGCTGACCCAAACTGGCCAAAGGAGTATTCCATACCATCTGATGTCATGCTAAACACTATATAGGGGTGGCTAGCCGGGATGGGGGGGCCGGCTGCTCAGGATAGAAATTTGGGATAGGAATGGTGGCAGTGACTTTTTATAAAACTAGTTAGATAATATACTTTAAAATGCATTTTTGCTGCTCTGATTAGTGAGGTACTTCAGTATTTAACATAGAAAGCCACACATTATAATATTAGACTTGTATTAAACATGCTGTACAAATTCCTGCATGTCAGCATGAGTATCACTAGAGACGGTTTTTATTAGAAAAATTGGTTTGACTAAGCAGGATCGTGTCTGTGTAATACAGCTGCAGATGCCTGAGCTGCTGGATGGTTCTTATTAAATATTTGTGTTGTATCCCATACATCCTCTGCATTTTGTAGAACTGACTCTGAAGAGGAAACTTTAAGCCTATATGGTTATAAATCCACTTGCAGAAATCTTGGTGGAATAAAGATCTACAATAAGCAATTGTACTTGGGATGTGCATTTCTTTGTTAACAGAAGAATTGCTATATGAAGTTAAGCAATGATACAAATTAAGCTCCCCTGAAGGAAATCTCAGAGTATGAGTTTGGATCTTTTTGTTTGGTTGATTGGTTTAGTTTGGTTTTGTATCTACATAAGTCTTGCCACTACCAGACAGGATACTGGAAAAGCAGAGCTTCTGATAGGAAGTCATTGGGTTGGATAAGTGCTAAACTAAATGTAATCCCTTTTTAAGCCTGACGACAAGATGAATTAAGCTTGCTCAAAACTTTCTCTTCTAGTTACCAATGTGACTGATGTGTGATCCATATGTATAAATGCTCAAGTTCCCCTGTTTTAATGTTCTATTATTCATGAAATTAGATGTGTTGTCTGGCAGCGTAATGTGCTTTTACACTGCTGCAGCTGTGTAATGAAACATGGCTGCTTAAGTGGTTTAAGTTAACTCATTTTCCTCCACAATGGCTGGGAGACCACAACATCCATCTCTCATGGCTCAGCTGACAAGCTGGAAGCTGGTCAATCCCAGCAATTTACTGATTACTTGTGATTATCTCCATCCAGTCACCAATCATACATTCATTGTGCTAGTTACTGTGAAAGAAGAATTGGGTTAAATTTCATGCACAGTTTTAAAAGTATGAGGCTAGAGGAGCACATAGTTCCTTAAGGTTTATACTGACCTGGGATGCTGTACTTCCAGAATTACCTCTGCTGAAACAGAATAATTCCACCAAACAGGAATGGCCTCTTGAAGCTGTGATTTGCTCTCAAGTATTTAGCAATAAAGATAGGGGAAAATGTCTTGAAAATGTAAAAGGCAAAAGACAGCAATGAACAATTCTGGTCTGTCTGGTAGAACAAGAATTACAGCTAAACTGAAGAAGAAGAAAAAAAAAAAAAAAAAAAAGTGAAAAGCTCAAATGCATTTGACAAAGTCTATTTAATACATTTGCATCCTCATTTTCAAGATTTGTGTATCAGAATACATTCTAGCAGGAACTGTATGTGAATGTTTGCCATTAATCCCCAAACCGGCATAGAAAATGAGGTGCAGATATCACAGAATCACAGAACTGCAGGGATTGGAAGGGACCTCAAGAGATCATCAGGTCCAATCCCCCTGCCAAAGCAGGTTCCCTAGAGCAGGCTGCCCAGGTAGGCATCCAGATGGGCCTTGAATATCTCCAGGAAAGGAGACTCCACAACCTCCCTGGGCAGCCTGTTCCAGTGCTCTGTCACCCTCACTGTGAAGAAGTTCTTTCGCATGTTGGTGCAGAACTTCCTGTGCTCCATTTTTTGACCATTGCCCCTTGTCCTATCCCCACAAACCACTGAAAAGAGGTTGGCCAAATCCCACTGTCTCCCACACTTAAGATATCTGTAAACATTGATGAGATGCCCTCTCAGTCTTCTCCAGGCTGAACAGACCCAGGTCTCTCAGCCTATCCTCACAGGGGAGGCGCTCCAGGCCCTGTATCATCTTTGTGGCCCTCTGCTGGACCCTTTCCAGGAGATCCCTGTCTTTTTTGTACCAGGGAGCCCAGAACTGGACACAGCGCTCCAGGTGAGGCCTGACCAGGACAGAGTAGATCATCTCCCTTGACCTGCTGGCCATGCTCCTTTTTATGCACTCCAGGATCCCATTGGCCTTCTTGGCCACCAGGGCACACTGCTGGCTTATGGCCAACCTGTTGTCCACCAGGACCCACAGGTCCTTCTCCTCAGAGCTCCTCTCCAGCAGGTCATCCCCCAGCCTGTGCTGATACTTCCAGTTGTTCCTTCCCAGGTGCAGGACTCTACACTTGCTCTCATTAAACCTCATCTGGTTTCTTCCTGCCCGTCTCTCCAGCTGGGCCAGGTCTCGCTGAATGGCAGCACAGCCTTCTGGCATGTCAGCCACTCCTCCCAGCTTTTTATCATCAGTGTACTTTGCTGAGGGTGGACACTATTCCCTCATCAAGGTCATCAATGAAGATGTTGAACAAGATCGGACCCAGCACCAACTCTGGGGAACACCCCTAATCACAGGTCTCCAGCCAGACTCTGTGCTGCTGATCACCACCCTCTGAGCTCAGCCAGGCAGCCAGTTCTCAATCAACCTTACTGTCCACTCCTCTATCCCACATTTTCTCAGCTTTGCGAGCAGTATGTTGTGGGAGACAGAATCAAAAGAATTGCTAAAGTCAAGGTAGATGGCATCCACTGCTCTCCCCTCATCTACCCAGCTGGTGATGCCATCACAGAAGGCTAAGAGGTTGGTCAAACATAATTTTCCCTTGGTGAATCCATGCTCTCAATATCATCTGCTTTAGTTTTATCACAAAGGGCGTCAAAAGATGAATAATGATGTTTTTTCTGCAAATGAAGTTTTGTCCTGGTTTCAGTTAGGACAGTCAATTTTCCTCCTAGTAGCTGGCAGAGTGATGTGTTTTGGATTAGGATGGGAAGAATGCTGATAACATGCCAATGTTTTTTGTTGCAGAGCAGTGCTTGTACTAAGCCAAGGACTTTTCAGCTCCTCGCTCTGTCCTGCCAGCGGGCAGGCTGGGGGTGCAGCAAGAGCTGGGAGGGGACAGAGCCGGGACAGCTGACCCAAACTGGCCAAAGGAGTATTCCATACCATCTGATGTCATGCTAAACACTATATAGGGGTGGCTAGCTGGGATGGGGGGGCTGGCTGCTCGGGATAGACTGGGCATCGGTCAGCGGGTGGTGAGCAATTGCATTGTGCATCACTTGTTTCATACACGCTATTATTATTATTATTATTATTATTTTCTATCTTAATAAACTGACTCTATCTCAACTCTCGTTTCACTTTTCCGTTTCTCTCCCCCATCCCAGAGAGGGAGGGGGGAGGGTGAGCGAACGGCTGTGTGGTGTTTAGCTGTCGGCCAGGTTAAACCACAACAGTCCTTTTTGGCGCCCAACGTGGGGCTCGAAGGGTTGAGATAACGACAGATCTGATCAGGGTGTGTTAAACTAAAATTGGTATAAGTATTAGACCTGCTTTATAGTTGCTAGTCACAATGTTGATGGCTTTAATCTCGCGTCTACTGCGCCTTTATTCCAAATTGTGTTTTATAGCACGTTACCTCCTGTATGTGATCCCTGTCGTGCTGTTTATCCTTTCCGGGCCCTGTTTTAAGATTGTTATGGTACTGTGCTATGTAGCAATAGCTTAAGATATGATAAAATATCTGGTCATGACGCTAACCTGGTACTTGTACTCAGCACTGTCGTTGACTCTATACTTTGGAAACCATATCTCGGAAACTATTAGCAATTACACCTATTGCCTTTTTTCATCAGGGAGCCAATCTGTGGAGGGGACAGGGGAAGATATTTTTTCCTACTTGTTCACTTCCCCTTTCTCCTTCACCACCCTCTTATCCTCCGAGCTAGTTACGATAGTTCTCCAAGATGTTGAATATCCTTTGGATACTCAGACCAGTATGTTCTTGTTGCTATGTCTCCTGAATACGCTTCAGGTTTTGCTTAAGGTTAAACAACTACTTAGGAAACTCATTCAGAGATCAGTCCTGAGGCGGGATAGTGGTGAGTGGCAGGGAGTGTGGGAGGATATGGGCAAGCATCTAGAGCAGTGGGCACCTCCAATGTTTTGGAAATTCACCCCTGAACAACTGCAAAATCCTAAAAAATTGGTAGAATGCTAATGCATTTTTCTCCTTCCCTCTAGCAGCAGAGTGCAGGCCACAGTTTGCTTTCACTTGGAGGGGTGTGCAGTACACTTGGAATCGGCTGCCCCAGGGGTGGAAACACAGTGCTACCATTTGCCATGGACTGATCCAGTCTGCGCTGGAGCAGGGGGAAGCTCCTGAACACCTGCAGTACATCGATGACATCATTGTGTGGGGTGACACAGCAGAGGAAGTTTTTGAGAAAGGGAAGAAAATAGTCTAAATCCTTCCGGAGGCCGGTTTTGCCATAAAACAAAATAAAGTTAAAGGACCTGCATGAGAGATCCAGTTTTTAGGAATAAAATGGCAAGATGGACGTCGTCAAATCCCAATGGATGTGATCAACAAAATAACAGCTCTGTCTCCACCAACTAGCAAAAAAGAAACACAAACTTTCATAGGTGTCGTGGGGTTTTGGAGAATGCACATTCCAAATTACAGTCTGATTGTAAACCCGCTCTACCAAGTAACCCATAAGAAGAATGATTTTGAATGGGGCCCTGAGCAATGACAAGCCTTTGAACAAATTAAGCAGGAAATGGTTCATGCAGTAGCCCTTGGGCCAGTCCGAACAGGACCAGATGTAATGAATGTGCTCTACACCGCAGCTGGGGAGAATGGCCCCACCCGGAGCCTCTGGCAGAAGGAACCTGGGGAAACTCGAGGTCGACCCCTTGGGTTTTGGAATCGAGGATACAGAGGATCTGAGGCCTGCTACACTCCAACTGAAAAGGAAATATTGGCAGCATATGAAGGAGTTTGATCTGCTTCAGAAGTGGTCGGTACTGAAGCGCAGCTCCTCCTGGCACCCCGACTGCCAGTACTGGGCTGGATGTTCAAAGGAACGGTCCCCTCTACACATCATGCAACTGATGCTACATGGAGCAAGTGGGTTGCACTGATTACTCAGCGGGCTCGAATAGGAAACCCCAGTCGCCAAGGAATCTTGGAAGTTATTATGGACTGGCCAGAAGGCAAATACTTTGGGATATCACCAGGGGAGGAAGTGGTCCGTGCTGAAGAAGCCCCACTGTACAACAAGCTACCAGAAGATGAGAAGAGATATGCTCTGTTCACTGATGGGTCCTGTCGTATTGTGGGAAAGCATTGGAGATGGAAGGCTGCTATATGGAGTCCTACACGACAAGTTGCAGAAGCTACTGAGGGAGAAGGTGAATCGAGTCAGTTTGCAGAAATGAAAGCCATCCAACTGGCTTTAGATATTGCTGAATGAGAAAAATGGCCAGTTCTCTATCTCTACACTGAGGTAGGGGAAGAATTCCTATTTGCTGAAAGTCCAAATATAATTTATCAAGACCAAAAAATATAGATTACTGTGTATTTTTTCAGCTAAAAGATGCAAATGCATAATCAGAAAGTAAGAGCAGTGAAATTACAACTAATGATAATGGTAGAAACAAGACAACTTTGCAAATATCATATTATTGTAAACTTTGTTAACAATAACTTTGTTAATATAATATTTCAGGTATATAGCTTGTGTGTTTGTTTTTAATTTCAGCAACAGTACAAGATAAATTTGGATTATATTTATTGCTTTTATAACAGTCAGTAAATTCCATGGAGTGTCACAAAGCTTTTTTCCCTGGCATAGGCTGGACAAGCATCCTTTTCCTCAGTATGTTTTATCTGAGTATTGCAGCTACATTTCCATTATTATTATTCTCTTCAATTTCTTGTTGTGGGTTGTCAAGAGCTTTGATAGACCATTGCCATTTTATGCAAGTAATCACCAGTCACTGGTTTAGCTAATTCTTAGGTATTAAAAATATTAATTTCCTGAAAGATAAAAACTGAGAGAGGTTAATTTTAAGCACTGCACGCGTATGGAATGTTCTCTGTATGAATTCAGTGGACTTTGGATCAAGCCCAAAGAAATAGTCTGTGCTTAAACATGCAAGTTCCCATTGAAATCAATGGACCTTCCATGGGTTGGGTTGAAAATAGAATTCAATTGAGAATGGTCAATTGAAGTTGATATTTATACTTATTTACAGACCATGCATTATGTGAAAGTTACTACAGAATTCTGCATTCTTGCTGTATTGCTATTTTAGTCACTCTGGCATGACGGTAACATTTTTCAACATTATTTTGCAAAGATGACTTGGCATCTTTCTTCCTTGAGATCACAGCAGCAGCTGTTTTAGATGCAAGTGTGCCTGTTACAAGATCAAAATAAGTTCTGGTCACTGAAATCAGATATACAACCAGTAAAAACTATTGCAGGTGAAAACTATCAGTTATTCAAGAAGCCTAAGTAACATAAGCCAAAATATTTCAAGTGGTAATGGATGCCTGAAACATTTAAGATATTAAAAGATACAGTAATTTGGCACATAAAGCAGGCAATTTCTCAGGTCATCCACAGCACAGCTTTAAGACTGGATTTGAAGATGCACTGAGACCAGCAGCTTTCAAATATTTGTAAGGAGCCTGTAGAACTGAATCAACAGGATAACATGTTCACCTACTCTGAAGATCAGACACCTGAGACAACTACACCAGACTGTAAATTTTCCTACTGATTTGAAATATCAGACTTGAATCTTAGGCAGAAGATTATGATTTCTGACTGAAGGCTGTAAGCAGAATATCAAAGAATACATATGTCCCCAGGGTCATATGTCCGTAGTCATTCTCTTCAATGAATTGGGGTGAACACTGTCACTGCACACACTTGATAAATTACACATCATCACTACCCAGTTTGCACTGTTTCATATTCTTCATAGTAGCTCAGAAGAACACTACTCTTCATATAATACTGTTTTCAAAGGCAGTTCCTTTCTATTAGTGGTGCTTAGGGACATAATTTAGAGATAGAATTGGCAGTGCCGGGCTAATGGTTGGACTTGTTGATCGCAGAGGTCTCTGTATTAAAAAGTCATTTTCCTTATTCATGCTTAAAAACTAGGTTCAGGCTTAAACTTCTAATTGAATTGGTTTTAAAAGGCATACATGAGTACACAGAATCATTCCCATGATATCCTCTTGTAATTGCCTCGTATGCTGTCAGCGATGCACCAATCTTTACTGACATTTAAGCTGAGAATTCCTTCCCTTATGCCAAATTTGTGATAACACCTAGGATTCTCCTATGCCTGCCAAGAGCAGATCCACCATTTCAGCGAGCCTGCAGACTGATGTTCTTCGATGGGTCTGGTTCTGTGTGTTCTAGCTGGGCTCTAGCCAGCTATGATAATGCCAGGAGGTGGAAGGAGACATGGGAGAAACCATGTATTGGTAAACCGATTCCAACTGTGCAGAATCTTTCAAACCTTCAGCATATCTCAGTGGGATGTTGCCTGAGAATGGGCTGCAGTCATAGAGTGCATTCTGCTGCTAAGCTCTACTTGTATAAATGCAGAGAAAATGGACAGGCTGCAGTGGATTTGGCTTGTTTTACACTGGTAAGTGTGGAACAGAGTCTATCCCAAAGTTATTCATACCATTAAGGAAATGATAACAATCCATTGTATATAAATAATTCCTTTCATCCAGAAGGAATTTACAGTGTTTTGAAGAATATTTTTGCATCAATTCCCAAAGTCATGATACAAGAGCTATTTTAAACAAAATCAGTGGAAAGACTGAGTTCACTTGGTGCTTCATTTTTGGCCATAAAGCACCAAATGACTAAGTGCAATAATGAAATGTCACAACAGTTGAAGACTCTGGACACCCACAGATCGTGTCTATAAATACTAGCTTTCAGATAAACCAGGAAATTAGGCATTGCCCTCAGAAACATCAGTCTCATAGCAAACCCTCATGTTGCACCTGTATACTTCTGTATCTACTTTTAGTTGTGAACCTGTTGATGTAGAACTGGATATTGTAAACAACTATACTTTTGGCCTTCTTTTGTCAGGGAAATATAGGGAAAATTATTCCAAGTGCTTTTAAGCCTTCATATATATGCTGCTGAAATCTGCCTGAACTGGGCAAAATGGTTATACCACAGCACATGCTTCTCCCATACTCTTGCAAGCTACTTTGGAAGAAATAAATTCCTGTACTGAGGCTAAATTCAAACATCATTATTAGTAAAGAAACAGATTTTAAAGGATATCTTTTTAGTTGCATATAATAGCATTTCTGTCCTTTCTCATTCTTTGGTAGTTGTGCTATTGCTATGCATATTGAAAGATCAATATACATTATAGATGGATGTATCCAGAGTAATATTATTAATGTTTTTCTTATGTATAACCAGAAGCAACAGACACACAGAACTATGTATTTAAGAACTGCTACACAAAATTAGCAGCCCCCAAACAGAAATTTGGTGTATATTGTGGTATAAAACCCAAATGCTGAAATGACCAAAGGGCACTTGTAGACACTGTCTGAACTGAACAGCCCTTCCAATTCCAAGGCACAGTACAGGAAGTAGTCAAGCTTGTCGACCTGGTGAGAGGCTTTTCTGGGGCTGTTGAGTTTGCATCATTGGAAAGAGGGACAGATTTACTTTTGTTAAATAGAAGCAAAGGAGAAACATATGGAAAAAGGAAAAGAGAAGATGCTGATGCATGTAATCCTTAAAACAATACTTTTTATCATGTGGCCTTTAACAAAAAACTTTGATTTGATATCATATACTAAAGATGCTCTCAGAAATAAATAAGCATTTGTTTGATAATTCATACCAAATTATATTCAGCTAAAAGATCCATATCCTAGCACAAGCCAAAACCCCTTTTATTTTTAAAATGATAATTTAAAATTAGGGCTTTAAACTAGGTAAGAAGGGGATGGGGATGAAACAAAGCTTGTTGGAGGTGTGCCAGGGGAACAGTGGCTAGGCTGAGGGAGAAGGCAAAGGCTCAGCTGAAGTGCAACTACACTAATGCACGCAGCATGGGCAACAAGCAGGAGGAGCTGGAAGCCATTGTGCAGCACACAGGCTATGACTTGGTTGCCATCAAAGGAAACGTAGTGGGACCACTCTCATGACTGGAGTGCTGCCATGTCTGGCTATAGGCTCTTCAGAAGGGACAGGCAGCACGGAAGGGGTGGTGGAGTGGCTCTCTATATTAGAGAGTGTTTTGATGTCGTCGAACTTGAGGCTGGGAATGACAAGGTGGAGTCGCTATGGGTTGGGATCAGCGGAGAGGCCAACAAGGCAAGCATCCTGATGGGGGTCTGTTATAGACCACCAAACCAGGATGAGGGGACGGATGAGTAGTTCTACAGAGCTGGCAGAAGTTGCGAAATCTTCAGCGCTTGTTCTTGTGGGGGACTTTAACTTCCCAGACATATCCTGGAAACGCAACACAGCCCAGAGGAAGCAGTCCAGAAGGTTTCTGGAGAGCGTGGAAGATAACTTCCTGACCCAGCTGGTTGGCGAGCCTACCAGGGGAGGTGCCCCGCTAGACCTTCTGTTTACAAACAGAGAAGGACTGGTGGGAGATGTGGTGGTCAGGGGCTGTCTTGGGCAGAGTGACCACAAAATGTTAGAGTTCACGATACTTGGCGAAGTCAGGAAGGGGACCAGTAAAACCGCTGTCTTGGACATCTGGAGGGCTGACTTTGAGCTGTTCAGGACACTGGTTGGCAGAGTCCCTTGGGAGGCGGTTCTGAAGGGCAGGGGAGCCCAGGAAGGCTGGGTGCTCTTCAAGAAAGAAATCTTAATGGCTCAGGAGCGGTCTGTCCCCACATGCCCAAAGACGAGCCAGCGCGGAAAAAGACCGGCCTGGCTGAACAGAGAGTTGTGGCTTGGGCTTAGGAGAAAAAAAAGAAAGTTTATAATCTTTGGAAAAGAGGGCAGGCCACTCAGGGGGACTACAAGGATGTTGAGAGGTGCTGCAGGGACAAGATTAGAAAGGCCAAAGCTCATCTGGAGCTCAAAATGGCTACTGCTGTTAAAGATAACAAAAAATGTTTTTATAAATACGTCAATACAAAAAGGAGGACTAAGGAGAATCTGCACCCTTTACTGGATGCTGGGAGAAACTTAGTTACCAGAGATGAGGAAAAAGCTGAGGTGCTTAACGCCTTCTTTGCCTCAGTCTTTAGCAGCAAAACTAGTTGTTCTCTGGACGCCCAGTACGCTGAGCTGGTGGGAGGGGATGAGGAGCAGAATGTGGCCCCCACAATCCACGAGGAAATGGTTGATGACCTGCTACAGCATTTGGATGTACGCAAGTCAATGGGGCCAGATGGGATCCACCCGAGGGTACTGCGAGAACTGGTGGAAGAGCTGGCCAAGCCGCTTTCCATCATTTATCAGCAGTCCTACCTATCAGGGGAGGTCCCATTCAACTGGTGGATAGCAAACGTGATGCCCATCTACAAGAAGGGCCGGAGCATAGACCCGGGGAACTATAGGCCTGTTAGTTTGACATCAGTGCCAGGGAAGCTAACGGAGCAGATCATCTAGGGCGTCATCATACGGCAGTTACAGGGCAAGCAAGCAATCAGGCCTAGTCAGCATGGGTTTATGAAGGGCAGGTCCTGCTTGACAAACCTGATCTCCTTCTATGACAAGGTGACACGCTTAGTGGATGAGGGAAAGGCTGTGAATGTGGTCTACCTTGACTTCAGTAAGGCATTTGACACCGTTTTCCACAGCATTCTCCTCAGGAAACTGGCTGCTCATGGCTTGGACTGGCGCACGCTTAGTTGGGTTAGAAACTGGCTGGATAGCCGGGCCCAAAGAGAGTTGTGGTGAATGGAGTCAAATCCAGTTTGAGGCCGGTCACTAGTGGAGTCCCCCAGGGCTCAGCACTGGGGCCAGTCCTCTTTAACATATTCATCGATGATCTGGATGAGCGGATCGAGTGCACCCTCAGTAAGTTTGCAGACGACACCAAGTTAGCTGCGTGTGTTGACCTGCTCGAGGGTAGGAAGGCTCTGCAGGAGGATCTGGATAGGCTAGACCGATGGGCTGAGGTCAACAGTATGAAGTTCAACAAGGCCAAGTGCTGGGTCCTGCACCTGGGACACAACAACCCCAAACAGAGCTACAGGCTGGGAGATGAGTGGTTGGAAAGCTGCCTGGCAGAGAATGTTGGTTGATAGTAGGCTGAATATGAGCCAGCAGTGTGCTCAGGTGGCCAAGAAGGACAACAGTATCCTGGTTTGCATAAGAAACAGTGTGGCCAGCAGGTCCAGGGAAGTGATTGACTCCCTGTACTCAGCTCTGGTGAGGCCGCACCTCGAGTACTGTGTTCAGTTTTGGGCCCCTCACTACAAGAAGGACATGGAGGTGCTTGAGCAAGTCCAGAGAAGGGCTACGAAGCTGGTGAAGGGTCTGGAGAACAAGTCTTATGAGGAGTGGCTGAGGGAGCTGGGACTATTTAGCCTGGAGAAGAGGAGGCTCAGGGGTGACGTTATTGCACTCTACAGGTACCTTAAAGGAGGCTGTAGCGAGGTGGGGGTTGGTCTATTCTCCCATGTGCCTGGTGACAGGACAAGGGGGAATGGGCTAAAGTTGCACCACGGGAGGTTTACGTTGGATATTAGGAAAAACTTCCTTACTGAACGGGTTGTTAGACATTGAAATGGGCTGCCCAGGGAAGTGGTTGAGTCACCATCCCTGAAGGTCTTTAAAAGTTGTTTAGATGTAGAGCTTAGTGATATGGTTTAGTGGAGGACTTGTTAGCATTAGGTCAGAGGTTGGACTCGGTGATCTTGGAGGTCTCTTCCAACCTAGACTATTCCATGGTTCTGTGATTCTGTGAAATAGGTTCTGTTCAACAGAAAGCATTTCCCTTACGATGCTACAGGTGGTTTCAAGAGTAAGACGACCCAAAAATCTCAAGTCAAGAATCTCTCCAGAAAATGTATTCACAGAAAAGAAAAGACAAATAGAACTAAAAGATTCTGAAATTCTCTGGTTACTGCTTTTTGAATGGAGAAAACTTGAGCTGAGTTTGTACAATTTGTACAACTGTAGAACTGTAACATTCTGCTAGAAGTGTTGCATCCATTTTATATTTTCCAGATATTGTGCACTATTTAAATAAATAATGGATTGTGAATATTATCTGGAATGAACCAAGGCATGAAGACTAATATAATGATGTCCTTAACGATTAGATATGAGAAAACAAACATTACACTCTGATCAGATTTGTATCCTTTCAGTTTTCTTTAGCACATGTGGAAGATGATTGTTAACATTCAGTGGATCAGCCAAAGATGTGGCAAAATCCATCCAGTATTCAAAAAATTTTTTCTAGGTACGAGACATTAAAGTTTCTAGGGAGACTTACTATGTTTTTAATGTACAGTTTTAGATTATAGTGATAATGAATAAAATGTCACCAACTTTGTTTAGAGAATATAAGTAATCTTTTCTGGAATCTTTGGCTGTTGTTCTATTAGAAGGCCTGAGGAAGAACAGATAGCAAATAATCAGTCAGCAAATAGTCAGTCTTCTGTTACTTACTGAGGCATAGACTTCTCCAGTAGAGCTCTAGGTAGGCAAAATGGAAAAGGAGGTCTGAAATGTCTGATTTTTATCAACATTCCTGAAACTTGGCTAGGACTAGAAGTGTGCAGACAAAGCATTATATGAATATATTGATGATGGATGTTGAGGAGGTGAATGATGGTAGATGACGTGCTACCAATTGCAGTCAACTGAAACACTGAAAGCATTCAGAGCCAGGTGTGATGGGAGCTTTGAGCAACCTGATCTCATGAAAGATATCCCTGCCCACAGCAGAGGGGTTGGTGTAGATCTTTAAGGTCCCTTGCAACTAAGACCATTCTATGATAGGAATGTCGCGGGATAAAAGTAGTACCCTCACCAAGTAACTCCTAGATGCATATATTCTGCAAAGGCAAATGCATTCTGCAACATTGATATCTTTTGACAATATTAAAAACATTATAGCTGTATATCAAAATATGGTCAGTTGTGAAACAGCACTATGGTGAGCTTGTATGTTACCCAAAGGCAGTCTTAATCTGGAGGAATTTACAGTCTGTTATAGGATGAAACAACAAACCCACAGAGGAATGAATGCAAAGTAATGCCTGGATTTTTTTTATATTTTATAAACATCACAACAACTAATTTAAATTTGATGATCTTTAGTTGCAAAGTGTTTTATAGTCTCCCAGTATAGGCTTTTCATGCCTGCAAAACTGTTGTCCAATGCATTATAATGATACCAATGAGATATGTCTACCTCACTGCACCCTAGTTCTGGCTGCACTTTACTGTACAGTAGCCTTTAAACTGCCTCTGTAAAGAAACACAGAAACGCTTTTTTTTTTTTTTTTTTTTCTTCTTCCCTCCTGTTTTGCCATGCAAAGCCTCCCACTCAGTACATTTGGATGTATAAACACAGTTAGCCAGCAACTAACCCGAGTCACAGATCCAGATGTCCAAAGTTAATTCTGATTGTTCTCCTTTACAGGTAGGTAGACTATCATCCTCCCAGATACACAGTAAGTTTTAATTGCACAGTTCACATAATGCCTCAAAGGAAAGCAAAAAACGTTTGTGCAAACACAACAGCTAAAATATCTGTGATATTGGCAATGTTTTTGTATTTTAACTTCATGCCACTAAACCCTACCTAGCATTCAGCATACACAAAACTGTTGTATTTCAATCCAAACAATTTCAGTTCTTTATACTTGGCCTCCCCTACTGTGAAACCTGTATCCCTCAGTCAGCTATATGCATGCATGAGGCAATCAGTACTCAGTTATTTTGCTTAGGTTAGCACATAGTCCCTGTAAGCAAAGATGCAAAAGGTCAGAGCATTTCTTCAAGCAGCACTGTCAGTGCTCAGATTGAAAGTTGGCATACTTTATTGCATCAGGGTCAGAACTTGCAATAAACCATATATAGAGGATGGTGTGGTTTACCAAGTGTAGCCAAAGGAGGATTAACTGCCATTTAAAAGCTATTTGCAACTAGTTCATTCTGCTGTGACTTTGCCAGTGAAAGATGGCGCTAATTATAGTAGAGGATTTGCAATATACACACACTTGTTCAAATGGGAATGGCTCAAAACTCACAAACTAGTCTCCCATAAAAGCAAACAATTTATTATATTAATTTTTGGCCACATTAAGCTTCAGCTATAAATGAAAGAATTGCCAGCTTGTTACTATTTTTCACAGTCAGATAATGTTTAGCTGTTCTGTATAGAAAAGCATACTAAACATTAAGCTTAACCAGGCAGATGTTATAAGATGGGACAAGATGCAGGAAAGAGTGAGAACAAAGCCACTTACTTAAGGCCAAGAGCTCATTACTAGTTCTTTAGGATTCAGATTGGAGTGGTGTTCAGTACCATGTTATTACAGCTTCTCTGAGTTGCTAAATGTCTTGATTGCTCATTGGATTGTGACCTCCCAAAACCAGACTAAGAACTGTACTTTAACCAACTAGAATAGCAGCTGCCAGCAGTTATAATGCAGTAGCACTCAGATTCCCCCCCCTTCTCCCCCCCCAGGTAGGCACATGTTTCTAAATAAAGCAGAAATGCACTAGGGCCTCTGGGAAACAACAGTCAATGTACACAGTTACAGCCAGCATTCCAAAACCATTTCCAAATTTGAAAACTAGTAAAAACACTTTCAGTAAATTCAAAGAACAGAAACATAGTAATAAGGCTGTATATATTGTTATGACCAATGTCTTCCATCTTAGTCCTGTTTCCAAGCATTAGGGGTAGGTTCAAAATGGGAGGGAGTTCACTGGTGACTGATGGACCTTTACATTGTGTATGCATTACTGCTGTAACCACTGTTACACTGACATAAGCCAAGACATAAACAATGTCTATTACTAATGTACAATCAATTGAATAATTTGCAGAATTGTTTACAATAAGAAAAGGTAGATTTGGAGACAATGACGTCTTCCCCTCACCCTGGCCACATAGTATTCGTGATTAATTATACATTTGTTTTGTGAAAGTAAAGCAGAGAAGACTTGTTGTTTGAAGCAGCAGAAAGCGTTGTCTTCTGAACACACCTTGTTCAAGAAACACAATGTACTGTCTCTCCTTTTTCATGTCTTTTCCATATTTATGCTCATTTATCCCCATTAAAAAGTTAATTTTATTTGATATGCTAAATTTAGCAATCTGCTTCTGTATGCCTCACAAAAATCATTACAGTTTTCACAGAAAATAGTCTTTTAGTTAACCCAAGAGTCACATGATTCACTGTCATTAAAGCCATGTTTTAGCAGCTGACAGCCCCAGGATGGTCAAAACCACACAATAAAGGGAGTGGTTGAAACCAGACATATCGTCTAGCTCTTACCCCGTCCCACTTTTCTTCCACATCCAAGTTCCACAAACAAGATGGGTCACATAGCTGCTAGTGGTGAACTTCAGCTTTCAGCTGTACTGAATCTCAGTGCAGTCAGTCCTTCTGCTAATGAACCTGAGGCAACTTTCTGCTGGGGCCTCAGCTGAGAGCATGCTGGGGTGAGGGATGTAGACACAATTTAATGTAGTTTGCCAATTAGGCCTGAAGACCAGCATTAGAATCTCAGCCTACTGTATAGGTGAAAATATGTACCACAGCCGTACCCTAGCACTAGCTTTTCCACAGCACAGTTTGCTTTATTCATTACAGCATCCAGAGAAATACCACATCCAAATAAATAACAGAAGCAGATTTCACAACTAAAGGCAAGTTAATGCCATTAGGATTACATTTCCCTCTGTGCAGAACAGCAGGCATGGATGGGTCAAAGTCTCAGAGCTGCTCTTGAAAAGGGATCTCAAGTTCAGCTTGTTCATCGTCACTGTGTGTAACGTTGATAAAACCTGAGCATAACATAAAGCATTAAGTGCAAGCAGAACTTCAGTTCCTGGACTCTCCATAGATGGCATTTTTCTTTTCCACCACATAACAGCACTTGCAATCAGCATTTTCAATACATTTTGTGAGGTCACCTACAAAACATCTAGCAAGTATCATAGCTCAGTTTTGTCTTGTTTCTCTTGGTGGTGTAATGGAAACCTATGTAAGGGTCAGAAAATATCATTTTGTTTTCTCTGTATCATATTTGAACAAAAATCCAGATAGACTTGGCAACAACTCATGAAAAAGTTTGATGTCATCTTTTTGCATCTCTTTCAAAAATTAGGCAGTGCCCTCCAAACTTTCCATACCTTAAACCTGTGGACTGAAGAAATGCTATTAATCATGGATACCTTATATTTCTTCTGTGTGACCAGGATGAAAGTCAGGAGCCTCTGATAGGCTCCAAACAGGAATTTCCGTACCATTTCTTCAGTGAGGAGTCAGAAGCAGAGGAGAAAAGACAGTATTTAAGTCAATGAAAATACTATATGGAGAGGCAAAAGAAGTTGTGAACATATTCTGGTATTTATTGCGGCTGCTGTGTTATCAATATAGAGTCCTGTTGGTTCACAGCATAACAAACGGGCATTGACATACAAGATCTTGCAAAAATCCAAAGCTGCTCCATCCACAGCCCCCCCTGCTTAAGAACAGGACTGCCTAGAAAGAGTATCTTTAGAATTGTCATCTTCAGCAAAATATTTCAACAGGAAATTTTGATAAAACTGTACTATGCTAGAGTTTCTCTTCCTTCCCGTTTTCCTTGATGAGGAAGCAGTATCCTGAAGTCTGAAACTAATGAAAGGCAGAATTCTTTTGCCACACACTTTCTGAACATGGGGAAGTTTTGAAATGCAAAATTGAAAATAACCCAAAGCTTGTACGCATGCCAATATATGAGTGACTGAGACAGAGTTAGTTCTACTGAAGTTGGGGGGGGGGGGAACTAAAAATAATGAATTCTGAAAATTTCCATAGAGAAATAAGTTAAAGTGAAAATCTTTCAAGTGAAAGGTGCAAGGGAAGCACAAGAACAAAAGCAAGCTATTCCGCTACACCCATTGACAGGATTAAACTGACCAAAATAATTGAAGCATTGGGTGAGATAAACTGCTTGATTTGAATGTCTGAGCAGATACTGGCAGAAAACAAAGACTGGGTTATGCCAGTGGTGTGTTTTCAGTGATAGCTGTAGGTGCTGACATACAATCTCTTAAGCAATTCTTCTAAACAAAATGAAGTTATTTCAGTAATAAAGTTAACTGACATAGCATCCAATATGATGTATTTACTGTCTGCAACTGAAAGGAAACTTATTTGTCTTTGTTAAGTTTAATGACCCTACTGATATCCTGTTCTTCCATAGGGTCCAGAGCAAGGAGTCATAGCCCTCTAACAAAGTACTTGTTTGGTTTTATAAGGGAGCCAAACAGGACAAGGATCTCTTATGTACTCTGATGCTCAGCGTTGCATGCCTACAACTCATGCTGCCTTTTCCTCCAGATATCCCTTGCTTCTATGTTACCCAATAGATGGATGGGAAAGCACCTCAGAAGAGGGTTTGGAGCAGCCTCTAGGCAGAAAAGAGCAGAGAAGGCAAGGCACCAATTTAAAAACAAACGCGCACACACACAAAACAAATATCAACGAAAAACCACCCACAGCATTCCTGGTACTTTGGCATCTGTTATTTCCCATCGTCAGGTGCAGCAACCATCTCTCCCTTTGAATGCTTTCTCCCACCTCCCCATCAGCCCAGCCTGAAACCCGGGCAGCAAGCAGAAAAGCCTTAAAACGCTGCACTTCAGGACAACTGAACCAAGGGACCTCACATACAAATCTCTTGGGCCTAAGTTTTGTAGTCACCAGAAGCTGCAGTCTTAGGACTCCACCCTGACAGTGTTTCACTTTACACAAAAATTGTTAATTTTCATGCTCTGAGGAGAATAAGTAAGTCCCACTCCCTGAAATAAGTTGTGGTACAATAATTGTCTGGTTGTATTAGTGACAGTAAACTACTTGTGTTAAAAGATTTCTTACTCATTTATAAACTGAGGTTACTAATTTAAGGATAATCTAGAAGAACACCAATAATAACCAGTTACAGCTCTCTGCTTATCACTAGGAAACACTTGCTACATTGGGACAGTTGCTTATATCTACTGAAGAGGGCTTTGAAGGTGAATCCTCGTTAAGTCATTTATAGAGAAAAAAAATAGTGTATAAAGAAACTGGCATCAATGGAAAAAAAGAGCAACACATAAATCTGATGCAAAACTTTATTTCTACTTTCCAACAGATCATAAAATGAAGAAACAAAGAATTAGCTCAAACGAACCTCCAACATCCCCACCCGACCCCTCAACCCTCCCAGATACAGATACTAAGATTTGAGGAGTGCTGGCTTGCTGCTGCCTAAGGTAAAGGTCAGGAATGAGGCCAGCCCTGAGCGCAGTGAGTATACCCATTTTTTTTTATTTTATTTTTATTTTTTTTCCTCCCACTGAAGCAGTATTTCCCCATTACTAGCCCATCAACAGATTATACTGAGCTCTGAAACAGCACACCTTCATTAAAGTAATTTTGTTTGCTATTATCCCTGTAAAGCTGTTTGAGGGTATTTAAGTATTGGAGATCAAAATTGCTCTGCTACATAAAGGGCAATTGGAACTTGGTTGCTTCTTTTTAAGGAAAGAGAGGAAAGAATGGAAGACTTATTACAAATGGTCAAAGTCCTGAGGAAGCAGCAGCTCCCTGTTGTCTATCTTTTAATCCTTAGTTTTCTCCAAGAACATCTTTTTCTAAAGCAGCCTGTATTTCTGTAATTCCTCAGCAGTCACTATAGAGAAAGGTTGAGACACAAATGGCTACATCATGTTCATCTGATCATGAGAAGCACAGAAGCCTGCAGACTCAACATGAGAACATATAAGAGACAACCTGTCATCACACCACTGAAGTTGAAGGGTCTCTTTAATCTTCAGACTAGATACCTGATGGGTGCTATAAAAGCCAGTTAGCTAAATGAAATCTCATTAGGGCAAGACAGGATATCACATACTGCATTATTATTTTTTAAAGTTGTCCTTATTTCATCTGTGTTATTCATGTGCAGTTGCCTGTTTGAACAGTGTAGCAGTGGACCAGTGTTGAGTCCAGTAGGAGACAGTCCTGTCTAGCACCTGTAACAATTCAGTTGTGTTTCCAGCTTGACATGAACCAGGTTTTTCACTCAGAGCTCAGCTGTGGTCTTGGTTCACTTTGTTGAACAGTTGGAGATATGCCCTTTGTCTTTGCAGAAGCATCTTCTGATCCCCTAACGAGGAAGTGAAAAGCTTTGTTAAGTTCCAGCAGAGACTGAGTGGAGCCTACTGTCAGAATATTTTGCAAAGGCCAATTGCTACTTAAATCACTTAGTGTCAGAGAAGCCTATGGATTTTATTATTATTTTTAACGTAATCATTTGCAGTATTTGCTTTCCACATCTGAATACAGAGTACTTGCATCATTTTCAAGTGAAAGAATTAGATTTTGTTATCCCTGAAACCCACTGTTTCTGAAATTTGGTTAATACTCCCAGCTTAGGGATCAGCCAGGCTGCCTTAATTTCCTGAGGCAGGGGACATAGAAGTCAGGAACATGCATAGACTAATTCAGTTATACAGAATCAGGAAGACCTCAGTTAATTCAAAGTGGTAAATTCTTTTTCATGTGGAAGAGGCAAAACAGTTAAGCAGGCACTAATTAGCACAGTATGTGATCTCTACAAAGACCTGAGCTCCTTAAGACTGTTTCCAAACTCATTAATAAATGGAAAGCTGTCATATGTAAAAGAATACATAAACTTTAAGTATGTGCAGCTCTACTTTCCCCCCACCCCACCCCCCAACTGTCCTTACTATAGTCTGACAGCCAATGAGTTTTAGTCTACATAATAATTATGAGAGGCATCGATCTTAGCCTTGGTAGGGAAGATTATGACAGAAGTAGCCTTTTTCCTCTGTTACCAGGTCCAAAATTAAAAGGATATCCTCTGGTACATCATCTTAAACATCGCTAGCAACAGCAGCTTGGAACTAGTAGCAAGAAGTCGGATTACCAATGGGTTAAGTACTCTGACTAGAAGTTGCAAGGTGTAGCAGTACTTACATAACAGCAGAAAACACAGAAGCAAGAAAGCCAGTAAGCAGAAGGAACACCAGAACACTTAGAATTGATGTGATGACAATCATGCCTCCACTCCTTCGACCAGGCCAGGTATCAATTTTCATGGGAAGTTTGGCTAGAAAAGCATGGAAAGAATGCTATGATCTATTTTTCATTATGTGCACCCCTACCAAATGAGGGAAAGCTAGTTGTTTTGGAGAGGAAAACTGATGACTAAGTGATTTATAGGAAGAAGACTTAAGACAATGTCAGCATTTAAAAGTTATTAGCTTGGCTCAGCAGGTTAGCCAGGGTGGCAAGTACTTGCATTACCTAGAAATTTCATCAGCGCAAGATATCATGACAAACACCAAATCATAAACTGTGCATACAACCTTTATCAGAGAACTGTTATGAAGTTCACAGAAGAAGCAGATCAGTATTCCATACTGAAGTCTGCTACTCCAGTGCTGGATGGCTGGCAAAAATGCTAAAACTGTAGGAAAGGACTAGGCATTGCTTACTAGGAGAGCAACCCTGTCGTAAGGTAAGCACACCTACTCAGAAGACCTGAGCAAAGACACAGACTTACCACTTCTGGTTTTGATTGGATCAGACCAAAGAGTTTGGTCTTTCATGATACCTTCAGAATTATCTACCAACATATATTTAAACCTGTGGGGGGGTAAAAAAGCATTAAATTAGATATTTCAAAGTTTGAGTTGCCTTACTATCATTTTGTAAACTATCAGATTAGCTAGTCAGATTCCATTTTTTGGAGAAGCATTCAGCAGAAACAATCAAAGGTAACCAGCTTTTTCCAGAGACCTTATAGGGATCAAACATAATTAATAATAGAAAACGTATTCTGTGCTATGTCATGCCAAACTTGTTCTCCATTCTTTTGAGCCTTGACAGATGATAGCTTTCCAACAACAGTTTTTTCCCAGCTTGCTATTCCCTGTTGTGAAGGGACTTGTTATTTAGAACAGCAAGTGGTTTTGATTTCCATATGGAAGTCAAAGATTTTGTCCAATAATAGAGATCTTTGGCACTTTTCCTGTTAGAGAAAGCATTGAAAAGACAGGCTAACAACAGACTTGGCAAAGGAATCTAGTTTCCATCCCGCAATAGTTTGAGTTTGCAGAATTGTCCCAAGGAAAAAAAGGAGGCAAGACAGTTTTGAAAACCTGCCCGTAGTATTTTGTTTCAGAAGCATATTCAGTCTCCACAGCTTCATGTGACTCCTGCCTTTAATATGGTTTTTAAATAGCGGGCAGCAGCAAACCAAGCGTCACAGATGACAACTGTCAGGGCACCCAGACTCCCCCGAGGGCCAGCTTCCCCAGACAGCAGGGATCAGATGAGCCTGCAAGCCACCTGGCCCTCATTGTGAAGTCTCTAGTCACATCAGAGACTTCCTGGATGGAGCTAGAGGCCACTGAGAGCTCTAGCTCCCCAGAGCCCCATCAAAACAAAGCGAGCAGGGCCAAGCCCGTGTCTGTGGTTTGGCAGACTCATCTAACACAATACACAGTGAATCATCCTGACATTATTTTCCAGTCAAATCCTTTTCTTCCAGCAGTTTCTGATCAGATGCTCCAGCTTCAGTATAGATCCAGCAGTTCACATGTGAATTTTTCTACTGTTTCATGAATTTAACCTGATAGATATCACCCTTGCAAGAGCACCACAGAGCACCATCTACAGGGTGCTGGACAAAAGCTAAGCCAGCCTCACAACTGCCCTTGCAATAGAGAAGTTCAACTGGTAGAGACAGGTAATTCACATCATACTATTACAAAGGTACATGACAGGGTAAATTTTGCTTCCAATAGAGTATTCAGAGCAGCAACCACCATTTCAGAAACAAGAATTATACCTGTATGTCGTGTCTGGGGCAAGTGGTGGGTTACAGACCCCTAGGAAGTTTGGGTCATACAGACAAGTCCCATCATCCCCAACTCTGAAGAGGTATTGCTTCAGGACATCAGGAGCTTTGTTCATGTCGCCTACATCAGCAAGCCTGGGGGGCACTGCACAGTCAGGTACACTGAAGAAGGCAGCATTGTAAGGTCCAAGCTGTCCCCCGTTTGTTTGCTGGAACGTGCTGCCCAGGGGTTTGCTGCTGTTGTCGGTCACGAGGGAGCTCATCGTGCTTGCTGTGGGAGAGGTGGTTTTTAACAATGCTTTTAGAACTAGATCAGCTCTTTCCATTCATCCTGTGTTTGACTGCTTGCTCTTCTACCCAAAAAAGCTCAAGCAGGAAGCCAGAAATCTGCTGCCAGTCTGTGTAGTGATCCTACCCCTTCCTCTTGTTTTTGAAGCTTTCTACACTTGTCCCTCAGAAACCATGAAGGATGTATGTAGAAGGTCTCTCAGAGCAATACTTTTTGTTAGCCACCCTCCTCAAATTCCTCTTTTCCAAGAAGAATGTGATGGAGCATGGTGGCAAAGGCTGCTCTTCCACCACAGCCTACATGCCTCCAGTAAGTCCTGCCATGTCAAATTTAACACTATAACCAAGCCTAAGTTTCTATAGGACCACAGCTCCCCTACCCCCTGGAGCAGAAGCCCTTTGGTCGTACAGCAGCTGCACCTCCAAGAACACCACAGTATGCAGACCAGCGTACAGGGCTGCGAGAGCAGATGCACTATCTACACTTCTGACCAGCCAGGCATGCCCATGCTTCCAGACAGCACAACACCAAGCCTGAAAGTCTTCACAGCATCAAGGAAAGCATACATCTGCATCCAGCTCTACAGCATTGTTTGGAAAGCTCAGTTTCAACTCTCAAACTTTTCCTAATACAAAGCCAAGGCACAAGTCTCAAGAGATGCTCCCAAGTTCTGCAACTGTGAGTTAGTTTATTTTGGAAGCTCCCTCCAGCTTTTCAGTGCTGTCAGTAGTGAAAGACAGCCAGTTTTTCCAAAGCTGCAGTATATTGGGAACTTTAATTTTATAAGCACTCTGCTGTGCTCCTGGAGCAGCAACTGCTTGGTCATGTGAAGTTTTTAGTTATGATCCAATGCAAAATTAAGTCTGTATTGAAAGAGAAGTGTTTCTAGCACAGATTCAAAATCTAACTTCAGGGTCAGTGCTCAAGCTAGTCAAGCAGAGAGGTGCCAGGGCTCAGAAGCCAATAATGTGAAAGTGAAGATTAGCAAAAACATGCTGTACTGGGGCTGGCTTCCCCAAATTATAAAATTTCTTACAACTAGGTCTCCTCATTCTCCCAATCTCCACATCTCTTAGCCTGGCTGTGGTGAGCAAGCAAGTGCTATTGTCTAAACAAGTTCAGGTTTTTGTTTGTTTTTAAATTCCTTAGGTAGATCAAGTTTGATAGTGACATTAATAAGAAAAGACCTAAAGATTACATTAGTTGTTCAGAAATTTGCTAGACCCTCAGCTTTTTGAATGTTGATGCATTTCCTTACTAGCAGTGCTGAACTTAAGATTTTATTTTCTTAAAACCCTAAGTTTTCCCTCTCCCTGTTCCAAAAGCCATCTAAGGGTGAGCAAATGTGTTTCTCTGCAGACCAGAGACAAATCCAAACAAAATTCCTCCCAATCTTCCAAGTAACAAGTTTGCATCTGTTTGTTTTAAAAGCAGCAGCTGAGATTTTTCTCTCTATAACCCATTTTGCAGAGAGATTCAACCATCTGTGTTGAAAGTGTTTGCTACAGAACCCATGGAAGACAGGGTAGCTGATGTAGTTTCTAACAAAACTATCAGATACAGTTGCATATTTGTAGGTGAGACTGGTATCAGATCTTCATAGCCTTTTATATCCATACAATTCACTTGTATAATCTGCTTCAGACATACAAAAATGCACACTTTATTCATAGGAGGCATCTCAGAAGGCAGTGCCCTCACACCTGTATCTTGTTAAGTCTGGCTAAGTCTTCTACTAGTCTGAGGCAATAGGAAAGCCTCTTCCACCCCTCGCCAAAAAAAAAAAAAAAAAAAAAAAAAAAAAAGAGGCAACACTCAGCAGTGGAGGTTTTAGACTGCTTTGGCTCCTGAAAAGTTTCTGCCTCCTGCCCCCCAAGATCTCTGTGTCCCTCAGAACAGGAGGTTGCACACAGCCTTTGGGGACAGTGGTGTGATACAAGGAAATCGTTTGTCTCTGCCAGCTTACAGAGGAGCTCTACAAAGCAGTCTGCCAGAACAGCAGGGATCAGCAAGGGCAGCTTCTTGGGCACTGCCAGCAGTGTTTCATTGCCAAGCAGTTGAAATTCATTTTATGAATGAACCCATGAGCCAGGCCTCTCACCACAAGCCTAGCATGACTTTTTTCTCCCTCTTTTTTTTTTTTTTCCTCCCCCCAAAAAACTAAGACAAGTCCCTAATAAGGGCTAGCAACCTTAACTACCAAGCAAACAGCAGCAGAGCAGTTACATAGCTTTTCTCAGCAGATTTACATGGGAGAGTTCAGCCTTTTATACAAGACATTCATGTTTAGACAAAGGTATCAGACAACAGACCGCTTGGCTTCATTAGCAAGATCTAGGCAGACCATTTATAGCTGATAATACTGCTCTGCATCTACTGGGAGTCAGCTAAGACCAGTGCTAACTGTTGTTATCTTTAATCAGTCCGATTAATTAGTAATTTATTTTTATATATATTTTATACTTATAATATATTTTTAAAGGTCTTATTATAAACTTAGACCAGGCCTGCACATAGAGAAAAATATGCAGCTGAAAGCTTTCTCTTCATTCAGACTCCCTCCCCCCAGATCCTGGAGAATCACACACAACGGCCACATGAAGTAATTATTTTCCAGAGAAAAAGTAATGCTGGATACTTACCTGATTCCTTCATTACATACAAGTAGATGGCATAAGATCTGTTTGGATACAGTGAGCTATCAAACATACAGAAAGGTTTCTCTAGAGCAACTGTGGTAAGAGTGGGATTATTTGTTGCAAACTGAAGGTCTCCAAGCTGAGGTTTCAGGCTCTGATCTGGAAGAGAAAGTTACCAAAAAAGCACTTCAAAACCTTTCTCTACACAGGTCCTAAACCAGAGTTAATACCCAAAGAGAAGCAAAAACACCCAAGTGAGACAGAAAGATAAGACATGCAGAGAGGTACACCAAAAGAGAAGAGACTGCAGAGAGGTGCCACTTACCTGCAGACAGCAGTCCCAAGCAGCAAAGGACTAACACAACACAACAGCTACACATGCTTGAGCCCTGCAGGGGCAAGTCACAAAAAGAAAACAAAGGCTGGTAAATCTTTTAGTTCCTGCTAAAGATCTCCCATGTCCACTCCCTCCCTGAAGTCAAGCACACCCACTCCTTTCCATAAGCTCCCTAGGATAAGGAGCTCAGCACTTCCCGGTGTGTTTATCACCTACCTTCTCAGGTGGTGCCAACCACCCCAGCTGTTATCTGCTCCCAGGTGAGGAAGGGAGTTACAAGATTTTTTATCTCTCAGCAGCGCTATGGGTGTCAAGAGAGTTTCATGTGCACAGATGATGGGTATCTTTTTTCTTTACCTTCTTTTCCCTAAAAACTTCTGAAATCTCTCATGTAGGGAAAGGACTGAATTAAATATTAGGACTGAATATCTGCACCCTGCATTCAATATGCATAATGGGTGATTCTGATTTATAACTCTGCCTTCTCTATTTTGTTTCCTGGGTTACATCTTGAAAAACGTAACCCTTCCGATTCTGTTTCTGGTTTACCTCGGTGGGATTCAGAACATCTACATGAATAATAATCCACTGGGAAAGCTGAATTGCACCTGTTGTGCTGAGTTGTTCATCCATTCCTGATGAGAGTCGCTATCATGAATGGTCTATTACATAAGAGCTCAGATTACAAAATTAATAATTACCTGCTAAAAATAGGCCAAGGGGAAAAATACCAGCAAGACTTTACAGAATAAATTGAGCTACCTTGATGCCACTGAACCAGCTCCAGATTTACACTAGTATCACCATTGTTACATTAACAAATCCATCTCCTTTATGAATATGCCATGGGCCCCTGAAGTCTGTTTGAAAAATGTAAACAAATGATTATAATGTAATTTCCTCCCCATATGTGTCTCATTTTGTTTAAAGTTTTGCACATCAACTTTGTTGTGTTTGGTTTGACTTTTTCTTGCATCACTTTTGAGGGAGAATATTGAACACAAGAGTTAGCCCATATTTGTACTGCTATAGGGTAAGGGTGAGTATTATTATTATTCAGTCTCACTTTGCAATGAACTATGAGTCTGTGCTGGCATAAATACTCAGGTAAATCAGATTAAAAATACTAATGTAAATCAGAAAAAAAAAAAAAAAATCTTACCACTTCACCTTTAATTCCTAGGAATTTTATTTTTAACATTTGCACTAGGAGGGTTAGTTGTACAAACTTGGTATTCATCTGCTCAAGAGTGATTTTGTCCCTGAAAGCACTAACAATGGTGCACAAAACCTGGGAAGCTTCTGACTCTGAAGTAAAAGCATGGCTTAAAAACAGTGGAATCTCTTTCTCCATCACAAAATCAATACTTTCTTCAAACAGTGATTCCTGTAAAATCAGATTCTGAATTCCTTAAATGGTAAATCTTCTGGAGCAACTACTACTATCAGCAGTAGTCTTTTCCCTTCTTAAGACAGAAAATACATACATTATCTGTCTAAGTTAAATAAATAAATCAACACCAGGATATATTGGATGTCAGAGAAAAAAAAATATTCTATTTCATAGCATGCAAGCTACTTACATGTGGTACAGAATACTCTTCCATGCTTTATATCAAAGTGCTGCTCCCTCATTCACTTTCGAAAGGGTCAAAACAGATGGACAACAGCAAGAATATCAGTTTTAAAAATCAGCAAGTTAAGGCCCAGAATCACAATATAAAATGTGGTTTAAAATGTGGTTTAACTTTTTTTTTGTTTTGTTTTGTTTTGTTTTGTTTTGTTTTTTAGATCCACAGCCATCAAGCAATAAATTCATCACTCAAGCAAATCTCTGCATGACCTTCTTGGAGTTTTGCCTGGATGAAGACGGTGGTACACTACGACTTGGGCTAGTCCTACAAATTGTTACTTGTGATTAATTTTACAACTGTCAGAAGTATATCCATGGAATTACTCATCATAGAAAAGTTAATCACCTTTTAAAGGGGTTAGAGGATGACAATTTTAGCCATTTTTTTCATAAGGCTACTTTCTCAAGCCATCATGATTTAGCTGAATGAGTACAAGGCCATCCTGTGCTGTGGTGGAATTCACCAGCCACATGTAAGGGGATGGATAACACTGCCTGGGTCCTGAGATTTTAAAATTGTTGAATTTGGTCTATGTTCAAAAGAATCTCAAAGGTAGGAAAATAAAATGTCAATAAGTTCTCTCAGCTCCATCTGTGCCAACAGATGTGGCCTAAATTAGGACCAGATTCCATCCTTGCTTACATTCATGCAAATCCATTTTAACTCCACTGTAGTCAGGGTGCCTGGTTTGGATTTACAGGATATTACCATGAACTTAATCTCAATATAATTATAGTGTTCCCTAAAGCAAGCATAAGAGAAGAGAAAAATGTAAATTTCTGTGTCTACGTAGCAATGCCAATTTCCTTTCTCTTTGTTACCTTTTGGACAATTCTGTCATATTTCACAGAAGCCTCCAAAGCCAATTTGGATTGGTGGAGATATGAGAAGGAAAAAAAATAAAAATGTGTAACCCTGGCTTCCCAGAGCAGTGTGATGCCCATGAAGAGTTGGGGAGGATAGGGTCCCAAATGCCTTGAAGCGTATGGAGTCCTCCAGGATCTGAAGTCTTCTTTACATCTTCTTTACATGTTCAGCCATGGACATAGTGGAGATAACCCTCCATACTCTGCTGTGCTCCACCTCTCTTGTCCACTATGCAGGCTAAAATTAGTGCACAACTTGCAAGCAGAGCTCCATGTAGAGAAATCACAGTGCTTAACAAGGAGATTAAAAATTTGGTGGTGACATCTACCAGTCAAGAGATAATCTAATCCAAAGGGTGAGAAAGACAAGTAAAACTGAATCAATTTTAAAGACATTTGACCATCATAACTGGTTATCTGCAAAGCTATTATTAGCTCGCAATTTCCTGCAAATATTCTGGTGGGTGTAAATCTTGAGGAAGAAGCTGAAAGAGGAGAGGAGTACAGCCTTTGTGAAATCATTTTTAAAAAGTTTTCCATCAGTAAGGGAGATCTGAAAGGAAGTGCAGAGATGGTTAAAAAAAATGTTGATAAAACAGGTGATCAGGGTTTGGGAGAGTGGTGGAGAGCCAATACATAAAAAATGGGGAAGGACAGAGATACAATAAAAAAAAATGAGGAAAGGTTGGAATATGGAACAATGGAAGAGTTTCTCCTTCTGCCCAACCCCTCCACTTCAGACCATCTGGCAGATCCATAACCACCTCTGCTGCTCAGTCTTGTGCATCACTGGGCCTGCAGAGGCTAACTGCAAGGAGAGCAGCTGTAGTGCTACTGGTATGAGAAGGACATTTGACCATTTGAGAGTCATGCTGAAACGAAAACATCAATTCTCTGAGGTTACTAGGCTGCCACCAAGGACTTCAGAAGTGGTTGTTCTGGTGGCTAGTATTAACATTGTCACATGCAGTATCTGGAAATCCTGGCAATGGAAACTCTCATTTATTGCTGTATAACTTTCAGTCACTAGCACACTGTATTTATATCATAGGGCTGTAGAAAAAAAGGCGAAATTTCCCATCTACCCAAAGCAAAATATTCCTCACTGAAGCAGGAGGTTAAATACCTTTTATGACATTGCTCTCTCAAAGTCATCCCAGAATATTTTGAGAGTAGGAAATTTATATCTCAAGCTCTGCTGCACAAAGGCCACATGGAAGCCTGGTACCCTTGTGCAGTTCTGTAATTTCTTTGATATGTCCTTGGCTTCCTGGAGAAGTATTTCTGTCCTTTGTTGTCACCACAAGGGACATACACTTCAGATCTTGAAATCTACACACCTAGCAACATAGACTCAGGATTCATTTTCAGGGGCGCTCTTCCTCCTTTCCTAATAAAGTCTCTTAGTATCTATGGATCTCAGGATGAGCCCTGCAATGCTAAAAATGGACCAAAGTGATGGAAATAAGCCCCATCCTACATTCGCTCTGCACAGGAACAGACTTACGTGCTGAGTGGGGGTCCCCATCTGTGCAAAGTTCTGAGCAATATGACTCACTGAGCCATTGATCTCCTTAAATCAAACATCTTTCATGTGTCCATAAGGAAATAGAAAGGTTCAGTTATAAAGATGAGATCATGGAACTTATTTTATCATCTGGTGACAATTAATTCTGTGCAAACCTGAAAGATGAAGCAGTGGAAACATCAGGACTGGGAAAACAGCTTTCTACACAGGGAATCAGGGCCACACCATTGTCAGATATAAATTGTCATGGCTCCATTGAGATGAATTTCTTACTAACAGAACTGGTCCCCTCAGAAATCATGTACAAGACCTTATTGCTGCAGCAAAACCCAGCCAGTCTCAGAACAGTGGAACATCTGCAGCTCGGAGCATCCAGGGGTTAAAATGGAAGGCCCCTTTGTTACACAGAAGTTAGTGTTTTCTTTGGTGAGGAAATGTCTTACCATCTACAAATATCTGCTTGAACTTTAACCTCATACTGCTGAGAACCACTAAGAAGTACTTCTGTTTAAGAAATTCCTGGGCTTATGTGATGGTAGAGATGTCCCTAATAAAAAGCAAGCACCCTTTATTTCCTGCAGCCTTCTCAGAACTGCATCTAGTGAGGGATCGTTCATGCCAGGCAGGTCCATATAGGTCAGTCCCATATTTCTGCACTTAAAAATGATGATAATAATAGTTTCCTGCTTCAGTGAATCCACTGTTGTTTGAGGAGCTTGTTCTAAGCAGCAGATACAATGAGGAGTCATTGACACAGAAGAAATGGAAGATAAAATGTCATCAGCAATTCAGAGGAGCTGGATAATTGTGTTATATTTATGATCAAGTAATATGTTTTTTGATGAAGAACTAAACAAAGATGACAGAGGATGGAGCTGCAAAAGTAACTTTACTGTGTTGGCATGACATTGGTGAATGTGATGGCCCTTTCCCTGTCTGGTGAAAGGAAGCAGCTCTTTCCAAGTGGTGAGTGTAATCCCTCACCTTTGTCCTCAGGATGGCCCAGAGTATTTGTATGATGGAGTACTTTTAATTTAAATTTATCAGGTAAGTAAAACTTAGCTTTCTGGATTTGCATCCAAGAGTGAATTTTAATGACATGGAACTTAATATTTGATGTTAGGAGAGATCTCTGTGTAATGGCTGGAGTGTAGGCTCTTTACTCACAGAGATTGTATTAGTGCTTGGAACACCCCTCTAAATCTAGAGTCCTGAAATATCCCTTCATGGAACCATTTGAGCACCTTTGAGACTCGGCTGACCTTCAGTGCAGTGGCTGTGGTTTTAAGTGAATGTGAAGTACAACACAACTAGGCTCCTGCGCTGAGCAGTGTGCCAAATTCCACTGCGCTCACCCCCATGTAAAATTTTTCTAACAAAATGATGAATTAGGTCCATAATATCATAATTGTACATTGAAAAATCCTTCCACTAGGACTTTTTTTACTCACTGAATTGTAACCCCACCAGTTTATTAATTGTTCCCAGGAGGAAAAAAATTATACGCCGTTCTGACTGCAGTATACAGGTTGTAACCGAAATACTTTAAGCTGAATTCTGATAGATGCTCTTTGAAGATTACAGCCAGATAAATGCTAAAACAGAACTACCCCATAGAAAGAGGTGTATTAATTAGACATTGTGTAGTCTGGATCTTCATTCTTTAGACAATATCACAGAAATGCCCCATTCAGTTGCTTCCCAAGAAGAGTAAAAGTGTTTTGTGAAACCATTCTGGTATACAGGTCCCTGGTCTTTATATCTGTGGTTCCAGTGCAAAGTATGCAGGGAGATGGAGTAAGCTACAAGGGGGGCACTGAATGTCCCTCTGCTGCTAGTCGGAATTTGTTCTATACAGTGCTCATTTGCCTGGTTACTTGTGGTTCTCTATAAAATTTACATATAGGTTCCTACTGATAAAGTTTGAATGATCCAGTTTCAGCTCTGTTCCTCCTTATATTATACAAACTGTTCTTCTGAATAGTGACTTCTCGTTCAGCTCTTGACTTGAATGAAAGCTGTAAGAACTTGTCAAGCAGGAATGCTGCCAGTCCTGTATTGAATAATCTGTAAGCCAATGAACAGCATCAGAAGATTTCTTATTTAAAGAGTTCATTCTCGTGGTCTAATAACATGGTATACAGCAAATTCTCAAAGCCATTCTCCTTTAAAGAATTGTCCCAAATGTATCATGATGCACAAATACAGCTAGAATATGAATAGAACAAGAAATCTGTGGAAAAATTGCATCTGGGGAAATCTTGCATTTAGGAAGAAGTGTCATGATGCAATCAACTACTGTGAATCACAATCACAATCACTTGACCCAACTGTGTTTGTATGGTTTATAGTTTAACACGGTATTTATAGTTTCAATTTAACATAAATTGAGGTACTTCACTGTTTTTCTACAGTTCCTTAAGATTATCTGTATGTTGGATATGCTTGGCTGTAAACAGCTTTGGGCAGTGACTAAAGGCTGAAGAAAAGCCAATCTTTTACTAAAAAAACATTTTAAAAATTCTATCCCAAGATCATTTCTGACATTGAAAAGTGAAGCAGCCACTCAAGAAATAAGACTTTAAAAAAATGAAGAAACTTCTCCTGATTCATGTGCTTCTGATGATCTAAAGTTTCAGCTGATTTTACTGGCAAATATAAGTTAATAATTGATCACAGACAGGATTCAGTGTAAATAGTTGCTGGAGGAGTGATGCAATATTAGAATTTCAGCTATGCTGGTGTGAGTTCCTTTGCTGTCAACAGGGATAAACCCACAGTCCTGTAAAGAGAGGAGAAGTCAAATTCCAATTTTATTTATCAAAAAAAAAAAAAAAAAGATTATCTGAAAAAAACAAGCATTGCTTGCTTTAGACCGATATTTAAATGTGAAAACTGAGGCATGTAAACTACAAGGACTTGACTTGTGTTACAGTAGTAAAGAAAACCCAGGTCTCTACTCTCATGGCTCCTAATCCAATACCTAATAGACTGAGCTAAGTTTTTTTACTTAACTTGGTAGGCAGAAGCTTGTTTTTCTTATATAAAGCTACTTAAACCTTCTCTTTTGCCTTTCAAGGTGCTCTAAGTGGGACTCAGTAAGAGGCGTTTTGTTTCTGCTTTCTAAACTTCATTTCTAACTGCCTATTTTTTCCTCATCTCCAGTCTGCCCACCACTGCAGTCCACTTGTCTCAGCTCTCAGTTGTTAATTACTCCCTCATAGAAGAGTTGTTTTGTGGCTAGGACCTGGGCTGAGGATCCAGAAGATTATGTGGAGTTAGGGATTCCCTCTGAAAACAACCTACTGAATTTCTGTTTTTCAGCTGTCCACTTATAAAATAGGAATAGTTATTCCTCTCACAGCTTTTGGTGTTCCTGTCTATTCAGACTATATGTGTTTGGGGGGAAAGATTACTCTCTATTATATATATGTATTGGCTGTTTTAGCTTTTCAAAGAAGAATTAGGCTTCAGTGTAATACAATTCACTAGTCAGCTCTGGGTAGGCAGAGAATGCAACCCTCAAGCTCACTTTCTGTTTCCAAGTGTGTACACAGAACCTCTGGAAAGAAAGAACCTCTGGAAATGAACAGCTTGTCATATGTACAAGCTATCAAAATAATTTCAATACATCTGGCTTGCAAGAATGAACTTTACATGAATACAGCCTAAATAGATATTCCTGCTCAGGAGGAATATTTTTTTTCTGTGCACACACCATTCTGTAGCATGACAGGGCTTGGTACTTGAGCAAGCTTGTTTTCATTATTGTGACATACCACAAGCTCAAATTCTAGAGCTCAGTGTTTAATCTATGCATATAACAATATGCACATCTTAATAGACCAACTGATGAAGTGCAGACTGGATAAGTGGACAGTGAGGTGGACTGAAATCTGGACAAGTGGAGGGTTGTGACTGGCAGCATTAAGTCCATTTGGAGGCCAGTCACTAATGGTGAACCCCAGGAGAGGAGACTAGGGCCAATGCTATCTAATATCTTTGTTAATGTCCCACGTGATGGGGCAGAGCACACCCTCAGCACATCTGCAGATGATAAAAAACCGGGAGGAGCTGCTGACACACCAGGACGGTGCTGCCTTTCACAGGGAGCTGGACGAGAAATGGACCAACAGGAATCTCATGAGGTTGAAAAATGGAAAGTGCAAAGTCCTGCATCTGGGAAGGAATAACTTTACACACCAGTACACAGGATACCAACAGGCTGGGAAGCAGCACTACAGAAGAGGAGCTGTGGCCCTGATGGACAAAAAACTAACCCAGGAAGGATGTGCCCTGGTGGCAAAGGTGGCCAGCAACACCATGGGCTGCATTAAGATCATTGACAGATAACTGACAGCAGGTCAAGGGAAGTGATCCTTCCTCTCTGCTCAGCACTGGCGAGATGTCAGCATCACTGGGCTCAGTTCTGAGCTCCCCAGTACAGGAGAGAGATGGAGCAACAGGCATGAGTCCAGGGAAGGGCCACTAAGAGGGAAAAAGGATTGGAGCACCTGGCATAAGAGGCTTACTGAGTGCTGCAGTTGTTTAACCTTGAGAATGGAAAGCTTGGGGGACCTGGTCAATGTGTGCAAATATGTGATGGGAGAGCACCTATAGCAAGAAAGGAGACAAAGAAAGAAGCATGTGGAAAAATAGCACCAAATGAAGATACTGGATGCTGTATTAAGTGGTGTCCATCAGCAATATAAACAATAAGCAATGAGAAAATGGCTTGCTCTAAAACTCATTCAAATGTTTAAGAAAGGCTGTGTCAGGAAGGCTATAAACCAAACATGATGTGAGTTCTGTTTCTAAGTATATTTCAGTCAGGATAATCAGCAACCGCATCAGATTAGAAGATGCCCATATGGAACTATGTGGACTGAAACATGGGGGAGAGAAACGGAAAAGTGAAACGAGAGTTGAGATAGAGTCAGTTTATTAAGATAGAAAATAATAATAATAATAATAATAATAGCGTGTATGAAACAAGTGATGCACAATGCAATTGCTCACCACCCGCTGACCGATGCCCAGTCTATCCCGAGCAGCCAGCCCCCCCATCCCAGCTAGCCACCCCTATATAGTGTTTAGCATGACATCAGATGGTATGGAATACTCCTTTGGCCAGTTTGGGTCAGCTGTCCCGGCTCTGTCCCCTCCCAGCTCTTGCTGCACCCCCAGCCTGCCCGCTGGCAGGACAGAGCGAGGAGCTGAAAAGTCCTTGGCTTAGTACAAGCACTGCTCTGCAACAAAAAACATTGGCATGTTATCAGCATTCTTCCCATCCTAATCCAAAACACATCACTCTGCCAGCTACTAGGAGGAAAATTGACTGTCCTAACTGAAACCAGGACAAAACTTCATTTGCAGAAAAAACATCATTATTCATCTTTTGACGCCCTTTGTGATAAAACTAAAGCAGATGATATTGAGAGCATGGATTCACCAAGGGAAAATTATGTTTGACCAACCTCTTAGCCTTCTGTGATGGCATCACCAGCTGGGTAGATGAGGGGAGAGCAGTGGATGCCATCTACCTTGACTTTAGCAATTCTTTTGATTCTGTCTCCCACAACATACTGCTCGCAAAGCTGAGAAAATGTGGGATAGAGGAGTGGACAGTAAGGTGGATTGAGAACTGGCTGCCTGGCTGAGCTCAGAGGGTGGTGATCAGCAGCACAGAGTCTGGCTGGAGACCTGTGATTAGGGGTGTTCCCCAGAGTTGGTGCTGGGTCCGATCTTGTTCAACATCTTCATTGATGACCTTGATGAGGGAATAGTGTCCACCCTCAGCAAAGTACACTGATGATAAAAAGCTGGGAGGAGTGGCTGACATGCCAGAAGGCTGTGCTGCCATTCAGCGAGACCTGGCCCAGCTGGAGAGACGGGCAGGAAGAAACCAGATGAGGTTTAATGAGAGCAAGTGTAGAGTCCTGCACCTGGGAAGGAACAACTGGAAGTATCAGCACAGGCTGGGGGATGACCTGCTGGAGAGGAGCTCTGAGGAGAAGGACCTGTGGGTCCTGGTGGACAACAGGTTGGCCATAAGCCAGCAGTGTGCCCTGGTGGCCAAGAAGGCCAATGGGATCCTGGAGTGCATAAAAAGGAGCATGGCCAGCAGGTCAAGGGAGATGATCTACTCTGTCCTGGTCAGGCCTCACCTGGAGCGCTGTGTCCAGTTCTGGGCTCCCTGGTACAAAAAAGACAGGGATCTCCTGGAAAGGGTCCAGCAGAGGGCCACAAAGATGATACAGGGCCTGGAGCGCCTCCCCTATGAGGACAGGCTGAGAGACCTGGGTCTGTTCAGCCTGGAGAAGAGAAGACTGAGAGGGCATCTCATCAATGTTTACAGATATCTTAAGTGTGGGAGACAGTGGGATTTGGCCAACCTCTTTTCAGTGGTTTGTGGGGATAGGACAAGGGGCAATGGTCAAAAAAATGGAGCACAGGAAGTTCTGCACCAACATGCGAAAGAACTTCTTCACAGTGAGGGTGACAGAGCACTGGAACAGGCTGCCCAGGGAGGTTGTGGAGTCTCCTTTCCTGGAGATATTCAAGGCCCATCTGGATGCCTACCTGGGCAGCCTGCTCTAGGGAACCTGCTTTGGCAGGGGGATTGGACCTGATGATCTCTTGAGGTCCCTTCCAATCCCTGCAGTTCTGTGATTCTGTGATATCTGCACCTCATTTTCTATGCCGGTTTGGGGATTAATGGCAAACATTCACATACAGTTCCTGCTAGAATGTATTCTGATACACAAATCTTGAAAATGAGGATGCAAATGTATTAAATAGACTTTGTCAAATGCATTTGAGCTTTTCACTTTTTTTTTTTTTTTTTTTTCTTCTTCTTCAGTTTAGCTGTAATTCTTGTTCTACCAGACAGACCAGAATTGTTCATTGCTGTCTTTTGCCTTTTACATTTTCAAGACATTTTCCCCTATCTTTATTGCTAAATACTTGAGAGCAAATCACAGCTTCAAGAGGCCATTCCTGTTTGGTGGAATTATTCTGTTTCAGCAGAGGTAATTCTGGAAGTTCAGCATCCCAGGTCAGTATAAACCTTAAGGAACTATGTGCTCCTCTAGCCTCATACTTTTAAAACTGTGCATGAAATTTAACCCAATTCTTCTTTCACAGTAACTAGCACAATGAATGTATGATTGGTGACTGGATGGAGATAATCACAAGTAATCAGTAAATTGCTGGGATTGACCAGCTTCCAGCTTGTCAGCTGAGCCATGAGAGATGGATGTTGTGGTCTCCCAGCCATTGTGGAGGAAAATGAGTTAACTTAAACCACTTAAGCAGCCATGTTTCATTACACAGCTGCAGCAGTGTAAAAGCACATTACGCTGCCAGACAACACATCTAATTTCATGAATAATAGAACATTAAAACAGGGGAACTTGAGCATTTATACATATGGATCACACATCAGTCACATTGGTAACTAGAAGAGAAAGTTTTGAGCAAGCTTAATTCATCTTGTCGTCAGGCTTAAAAAGGGATTACATTTAGTTTAGCACTTATCCAACCCAATGACTTCCTATCAGAAGCTCTGCTTTTCCAGTATCCTGTCTGGTAGTGGCAAGACTTATGTAGATACAAAACCAAACTAAACCAATCAACCAAACAAAAAGATCCAAACTCATACTCTGAGATTTCCTTCAGGGGAGCTTAATTTGTATCATTGCTTAACTTCATATAGCAATTCTTCTGTTAACAAAGAAATGCACATCCCAAGTACAATTGCTTATTGTAGATCTTTATTCCACCAAGATTTCTGCAAGTGGATTTATAACCATATAGGCTTAAAGTTTCCTCTTCAGAGTCAGTTCTACAAAATGCAGAGGATGTATGGGATACAACACAAATATTTAATAAGAACCATCCAGCAGCTCAGGCATCTGCAGCTGTATTACACAGACACGATCCTGCTTAGTCAAACCAATTTTTCTAATAAAAACCGTCTCTAGTGATACTCATGCTGACATGCAGGAATTTGTACAGCATGTTTAATACAAGTCTAATATTATAATGTGTGGCTTTCTATGTTAAATACTGAAGTACCTCACTAATCAGAGCAGCAAAAATGCATTTTAAAGTATATTATCTAACTAGTTTTATAAAAAGTCACTGCCACCATTCCAGCTGTGTTACAGAATAGCAACAGACAGCTATCATCTAGAAGGATAGCATCATAAATCCAGTGTAATAAATATGATTATAGAGCTAATATGATAAGATGAACCCAATGGAGCTACCCAAGTTTATACCATGTTACATCTGTACTATACTCCAAGCAGTACTCCTTCTTAATAGATAGTAGGCTTCTTAAATGTTCTACAAACAATGAGAGGAAAAGACACAGGGAAGGGGACAGAAAATCTGTATCTCCTCCATAGAGAAAGGTTTGATGAAAGACATTATACAACACGTGAAGGAGACAGATTTCTCAGCATGCATAAGGAACTTCCGTGAAAAGTAATAACTGCCAGAAAATGAAACTCCTTCCATCCAAGAACACAGCATACATATGTATGTAACACGCCATATAGAACAAAGCCTTCCTGAGATGAAGTGTTACTCTGCATGCACAAACCTTTCCTTGAGGAAGGAGTGAAAAAGCAAATAAACCTCACAGGCCAGATGTGCATTGTATTCCTTAGTAATTCTTTACTATTTCACTAGTAATTCTTTAAAAAGGACCCTTGAATAGGACAAAGGGGAACAGAGCAGAAGTTGCTGAAGAGACCTGAGTGGTAGTGGAAATGTTTGAAATTATAAGCATTAGACCCAAGCAAAAAGGTCTGTTATGCCAGAAACAGAAACAAAGAGAGAAAGTGTTCCATGACCAATCTGAAGAGAAAGCCAGAACATACCAAGTCAAGCAGGTTTTCCTATATCTTGTCAAAAGTACCTTACACATCCCAAACATGGGGACCTGCTCCTTTTAAGCAACAAGAAGAAAAAAAAAGAATGCAGCAAATAACTCCTAAGCTGCACATCTGTGAGCACTGTCTAGCACTGAGTTTCCCTCTGTGTCCCTTTCTGCTGTCAAGGTGATGCTGAAGCGGTGCTGAAACTCTGGGAATGCCACCCGTGCCAGTCAGTGCTGAATACAAGCAGTGCTTCTGTTGGTCACATTTCAAAATTATAAGCAAGTCAATCTGGTGCTGGAGAGAAAAAGGAGGAAGGGCTTTTTTGGGAAAAAAAAAAAAAAAAAAAAGAAAAGAAAGAAAGAGCCGCCACAGATAAGGGCGGGCCCGGCGCCGCGCACCCCCCCCTAAGCATTGAGTTGCGAATGCATTAATAGCCAAGGACAAGAATTTGTAATTATATCATGTTCACTTGAAACCACAATCGGTATCAGAATAGAAATAAAAGAATGTAAAAATTATTTGAAATTTTATTCTCTGTATACTATTCCCAGGTGTTGTACACCATCCAGAGACACTGCCTGGCCCCTCCTGCCACATTTCAGAGGTGGCTCCTCGGTGCCTCATGGCCACCCTCTCCTCTCTGCTCCACCACATCTCAGCACCTCTCTGCCTGCTGGCACTGCAAGCCTGAGGCTCAGCTGTGTCCGAAGAGCTGTGGCAGGAGTTCTTGGGGTAGGACGAGCACAGTTAGATCTGTGATCTAACAGAGGGCTCTGTTGTATCATCTGCATTTTAAGCAAAGCTTCCCCTTATTCCTCAAACAAAGATGCATAGAGACATTAAGATGTGATAACATACTCAAAATAATTACGAAAACAGTGTTCAGTAGTTATTCCAATGTCTAAATAATTTCATGGAATAATGAGTACTATCATTAATGATGACCACTGTTAAACATGGAGACAGAGACAGGCAGTAGTGCTCTAATGAGTTGCATTACATTATCAGTAAACAAACTGTTTTTCTTAGCCTATTTATCATTTTTTTCTTCCTTCACTCCATCTTCCTTCCTTTTATAACTCTTGTGGAATTCTTAAGAAATAAGATTTCCAAAATAGTGTTCAGGTTTGTAGCCCTTCAATCCATTGCCTTTTGAAATGAACCCACAGAGATCCACGAGTCATCAGGATCTCTTCTGAAGTCTAGTCTTTATGTATAGCTCCATTTACCTAACTTCCCCAACAGTCCCCTAAGGGGTCTTACATTTTACATGTTTGTGACTTGATATGGATGTTCACTGGCATTTGTACATGAACTCTGGTCCAGTGACAGAGCAGCAGTCTGAAAGATGGGATTTTGGGGCAATCTGCTTGGCATTAGTTAGCTGATAAGTGAAGGAAATCATTTTGAGGTAGCGTGTACTTACAATGTAAGGGTAGATTCAACATTGTCAGGAATGTAATATACATTTGTGAAGCTATATATCAGAATTTGGCCTTTTGCTTTAATGTCTCAGTCTGCTGAGAAACCGCCCTTTTTTGATACTCTTCTGTCTTAGAGGTATCTGGGGATATCAAACTAATGAAGCATTGCATGTTGGAATTTATACTGCAATGACAGAATAGGTTAATACATCCCAGAAAAATCCCATATTTCTTTTTTTTTCCAAAATAGTTTTCTTTGATTGAAGCAATTAGGGCTTAATCTGAAGTCTTATAAAATGAAAAAATCATGCATCTTTAAAAATATTAGAATCTATAATTATTTGAAAAAAATGCACCATAACAGACTGTAATTCATCTTACCAGCATTGTGAAAAGCCTCAGCTAAATAAAAAACTGTCTCTAAAGAAACATATATACTTGTTTTTATAGGCCATATTAACTGCACTGATTCTTTTTGTTGTTGTTCACTGAAATATTTATGAGCAAAGTTGGCATTCACATTAGTTTTTCATATTCTCCCCTCCCCACATTGTACCAAAATACCAGATGATGGAGAGGAGAGAACTTGAGCACTGACGACCCAGGGCTTAGTGATAGCAGTCTCCCACCTTTATACAGCACTTTCTCATCCAGATGAAACGGGGCACTAGCCAATTTACTTGACAAGCTAGTTCGGAGATCTTGAAAATGGTCAAGGTTACAACAACTCAAAGAGAATTGTTTGTCAGTCCTAATTTAACAGTGCATTTGTGTGTGACCAAGTGCATGCACGGTCTTATACTTCACCCTGACCTGCAAGAACAGTTCTCCTGCCTCTCTTTGCAGCTCCTTTCAATCTTCCAGCTCTTCAGCTGAGATCTAAAGTCATTGAAACTTGGGCTTCCAAATCTTTATATATAGAACTTTAATGAAATACAATTCTTGTTTTTGCAGCACGAGTCAAAGGGGTAAGAATAAATCACTTATGAGGCTTATGAGGCTTACTCATCCAAGCCAAAGAATTTTTAGTCTGTTTTACTACCAGTTGATTTTGGATATTGAGCTAGACAAGCTTTGCATTTTAGGATAAAAAGTCTTCCTGAAGTGAAATAATGTTTATGAATAGGCATATTACACAATACAAAAAGTCTAATAACATGGGGAGAAAAAAGTACATTGAATAAAAAAGTGCACACACTCCATTGTTTATATTTTAAGTTGCTGCAATTTGTATTTATCTTTTTATTATATTTCAGCTGGACATAGAAATTCCATGAGGCATGGAATGCATTCATTGCACCAGAATCTATGCAAACAGGGAATACCCACCCTGAAAAGCTTGCAGTAAAAATAGGTAAGGAAGAATAGACAAGCAGAGTCTAGGTGTTACCAAACTGAATACCATTTTCTGAAATACTGTTGTCCCTTTGGTGACATTGTTAGAAAAGCCTTGGTTGTCAAAGTGAGATCTGCTTTCCAAATGATCTCTTGGAATTAAGCTTTCTTTTATGTACTGATTTATGAGCGGTTTGACCCGGGCTCCTTCTTCCCAATGATAGTATGGTCTGTGGGGAAACTGTGCAGGCAGCACGCCTCTCCTTTCATGCAGTCTAACTCCATTACACCCTACAAGAAGACAAGGTGTCCTCTCTTTTCACCCAAAATTTCCTTCCCTCTAGCTAAAGCTTATGAGTTACTCAGAATAGCACAGGACGGTTTTACACCATGCATGGAAACACATAATGTTCATTATCCATTGTCTGTGCACAAGGGAAATATTTTTATTGATTCATCCCCCGATTTCAGTCTTGACCTCATTAATCTGCCTCTGCCTGAGGGCCCATTTCTCCTGTCTTTCTGAATAAACCCTGCAGATGGCAGTGATCTAACTTGGAAGGCAGTACTTGCAATTGCTGTTATTGCTGGAATAAAAAGATAACAGGAGATGAAATATGGCACAGGAATTCTGAGAACAGGTGTTCCTAAATTTTCCATTTTCCCCTTGGTGGTGTCTTATGCACCTGCAGGTGCATACTTCAATAAATATACAGTGACTATGTGCTCACAGCTGATGAAAGGTCTTATCGCTATTGTTGCACTTGCAGAAAATTATGCATTTCAAGCTTCTTAGTGTTCCTTACAGCATTTCAGACAATTAAGAGATGTGGGATAAAAGCTTAGAAGGGGAATTGTCTTCAGATAATGAATGCCCAGTTGAGAACTAGGAAGAAGATCCTAACAACTAGGACTGTTACTGCATTGCTTAATCATTGCACTTAAGTGACTTAGTTCTGTCTTTCATTAAACATAAGCCCTGACATAGTACTATATTAGTAATACAGCAGAATATCAATTAGTAACTATTATTTTACATGTACGACATTTTATATGATTTATGTCCACTGAAATCAATGCACAATTTTTTTCCATGGCTGATGGGTTTAGCCTCTCTGGGTATCTTTCAAGATATCCTACAGAAAGAAAATGATATTGTGCTTACTCACGGTTGAAGTGAGAAATGAAGCACACAGTCACCAGGCCAGAGGGAGAGCTGGGAGTGAAACCAATAAAATGTTTATCGACATCATAAGCACCTTGAGTAGGATGTCCATAACATTAATAGCACTGGCAATTTGAGATAGGGAGGACTAAATATTTATCAAGTGAAGATAGAGAAGAAATACAGATAAAGAGCACTGTTACTATCCCATTAAGAATTAAACCATATTTATCTGTCTTAGATTTAATCTAGCATGAGACACCAACCTGTTCTGAATTTGCACTTTTAAATTGCAGTGCTCTTACCAAGTTCATGGTAAGTGAAGCTGACATTTTACGGTGGAGTTAGGTAGTGATTGGCAAAATAAATGTTGTTTGCAGAACTGCATCTGAAAAATAAATAAATAAAAAGGTATACAGTTTTCATTATCACTCACCATATGAACTTGGTTGCTGATGCACCCAGCTACACAGTCCACAGAGGATATTACCTGAAAGTCCCATAGACAGTATGGGTTGTATCACAGCTGTATGAAGCTGAGAAGTGCTATTCCCATTTTACAGCTGCAGAGTCAATGCACAGAGTAAATTGACAGGCATGCAGGAGGATGGCACAGGAACAGGAGGATGGCAATGGAACCAAACACGTCTCTTCTTCCATCCCTCATCAGCTGTGAGATGAAGTAGGCAAGAGGCTGACAGTGAAGGTGATGTACCAGAGATCTTTCTGCCTCGGATGCGTGGTTGGCATACTGCCAGAAGCCCAGAGGAGCTCTGAGATGCTCCCAAGCTGTTCATCTGAGAGGTGACAGCTTGCCTCTGTAGGAGGTAGTAACTTCAGCTAAGCTGGAAACTTAGAGGGAACTGGGAGCTCACAGCCTCTAACTCACACTGCTGCCTCTTTCAAGATAGTGCAGGCACCTATTCCTAGGCACCACTGGCCTTGTTGTGACATCCAAATATCAGCCACATGCCAAGCTTGGCACTGAGGCCAGAAGTGCCCCAGCCCTTCCTGGAAAATTGACACGCTTTTCCAGTTTGAACCCACATAAGTAGGACAGCTGGAGAGAAGGCTGCATGTTCCCTGTGAGACCCAGTGCTTGGAGCAGATTGCCATCAGCAGCAGGTTTCAGGAAAATTGGCCCCCATCACCCCAATCTCTGTCTGCATTAGGGGCAGGCAGTAGGCTGGATGAGTCACAGCATGGATAGAGGCTGTTGGTATTCATGTATGCTGCTGTTTTATTTTTGCTTGCATTCACAGCAAGATACTTTGCACCATCTCTAACTCCAGGCTACATTTCAGGGCCCAGCTGATCCCTCAGGGTCGAGGGTACCATGGCCAGCAGGGAAGGTTCCTCACCAGCTAGGTCCCACCCCATGGCCTCAGGAAAGACAAGCAGCACAGGTCTGCAGCCAGGATCCCAAGGTCCAGGTCACCAGACAGGGTCACAGTGATAAAGCAGGTCCAGTATCCAGCCTGAAAATAAATCCCCATGGTTCAGATTGACAGGGTTGATCATCAAAAAAGGCCATAGGTAGGCTGAAGATCAACCACACAGCTCATGAAGAGGTCAAAAACCCAGGGCTGAGCTTAAATAGACCAAGGTAAGGGGTGTGGTGGTGGTGGTGGGGGTTCCGGGTGAGGCTTGCAAGGGATATTAAGGCCTATCAATGCCCTCAGGGCTTTGATGCTTCAGTAGAGCTGCCTTTTTTTACAGGGACAATGGAAAAGCATTAAGTCTGAAAGATGCCATGCTGGTATTATTATTTTTATTTTTATTTTTATTTTTCAATTTTCCTAAATGGTTCAATTTAGAGGTTTACATAGAGTACATAGAGAACAAAAACTGTATATTTTAAGTGAAAGACAAATACACACTTTAGTCATGTACCACTTTGTTTACTTAAAGCTGCTATTACTCTAGGATAACAAGGGAGGAGAAAGCCCATGCCTCTCTTGGAAACCCATATTCAGTAAAGTGGGAATATTTCAACACACGTGATTGATTTATACTTCAAGAAAATTAATGATTTTTTTTTTTTTTTTCCTCCCCACTTCTAAGCTGCTTGATTGGAAAGTAATTGCTCTGCTTTCAGGAGACAAAGAGAGTTACAGATCCAAGGCTTATGTCAAAGTTGGTAGCCTCAATGCCACATCAAAGTCACACAAAGGTGGCTGTGAGTGAAACCAGATAAATGCGGTGACAGTCAGCATGAGCACTGGCCAACTGAGACAATATTTATACATCTGCAGGGAGTGTATTTTATTTCATGTTTAGAAGGTGGTCATTTGATCAACCAGAACTTGAGTTTGTTGGGTGGGGATGAGCTGTGGGGTGGGTTTGTTGGGTGGGGATGTTGGGTGGCAGAGCTGAGAAGGTCCAACCAGATGTTCTGGTTGAACCAGTGGGGATTTCTTACTCCTTGTTGCCACCTAGTGAATTCGAAGGTGATTTCGTGACTGCTCTGCATTTGTTTTGTTTCTCATTTGAGATTTTTGTTTATTAACTTGTTTTCTGAGACAAAAAAAAAAAGGGGGGGGGGGGCGGGGGGGAAGCTCAGGAAGTGTAAACATTACAGGTAAGGAATGGAAAGAGGCTTTGCTGGCAGATTTTCAGGTATGATACTTTTATATATGTCCAAGCAGGCAAACTCATAGAAGCTCTCCTGTGCACCTGGACTGACGGACTTTTATTCATATTTCTCTGAGTCCAGACTAGTTGCCTGGTACCTCACCATTACACCAGGATATGTTGTTGCTTCTTATTCTCCTAGTGCAACAAGCTTCCTTCTCATCAGCCCTTGTACCTAGCTTATTTTGCCTTCTTTCTTCTTCGTCTTTGCTTCTATTCCCCTTCATCCTTTCAAATCTTGGTCTTCATGCTGTCTCCCTCTCAGTCAGGACCTCTTCTCCAAGTTGTATTTGGGAACTAAATATCTTCTTCAGTATCGGTGATGTATTTTGTCAGTAAAACTGAAACTCCCATATGATCGGTCCTAATCCTGACACCAGTCATGGTCCCTGAAACGTCAGAAAAGAGCCGTGATACAAAGATAACTTCTGGCTAGGGTGATAAACTGGGTCTTGGGAATTTAGTTCAGTTCCTTGAATTTCTTTTAACTCTTTGTCTGACTTAAGCAAGTCACTAAATTTTCATGTGTTTCAGCTGCTCTATCCTGACAGTACCTCTTGTCTTTATACTTTGCACTGTTAGTCTGCTTTTATTATAAATAATGTGGCAATATGAATTAGATGTCACAGAACATGTCAACTGATAGAGTATCATAGTATCTCATGTACAATGAACAACTCCCTGCACTAAAACTAAGCTTTCTCCATGTCTTGTTTTTGCTACTGGCTCTCTTTCCCTTGTTTGTTCCATTGTTTTCCTTATACTGCGAAGTTCACCAGGGTGACATGAAATACATGGTAGGTAAAAAAAACTTCATTTCTGCTCCTTAGTAAAATAAGAATCAGTACTCCTCACAGTTTGGCAATATTTATGTCGTAAATAGCAACCTTCTTGATTTGCATTGACACCTTAGAGGTTCTTGGGTGTTCCTAAGATTGCATTTTACACAATAGTAATTTCATCAATGAAAGAAAGATCTCAACAAGGCAATTCTTCCAATAAACACCCCCTGTTCAATTTAATACTAGATGAAGAAATAAATTACAGGACTGAAAGACTTGAAAATCTTAGAAGAAAAATGCAAACTGATTTAACTGTACCTTTGGATGGGAAATTTAGTTGTAGAGGTGCTTCATTTACAAAGTGCAAAAGAACTGCTGTTTAGAAAAAAACAGTAGACTTAAAAGATAATGATCTTTTCTCAAAGCACACATTTATTTTAGGAGAACAGTCTTTCTCGAACAGCACCTGAGGCCAAGAGAATTTTTAGCTGAGGCCAGAGTATTAATAGGTATTTTCAAAGTTTGTAGTTCCAAGGCATTTTACAGCTGAATATTTCCAAAATCAATATTTATATATGGTTATGTTACTGTTACATATAAAAACATCCTGGAACACATTCAGCTTCATAAAAAGGTCTGTAAGGTAAGAACTTAGGCATTTTTGAGACATACGGAGGACATCCTATCTACAGGCATATTACAGTTATATGTAGGCATTTATTATCAAGAAGTACATAATAGTTCTCTAATTTCATTTACACATAAGAATTTCTTCCCCAGTGTTACATAAGTACTGTTGACAGTAGTATGAATGAGAGTAGTGGAAAGCTGTCATTTATGACAGGGAATGGACTCTGCTGATAAAATTGCAAGTGACATTAAAATTAACAAAAAGGTATAAAATGACAGAAGTAAAGCAACACATGAGCAGACTTTGAAGGCTTAGTAAAATGCATATCCAGATGTAAATGTTATGCTTCTGAACAAGGAACACAAACCTTTACCATAGGTAGGGGAAGATGAAGCTTCAGACTTCCCTCTAAGAAGGACTGAAAAGTCACAGTGAGGAATCAACTGGCCCAGAATGAGAAAAATGCTATTGGGATGGTGAGATAAAAATGACTAACGTCGTCCTTCATGAGTGGAATGGGAGATATTTTTACTAAAAACTTAAGGCAACATGGTGAAGATCACTGGAAGCAATGATGTCTGGAAAAAGAAACACTTATATTTCTTATGGTGAAAAAAACAAACAAACAAACAAACAAACAAAAACTTATATTTCTTATGGCAAAGATTTCAGGTTGTTAAAACATAATGCCTGAAGAGAGCACTTGCTTAGTGTGTGAAGTACCTCAGTAGGAAACAAAGACAAAGTACTGTAATCTGTTACTTCCATTTAAGAGAAAGGCAGGAAGAAGTGAGGAAGGAAAATGAACCCTGGCAAACACAGAGTAAAAGCTTAGCATAATTTTCTAAACATAAGCAGGAAATAATTGAACAAGCCATAACAAGTGATGCACTAATTAATTATTGGAAATTCAAGTCATTATTGTATAACTGCAACGTACTAAGCAGAAGTTACTTGGGTAATGCAATAGTGGTTGAAAAGTTACCTCCCGTGACACGGAGTGAGACTGAATCATTTAATGCTTCCTTCTGGTCTCAACCTTTAAGATAACGAGTTTAAACTGCACATTCTGAACATAAATAATTTTCAGATTAGCTGAGAACAGTGACTTTAACCAGTGTCATCCCTTTTACAGACCCTTTCCTGTGTTCCAAGTGTTATAAACTAGAATTTATACTGCTATAGATATTATTCTTCAGATTTAACATTCAGAATTAATTCCTCCATAATACAGATTCTGTTTTTACTTAGGGGATTTATTAAGATTAAGATTATTAGATGTATAGGTATTTCCTAACAAAGCAAAAAAAAATTAGCCTCATTTTTTCAGGAGATAACCTTTGATTGTAGGAGAGGTATTGTAATGTACCTTTATAGGAAGAATCTTGAATATGTTGCATATAAAAATGGACTTAAATTGGATGGAAAGATAATGAAAGAGTAGACTCTCAAATAGGAGTGAGGTGAGGTATATACTGTCACATTATGACTCTTCTATCCAGTATTCTCTCTCTCTGACTTTTATCCTATCTTTCAGTGAGAAGCGGGGAAACATGTTTAAATAGTAAGAAGAAAATTATTCACTAATCTGACACCAGTAGAAAGTTAGTATTTTTTACTTGATTTTCCTTTTTTCTCCTCAGGTTCTTTCGTTTTGGTAACGGAGCTCAAACTGGAATTAGAACGCCAATGGCTCCCCCTACTGAAATCAGCTCCAAAACACACGCAGGCGGGCAACCAACGGAACTCTCTCCCTTTTCCTTCCTTCCTTCCTTCCTTCCTTCCTTCCTTCCTTCCTTCCTTCCTTCCTTCTTTCCTTCCTTCCTTCCTTCCTTCCTTCCTTCCTTCCTTCCTTCCATCCTTCCTTACTTCCTTCTTCCTTCCTTCCTTCCTTCCTTCCTTCCTTCCTTCCTTCCTTCCTTCCTTCCTTCCTTCCTTCCTTCCTTCCTTCCTCCCTCCTTCGGTCCTTCCTCCCTGCCTTCCTGACATCCTTCCTGACTTCTGTACTTCTTTCCTGCCTTCCTGCCTTCCAGCCTTCCTGCCTTCCTGCCTTCCTTCAATTCTGCCTTACTTCCTGCCTTCCTTCCCTCCATCCTGCCTCCTTTCCAGCTTCATGCCTTCCTTACTTCCTGCCTGCCTTCCTGCCTACCTGACATCCTGGCTGCCTTCCTGTCCTCCTTCCTCACTTCCTTCCTTTCTCCCTTCCTGCCTTCCTTCCTGCCTTCCTGCCTTCAACCTTCCTGCATTCTTCCTGCCTTTCTGCATTCCTTCCATACAGCATTCCGTCCTGCCTTCGTGCCTTCCTTTCTGCCTCCCTTCCTTCCTGCCATCCTTACTTCTTCGCTCGCCCCTTCCTTCCTTCCTTCCTTCCTTTCCTTCCTTCCTGCCTTCCTTCATTCCTTCCTGCCTTTCTGCCTTCCTTCCTTCCTGAATTCCTTCTTGCCTTCGTGCCTAACATTATTCCTACCTAATTGCCTTCCTTCCTGCATCCCTGCCTTCCTTATTCATTCCTATCTTCCTTCCTCCCTTCCATCCTTCTTTCCTTCCATCCTTCCTTCCTTCCTTCCTTCCTTCCTTCCTTCCTTCCTTCCTTC